>CM041795.1:42694381-43149213 GCA_023376895.1 Aspiorhynchus laticeps | reverse complement strand
GGATCTCTCTGGGGAAATCAAGGAGGAGATTCTAACTCGTGATCTGACATCCGCTTGGACCAACTGGTAGAACTGGCCATTTATATGTTACCCTTGGGAAATATCATTAGGAAACAGGGTTAGCTTTCACTGTTATGCTGATGATGCTCAGCTCTATATTTTTTCACGACCTGGTGAAACACACCAAATTGAGAAACTTATGGAATGCATAGTCGATATAAAAAAAACTGGATGACAAGTAATTTCTTACTGCTAAATTCTGAAAAAACAGAGGTGTTAATTATCGGACCTAAAACCCCCACAAGTAATAACCTAGAACATTGTCTAACACTTGATGGCTGCTCTGACGATTCTTCGTCATCAGTCAGGAACCTAGGTGTGCTATTTGATAGCAATCTCTCCTTTGACAGCCACGTTTCTAGCATTTGTAAAACTGCATTTTTTCATCTTAAAAATATATCTAAATTGAGACCTATGCTCTCAATGTCAAATGCAGAAATATTAATTCATGCATTTATGACCTCAAGGTTAGATTATTGTAATGCTTTATTGGGTGGTTGTTCTGCACGCTTAATAAACAAATTACAGATGGTTCAAAATGCAGCAGCTACAGTTCTTACTAGAACCAGGAAGTATGACCACATTAGTACGGTTCTGTCAACACTGCACTGGCTCCCTACTAAACATCGTATAGATTTTAAAATCTTGTTAATTACTTATAAAGTCCTGAATGGTTTAGCTCCTCAGTACTTGAGCAAGCTCTTATCACATTATAGTCCTTCACGTCCGCTGCGTTCTCAAAACTCTGGACATTTGATAATACCTAGAATATCAAAATCAACTGCGGGCGGCAGATCTTTTTCCTATTTAGCGCCCAAACTCTGGAACAATTTACCAAACACTTTTCGGGAGGCAGACACACTCTGTCAGTTTAAATCTAGATTAAAGACCCATCTCTTTAACCTGGCTTACACATAACACACTAATACACTTCTATTATTCAAATCCGTTAAAGGATTGTTAGGCTGCATTAATTAGATCAAACGGAACCGGGAACACTTCCCATAACACACGATGTACTTGTTACATCATAAAAAGATTGACATCTACGTTAATATTAGTCTGTTTCTTTCTTATTCCGAGGTCACTGCAGTCACCAGATCAGATGGTGGATCAGTACCTAGAGACGACATCTACAGCCCTGAACGTCAGCGGAGACCAGGACACCTAGATGAGCCCCAGAGACAGACCCCAGTGAGGACCCCGTCACCTAGACAGCCATCAGGAAAAGACCACTGGAACCAGTTGAGCCCTTACAATCTGACTTTGCAGCAGTTGGAATTGAACTGCTGTGTCGTCTGGCCAAGGAGAGATGCCCCCCCGACTTAGCCTGGTTTCTCCCAAGGTTTTTTTCTCTGTTCTGTCACCGATGGAGTTTTGGTTCCTTGCCGCTATCGCCTCTGGCTTGCTATCCATTAGGCCATGGGGCAGCCGCGGCCTAATGGATAAGCGGAAGGTTGTGGTTTCGAATCTCAGGTCCAGCAGGGATCGTTGGTGGGGGTAGTATCCTCCTTCAATACCACGACTGAGGTGTCCTTGAGCAAGGTACCGAACCGCCAACTGCTCCCCGTGCGCTGTAACATGGCTGCCCACTGCTCCGGTGTGTGTTCACTTAGGATTGGTTAAATGCAGAGAATACATTTCACTACTGGTTATATACTCTCTATGTAATTGTGTATGTGACAAATAAAAATAATCTTAATCTTAATCTTAGTTGGGGACACTTCATTTCCAGCAATATCGTCGACTTGATTGAACAGAAACTTTTTGAACTGAACTGAGCTGGACGATGCCATCACTGAATTTCAATTCAATAATGAAATGCCTTTAACTGAAAATTGAGTGTTTAATCTTGTCATTTTACATTATTGACACTATTTTCCCATTTTGATATTGTGCAGTTGCTTTGACACAATTTGTATTGTTAAAAGCGCTATATAAATAAAGGTGACTTGACTTGACTTGACTTGACTTACGCCTAGCGTTTTGGGGCACCCTTGGTTAGCTCAGCATAATCCTCAGTTTAACTGGGTAGAAGGGACCATCATGTCTTGGGGCTTATCTTGTCATGTAAAGTGTCTTGTCTCGGCTATGCCTGTTGTGTCCTCTGTTTCTGTGTTTCAGCAAGAGCCGGTGATTTGTCTGGTGTCCCGGAGGAGTACCATGATCTGCGAGCGGTGTTCAGTCGTTCAAGGCTGCTTCTCTCCCTCCCCATCGACCATATGACTACAGCATTGACCTTGTCCCGGGTAGCATGCCTCCTCGTGGTAGACTTTATTCCTTGTCTGCTCCTGAACATGAGGCGCTCGAGAAATGCCTAGCCAACTCGCTTGCCGCCGGTACAATTTGTCCCCTCCAACTCTCCCGCCGAGGCAGGGTTCTTTTTCGTGAAAAAGAAAGATGGCTCTTTGCGTCCCTGCATTGATTATCATGGGATAAATGTCATAACGGTTAAGAACCGGTACCCACTGCCACTTATATCGTCGGCCTTCCAGATCCTGCAGGAGCAAATATTTTCACGAAATTGGACCTTCGCAATGCATACCACTTAGTGCGCATCAAGGAGGGAGACGAGTGGAAGACAGCTTTCAACACTCCCTTAGTCCACTTTGAATACCGGGTACTACCGTTCGGGCTCGTCAACGCTCCGGCCGTCTTTCAAGCATTGGTGAACGATGTCCTGAGGGACATGCTTAATATCTTCGTTTTTGTGTACCTGGACGACATTCTCATTTTTCGCCTTCCCTCCAGGAACACATCCAGCATGTGCGTCAACGTCTGTTAGAGAATCGTCTTTTTGTGAAGGCTGAGAAGTGCGTTTTTCATGCCAGTTCAGTTACGTTTTTGGTTCAGTTGTGTCCGCCGATGGAATCAGTATGGATCCAGCCAAGGTGCGCGCCGTTATTCATTGGCCCGTCCCCGACTTTCGTATAACTCTCCAAAGATTTTTGGGGTTTGCTAAATTTTATCGTCGCTTTATCCGTAATTTCAGTCAAGTGGCCGCCTCTCTTACGGCCCTCACATCGACCAAGTCCCTTTTCACGTGGTCCGATGCGGCTCAAGAGGCTTTCGATCGTCTAAAGGAATAATTTACTTCTGCTCTTATCCTGATTACCCCTGACACTTCAAGACAATTCATAGTAGAGGCTGACGCGTCTAATGTTGGAGTGGGAGCAGTGCTATCGCAGCGCTCCCCACAGGACGACCAGGTTCACCCGTGCACCTTTTTCTATCACCAGCAGAACGTAACTACGATGTGGGTAACCGTGAACCCCTGGCCATTCGGTTGGCACTAGGCGAGTGGCATCATTGGTTAGAGGGGCAGCCCAGCCATTCGTTGTTTGGACTGATCACCGAAATTTAGCGTACATTCGTTCAGCTAAGAGACTAAATGCAAGACAGGCACAGTGGACATTATTCTTTGGACGGTTCGACTTTACCATTTCCTACAGACCCGGCTCTAAGAATACTAAGCATGATGCACTTTCTCGTCAGTTCGGTTCTTCTGAGGACGGCTCTACCACAGAGACTACTTTGCCCAATTGTCGTGTGGTTGGGGCTGTGGTCTGGGGAATCGAACAGCAGGTAAAGAGGGCTCTTGCTAGTGTCACGATTCCTCAAGAATGTCCCACAGGTAGACTGTTTGTCCCCAAGTCAGTTCGTCCTGCGGTTCTCAGCTGGAGTCACGCCTCCAGGCTCGTTGTGCATCCTGGAGTGAGTGGGACTCTGGCCACCGTCTATCAGCGATTTTGGTGGCCGGCCTTGGTCTGTGACATATGCCATTTTGTAGCCTCTTGTCCTGTCTGCGCCCAGTCCAAGTCTAGTAATTCTCCTCCTGCTGGGCTGCTTCGCCCTCTCCCCATTCCGTCTCACCCTTGGTCGCACATCGCTTTGGATTTCGTTACGGGTTTGCCTCCCTCCACAGGAAATTCGGTAATTCTAAGTCGCTGATCGCTTCTCTAAGGTGGCCCGTTTTATCCCCCTTCCCAAGCTCCCTGCGGCTAAGGAGACGGTGCTAGCAGTGTTTGATCATGTTTGATCACGAGGACCTCAATTTGTCTCTCAGTTTTGGAGGGAGTTCTGTCGACAGATCGGAGCTACGGCTAGTCTGTCATTGGGATTTCACCCACAGACTAATGGACAAGCCGAACGCATCAATCAGATCCTCGGGCGTTTGCTTCGTACTCTAGCTGCTCACAACATCACTTCCTGGTGTGAACAGCTGGGTTGGGCCGAATACGCCTATAACTCGCTGCTGTCGTCATCCACCGGGTTATCTCCGTTTCACTGTTGTCTAGGTTACCAGCCGCCTCTATTCTCTGCGCAAGAATCTGAAGTATCTGTCCCCTCTGTCCAAGCCCTTATAGAGCGCTGCCAAAGTACCTGGAGAAGGGTGCGGAAGACATTGTGTAAGACTAGAAGAACGTACCTGTCGGGCCGCTAATCGCCACTGCTCTAAAGCCCCTAGATACGTTTGTGGCCAGAGAGTGTGGCTATCCACTCGTAACCTACCCCTTCAGTCTCTGTCTCGTAAGTTAGCACCTAAATTTATTGGCCCTTTTTCAATTGTCATGGTCCTTAGTCCGATGGCGGTGCGGCTTAAACTACCACACTATTTACAACGGGTGCACCCGGTTTTCCACGTCGCGTGTATTAAACCCATTATTTGCCATATATATATGTATATATATATATATATATTATGAAGAGTTCAGATGGACAGAGGTATTTGCATCTGACATGTATGGGGTAGGGTTGCTGGATCTAGTGCTTCCCCGTTTCTAAGTGGAGTGCTTTCTCTTATTAATGAACAATTCAATAGAGCAATTTTCAAAGTGTTCACTATGTCCATTAGGATTTAAAAAATTTTGGAACGGTTTTCTCAGTGGCTGCTGGTTGACTGCTTACTGAAATTTGTGTGTACCTGCATTTATCTTTGTGTGTTTATGTTTTTATGTGCTACATTGAAACCTATCTTTAAGTGAGTTGGTGTCAATAGAATGTTGTTGGCAGTAGTAATGTCAGTAAAATCAATAGTCTTGGCTATGGTGAAGAGTGGTCAATAATTACCACTGAAAAGACACATAAAAGCAGTGCAAATCCAGATGAAAAGAATGAATAACCAGCATTCTACCAATACTAGGTTGTCTCTCCCTCTCCCTCCCTCTCTCTCTGTCTGTCTGTGTGTGTATATGAAGCAGGGCCGCTGTAACAGGGGGAAGGTCAGGATGATTCCAAGGGCCTTGATCCAGAAAAGGGGCTAATCATGATAAAAGGGGGCCCAACCAAATCTGGTCCATTTATTTTTAGTCAGAACTGAACCAAAACTGATCTTGTATAGTTATTATATGTATTCTGTAAAGGGCTGATGGCTCTTAAGTGGCCCACATGTGGTTGTTAGGGCAAGGTATTATTCAACCATATAGACTAATTTGGAGTAGACATCACAGTTACATCACTTGCAGCTGCGTGCACATTGTGGTGGCAGAAAAACACTGGCAACAAGTGGAGGGAAACGGTTAAAATCCATGGAATAAGAGAAAAAATGTATTGCTGTGCCTTTGGATGTCAGAATCGGAATACAAATCCAAAGAACAATTTTATAGAATACTGTCGTCAAAAACGCCATTTGAAGCTAAACGCAGATGTTTAAAAGGACAGACTATGGATGAAGCCTGCTATGATGACTTTACTTTTAAAGCATAAATTTGATTTAAACAATAGGTCTACATATTCACATATGCAGTTCATAGGGGACATATTTTATTAGTGCTACAGTTACAGCATGAAATACTATTTAAACCTATAACATTTCACATAACATTTACCTATGGAAGGATTTTCCGGACTATTTTCAAATGGAATTGCAAATTGTATTTTCAATTGCGTTTTCCACATGTGGTCGCATAAATTGTGACATAATCTCAATGCAATTGCAAATCTTGCATTACCGTTTGCATTTTCACTTTCACGAACGCACAGTGACTGCCACGTTTCAAATGAAAAAGCAAAGTCCATTTGCAACTGTATTTTCCATGTCTTACGAGCTATGAGCCTGTCATATTTAAATAGCAATATTAATAACCACATTTGCCTTTTCACTTTCTCTGCATCTTGCATGTAACCTGCCAAAACTCAAATGGAATCGCAATTCCTTTTGCATTTGAATTTCTGATGTCTTCACGGAAAGCTGCCAATCATTGTCAGGGGCAGGACTATACTAGGGGGCGTGTTTGTATTGGGAGGTGACGTCACTCACAGATGATGGTAGAGGCTTCGCTAAAGGCAGCTGCCAATCAGTTCGTGCCTGTGTGAACGAACAGAAAACCTTCCTGGAACAATACATTATTTTTTTATAATAATAATTAGAATAATCTTTTTTACCCCAAATGCAGCGATTATACCCTGCTAACAGTGGGAGCAACAACGGTACACACAATAGGTCAATATTCACTATTAGCCAAATGCTTTTCACCTGTCTCAACATCTCTCTCTCTCTCACTGCAAGTGAGAAAACAGACAGTGCAATTCTACACTTATTACCACATTTTATTCCTTTCTTTTAATCTGTAATAGGCTAGTAATTGTTTTCTCGTGATCACGACTTAATTTAGTCTACTGTTGCTATAGTAACAAATGCAACCTTGACAGGGACATTCTAAAACGCTTAACCTGGCTCATTGATGTGTTAATTTAGTGTTTTTAAAAGACCAAACTCGGCTAAATGATCGACAGATGACCGTGCGCTCTTCTTGTGGATATTTCAGCAAATGTTACTTCACTTAGAAATAACGTCTACAATAAATAAAATAAATATAGGCTAATCAAACACTGCTGATTTTGTCCAGAGTTAGGCTACGCTAAAAATTTTATTTGTGTAATTAACATGTTTAAATGGTCTAAAAACAACGCATTCAACACCACAAGCGCAGGCGGAGCTCCTTCAGAAGAATGCAGAGAAGATCCTAAACAATCTTAAGCTGCATGGATTCAACTTAGGCCTACTTTAATTCAATTTACTCACTTCGTTTAAAAATAAAATTATATATAATAATTTGTTTGTGATTGTTATTAGTCATGCAGGATAGGCTGTGATATGTTACAAGCTTGGGATGCTGTTATGTGTGTGTGTGTGTGTGTGTGTGTGTGTGTGTGTGTGGTTTCCTACAAAGAAATGTAGAAAATACAAAAGATAAGGCTACAACACTGTATAACATCACTGAACTAAATTATGCACATTTGCAAATCCCATTTCTTATTAATATACATTTATTAACAATAAAGATTAAAAATAAGAAAGATGTAGGACTACATTACAAATAAGTCGTTGTAAATGAGAAACTGTGATGAGTAGTGCAGCAGTAATAACGTAAGCATTTAACATTTATAAGTTAATTAAATGTCAATAATAAACTGCATAAATTATAGCGATCACGAAGAAGGTCCTCTGTCCCAAACGCATAGAATAGGCTATAGTTGACACAGTATACAGCTTCCCATCCGTAGTTATATACTGCCACCTGCTGGCACAGTTGTGTAACTTAGAAAACAACTTTTGTTATGTTGAGATCATGAGAAAAATAAGTTGTGCTAACGAGAAAGCAACTTTTGTTATGTAGAGATCAGGACAAAAATTAAGTATTTTTGGTGACGCTTTGGCGCCACGGGACGCGTGCTCCATAACGGATTAAAACTGTTGAATAAAATATAAAGTAAGGTGGAAAATGGGTAAATAAATATAGCTTGGCACTTTTTTGTTTGCTTACGAATAAAATGGAATATGGTAATAAGTGTAGAATTGCACTGTTTGTTTTCTCACTTGCAGTGAGAGAGAGAGAGATGTTGAGACAGGTGAAAAGTGTTTGGGTAATAGTGAATATTGACCTATTGTGCGTACCGTTGTTGCTCACACTGTTAGCAGGGTATAATCGCTTCATTTGGGGTAAAAAATATTATTATAATTATTATTATAAAAAAATAATGTATTGTTCCAGGAAGGTTTTCTGTTCGTTCACACAGGCACGAACTGATTGGCAGCTGCCTTTAGCAAAACCTTTACCGATTACCTGCATTGATCAAAGCATTCGGCACGGTCGTCTGTGAGTGACGTCACCTCCCAATACAAACACGCCCCATAGTATAGTCCTGCCCCTGACAATGATTGTCAGCTTTCCGTGAAGACATCGGAAATTCAAATGCAAAAGGAATTGCGATTTCAATTGAGTTTTGGCAGGTTACATGCAAGACGCAGAGAAAGTAAGAAGGCAAATGTGGTCATTAAAATTGCTCTTTAAATATGACAGTCTCATAGCTCATAAGACACATTTAGCCTGGCAGGAAAGTACCCTATCCTACAGAAAAGCTTTAAAAACTGCTAGATCTGATTACTTTTCGTCTCTTTTAGAACAAAACAAACATAACCCCAGGTATTTATTCAATACAGTGGCAAAATTAACAAAAAATAAAGCATCAACAGGTGTTGACATTTCCCAACAGCACAGCAGTAATGATTTTATGAACTACTTTACTTCCAAGATTGATACTATTAGAGATCAAATTGTAACCATGCAGCCGTCAGCTATATCATCACATCAAATAGTGTACTATAGATCCCCTGAGGAACAATTCCACTCATTCTCTACTACAGGAGAGGAAGAATTGTATAAACTTGTTAATTCATCTAAACCAACAGCATGTATGTTAGACCCTATTCCATCTAAACTACTAAAAGAGGTGCTTCCAGAAGTCATAGATCCTCTTTTGGCTATTATTAATTCGTCATTGTCATTAGGATATGTCCCCAAAAACTTTAAATTGGCTGTTATTAAGCCTCTCATTAAAAAACCACAACTTGACCCCAAAGATCTAGTTAATTACAGACCGATCTCGAATCTCCCTTTTCTGTCAAAGATATTAGAAAAGGTTGTATCCTCACAATTATATTCCTTCTTAGAGAAAAATGATATCTGTGAGGATTTCCAGTCAGGATTTAGACCGTATCATAGTACTGAGACTGCTCTCATTAGAGTTACAAATGACCTGCTCTTTTCATCTGATCGTGGTTGTATCTCTCTATTAGTTCTACTGGATCTTAGCGCTGCGTTCGACACTATCGATCACAACATTCTTTTGAATAGACTAGAAAACTTTGTTGGCATTAGTGGAAGCGCATTAGCATGGTTCAAATCGTACTTATCTGACCGCCATCAATTCGTAGCAGTGAATGAAGAGGTATCTGTTATGGGTTTGACGAGACGTGAGACAGGTGGATCCATTCGCAAGGCTTTATTATTAAACATGGTCACACAGGCAGGGTCAGACAGGAGCAAACAGGTACGATGAAGACAGGGCAGAGAATAATCCGTGGGCAAGCGTGGGTCGGCGATCGGCGAACAGTATCCAGAGGGCTAGGCAGAGAGAAGAAACCAGGAACACGGGCAGGAATCAGGAAACAGGAGATCAACCACGGGAAACTGGGAAACTAGGAAACTGGGAAACTGGGCAAACGCTTCGTATGCAGACTGGCTAACAATACTCGGCCGCGTGTGAATGAATGTCCATGGTATTTATAGTGCTTGTGTGTGCGTGTGATTGGGTGATGGTGATTGCGTGATTGTTTGCAGGTGCGTGCGGGATAAAATGGTGAACAGCTGTGTGGGTGCAGTGGATGCTGGGAAATGTAGTCCTTAGTGTGATCTGTGACGGTGTGAAAGTCCAAGTGGTGGGTGAGTGACCTCTAGAGGTGAGTGGCTGGAAGTTCGTGGTCTGGATTCGTGACATAGCCCCCCCCCAAAGAGCGGCTTCCAGACGCTCCTATGATCCAGGGTGGAGCGGACGGAGCTGGAGCCCGCCAGGGCGGAGCGGACGGAGCTGGAGCCCCCCAGGGCGGAGCGGGCAGGACTGGAGCCCCCCAGGGTGGGGCGGACAGACCCGGAACCCACCAGGGCGGAACAGACGGGACCAGAACCCACCAGAGCGGAGCAGATGGACCCGGAACCCACCAGGGCGGAACAGATGGGACCAGAGACCACCACAGGGAAGCAGACTGGGCAGGTAGCCCTGACAGCACCTGGAAGTAGAGAAGCACAAGGACAAACAACACAGGGAGAGCAGAAACAGACAACATTGGGAGAACAGAGACAGACAAGACAGGGAGAGCCTTCCTAGTCTCAGGAGCCGTGGCAGAGCAGATCTGGGAATCACAGGCGGCCTCCTTGGCCGGGACAGGACAGGGCGAGAGTTCATAGACGGCCTCCTTGGCCGGGACAGGACAGGGCAAGAGCTCATAGACGGCCTCCTTGGCCGGGACAGGACAGGGCGAGAGTTCACAGACGGCCTCCTTGGCCGGGACAGGACAGGGCGAGAGTTCATAGGCGGCCTTCTCAGCCGTGACAGAACAGGGCGTGAGCTTATAGACGGCCTCCATGGCCGGGGCAGGACAGGGCAAGAGTTCATAGACGGCCTCCTTAGCCGTGACAGGACAGAGTGAGAGTACATTGGAGGATACCACCGACACCTCTGGAGGTTCTGCAGCTAATGCCGCCACCTCTGGAGGTTCTACGGTGGTAACCTGACCGAGTGAGAGTACGTTGCTGGGCGCCACCACCTTGCAAGGAGTTGAAACGAGCACCACTGTTTCAGAAGGTGCTGCAGCAGGTGCTGTCACCTCTGGAGACATTACAGTGGGCGTTGCTACCTCAGGCAGTCCAATAGTGGTGTACGCAGCCCAAATGCAACATAGAGCGACCCCTATCATGGGAAGCGCTTCCGACAGGGAAATCAGTTCAGGAGTAGGAGGGCCAAGGTGAGTGGATTTGGGGATACCAGCAGCGCGTGCAGACACCAGCGGTGCATCTCTCACGCTGGATATCAACCGGGGAACTTGAAGGACTGACCTTGAGTCTCTGGGTGGGATAGGTTCTGGCTGAGGAGCTGAGACGTGAAGAGGCTCTGGCTGAGGAGCTGAGACGTGAAGAGGCTCTGGCTGAGGAGCTGAGACGTGAAGAGGCTCTGGCTGAGGAGCTGAGACGTGGAGAGGCTCTGGCTGAGGAGCGGAGACGTGACGTGACTCTGGCTGGTCAGCTGTGACGTGACGTGACTCTGGCTGGTCAGCTGTGACGTGACGTGACTCTGGCTGGTCAGCTGTGACGTGACGTGACTCTGGCTGGTCAGCTGTGACGTGACGTGACTCTGGCTGGTCAGCTGTGCCGTGGCGTGACTCTGGCTGGTCAGCTGTGACGTGGCGTGACTCTGGCTGGGGAGCTGAGGCGTGGCGTGACTCTGGCTGGAGAGCTGAGGCATGGCGTGACTCTGGCTGGAGAGCTGAGGCATGGCGTGACTCTGGCTGGAGAGCTGAGGCATGGCGTGACTCTGGCTGGAGAGCTGAGGCAGGGCGTGACTCTGGCTGGAGAGCTGAGGCAGGGCGTGACTCTGGCTGGAGAGCTGAGGCAGGGCGTGACTCTGGCTGGAGAGCTGAGGCAGGGCGTGACTCATGCAGATCATCTGTGGCTTGACTTGACTCACGGAGATCACAGGTGGCTTGGCTTGACACGTGACAATCAACTGTGGCTTGGCTTGACTTGTGGTAATCAACTGTGCTTTGGCTTGACTCCCGGAGATCACTGGCGGCTGGGCTTGACACGTGACGATCAACTGTGCCTTGGCTTGACTTGTGGCGATCAACTGTGGCTTGGCTTGACTCACGGAGATCACTGGTGGCTTGGCTTGACTTGGGATGATCAACTGTGCCTTGGCTTGACTTGTGACGATCAACTGTGGCTTGGCTTGACTCACGGAAATCACTGGTGGCTTGGCTTGACTTGGGATGATCAACTGTGCTTTGGCTTGACTTGTGACGATCCACTGTGGCTTTGCTTGACTTGTGACGACCAACTGTGCTTTGGTTTGATTTGTGATGATCAGCTGTAGCTGGACTTGACTTGTGATGATCAACTGTGCTTTGACTTGACCTGTGATGATCAGCTGGGCTTTGGCTTGACTTGTGATGATCAACCGTGCTCTGGTTTGCCTTGTGACGATCAACTGTAGCTCGACTTGATCTTTTAACATCGGCTGTGACTTGACTTGACTCTTTAACAACAGCGGTGACTTGACTTGACTCTTTAATAACAGCGGTGACTTGACTTGACTCTTTAACAGCAACGGTGACTTGACTTGCCTCTTTAACAGCAGCGGTGACTTGACTTGACTCTTTAACAGCAGCGGTGACTTGACTTGACTCCTTAACAGCAGCGGTGACTTGACTTGACTTTTTAACAACAGCGGTGACTTGACTTGACTCTTTAACAGCAGCGGTGACTTGACTTGGCTTGTGATTGGCAGCAATGACGCTATGGGGTGTTGTTGTTGCCGCCATTTTGTGAGCGTGATCTAGCGTGGCTGTGTCCACACAATTGGGTGCGGTGTCTCGTTCCTCCGCGATCCCCACAGTGAACGAAGAGCCAACACATAGCAAAGCATAGTCCAAGAACTGACTGAGAGATGAACGGGGACCCTCACGGATTAGCTGTGACTTGAGCGGCTGGTTAATGCCGTCACAAAAGAAGTCTATGAGTACACAGTCTGGCAGATCAGAGAGATGGGCGAGATCTAAATAGTCCTGTACATAATCCTCGAGTGGTAGCGAGCCCTGCTCGAGGTGCAAAAGCATTCGTGCAATGTCCATACCTGGCCAATATCCATGTGAAAAGCCGCTGGATCCTTGTTTGGCCGAGTATTCTGTTATGGGTTTGACGAGACGTGAGACAGGTGGATCCATTCGCAAGGCTTTATTATTAAACATGGTCACACAGGCAGGGTCAGACAGGAGCAAACAGGTACGATGAAGACAGGGCAGAGAATAATCCGTGGGCAAGCGTGGGTCGGCGATCGGCGAACAGTATCCAGAGGGCTAGGCAGAGAGAAGAAACCAGGAACACGGGCAGGAATCAGGAAACAGGAGATCAACCACGGGAAACTGGGAAACTGGGCAAACGCTTCGTATGCAGACTGGCTAACAATACTCGGCCGCGTGTGAATGAATGTCCATGGTATTTATAGTGCTTGTGTGTGCGTGTGATTGGGTGATGGTGATTGCGTGATTGTTTGCAGGTGCGTGCGGGATAAAATGGTGAACAGCTGTGTGGGTGCAGTGGATGCTGGGAAATGTAGTCCTTAGTGTGATCTGTGACGGTGTGAAAGTCCAAGTGGTGGGTGAGTGACCTCTAGAGGTGAGTGGCTGGAAGTTCGTGGTCTGGATTCGTGACAGTATCATATCGATCACAAGTGCAGTATGGAGTTCCTCAAGGCTCAGTACTAGGACCGTTACTTTTCACGCTTTACATGTTACCCTTGGGAAATATCATTAGGAAACACGGGGTTAGCTTTCACTGTTATGCTGATGACACTCAGCTCTATATTTCTTCACGGCCTGGTGAAACACACCAAATTGAGAAACTTATGGAATGCATAGTCGATATAAAAAACTGGATGATGAGTAATTTCTTACTGCTAAATTCTGAAAAAACAGAGGTGTTACTTATCGGACCTAAAACCCCCACAAGTAATAACCTAGGACACTGTCTAACACTTGATGGCTTCTCTGTAAATTCTTTGTCATCAGTCAGGAACCTAGGTGTGCTATTTAATAGTAATCTCTCCTTTGACAGCCACGTTTCTAGCATTTGTAGAACTGCATTTTTTCATCTTAAAAATATATCTAAACTGAGACCTATGCTCTCAATGTCAAATGCAGAAATATTAATTCATGCGTTTATGACCTCAAGGTTAGATTATTGTAATGCTTTATTGGGTGGTTGTTCTGCGCGCTTAATAAACAAATTACAGATGGTTCAAAATGCAGCAGCTAGAGTTCTTACTAGAACCAGGAAGTATGAGCACATTAGCCCGGTTCTGTCAACACTGCACTGGCTCCCTACTAAACATCGTATAGATTTTAAAATCTTGTTAATTACTTATAAAGCCCTGAATGGTTTAGCTCCTCAGTACTTGAGCGAGCTCTTATCGCATTATAGTCCTTCACGTCCGCTGCGTTCTCAAAACTCTGGCCATTTGATAATACCTAGAATATCAAAATCAACTGCGGGCGGCAGATCTTTTTCCTATTTAGCGCCCAAACTCTGGAACAATCTACCAAACACTGTTCGGGAGGCAGACACACTCTGTCAGTTTAAATCTAGATTAAAGACCCATCTCTTTAACCTGGCGTACACATAACACACTAATACACTTCTATTATTCAAATCCATTAAAGGATTGTTAGGCTGCATTAATTAGATCAGCCGGAACCGGGAACACTTCCCATAACACATGATGTACTTGTTACATCGTAAAAAGATTGACATCTACGCTAATATTAGTCTGTTTCTTTCTTATTCCGAGGTCACTGCAGTCACCAGATCAGATGGTGGATCACCACCTAGAGACGACCTCTACTACAGCCCTGAACGTCAGCGGAGACCAGGACACCTAGATGAGCCCCAGAGACAGACCCCCAGTGAGGACCCCGTCACCTAGAGAGCCATCAGGAAAAGACCTCGGGAACCTGTTGAGCCATCCAATCTGACTTTGCAGCAGTTGGAATTGAACTGCTGTGTCGTCTGGCCAGAGGAGAAATGGCCCCCCGACTGAGCCTGGTTTCTCCCAAGGTTTTTTTTCTCCGTTCTGTCACCAATGGAGTTTTGGTTCCTTGCCGCTGTCGCCTCTGGCTTGCTTAGTTGGGGACACTTCATTTCCAGCAATATCGTCGACTTGATTGAACAGAAATTTTTTTAACTGAACTTAGCTGGACGATGCCATCACTGAATTCAACAATGAAATGCCTTTAACTGAAAATTGAGTGTTTAATCTTGTCATTTTACATTATTGACACTATTTTCCCATTTTGATATTGTGCAGTTGCTTTGTCACAATTTGTATTGTTAAAAGCGCTATATAAATAAAGGTGACTTGACTTGACTTGACTTGACATTGGAAATACAGTTGCAAATGGACTTTGCTTTTTCATTTGAAATGTGGCAGTGACTGTGCGTTCGTGAAAATGCAAACGGTAATGCAAGATTTGCAATTGCATTTATATTGTCACAATTTATGCGCCCACATGTGGAAAACGCAATTGAAAATACGATTTGCAATTCCATTTGAAAATAGTCCGGAAAATCCTTCCATATTTACCTATTTTTCTCACAAATCTGACATTTTTTTTTTTTTTTTTTACAAATGCAAGTTTATATCTCCTAGTTCTGAATTTATAACTCGATTTAACTCAACAATAGTGAGTTTGTCAATTCTGAGGAAAAAAGCCAGAAGAGTGGTATAAACTCATCATTCTGAGCCGAGGAGAAAAGAGAGATTGACAAGTTGGCTTTTCTTATCAAAATTGTGAGATATAATCTCATAATTGCAAGAATAAAGTCAGAATTTTGAAATATGAAGTCAAATTTACCTTTTTTAATTATTTTGCTTAATTATATGGCTTCCACATACTGCTGCTTGAAAACTGTTCCTTTCTGCCATCAGATAGGCTCTGCCTACAAAAATGTCATCACTGTTTGCAAACAGCAATATTGGTATATTTACACCACATCTATGCTGAGGTGCCCCTCTCGATTTCAACTGAGAAATAACTGCCCTACCCCCAGTGATTTCAGCCCCCAGTTTTGTTCCCTGAGAAAATTTTGACTGTCTCCTCTTTTGACGGACTCCTCTCAAAGACTGAAAAACAAAGGCAGTTCATTATACAGATTATCAGAGAGCAACGCAATCTGTTTCCAGTTTCTGTGGCTGAAGCACATGTTGGATTGGCATCATGATCTAGATCAGATCGCAATTTTTCAAAGATTAGTTCTCATCAGCAGCGTTGTAATGTAACTTTTTTACATTTATTTATTACATTTATTTTTTGGAGTTTTATGCATTTATTTTCGATTGGACAGTAAGTGGACAGGAAGCGAAGTGGGAGAGAGAGAGGGGGACGGGATCGGGAAGGGTCCACGAGCCGGGACCCGAACTTGGGACACCTGAAGCCCAATGGCGCTACATGCCCACAAGGCTATTGGCACTATTAAACATAATTTAACATTTTAAGACTAACAACACTGTTCTGTGTTCTCGTTTTTAACCTAATTCACAGTTTACTAATGGTTTTGTATAATTATTAATTACATGCTGTTATGGTCATTAAGACTTCAATTTCAACTTTGTTGAGCACATGCCAAACGTAGTCCAATCTCAGCAAAATTTGGTTTGTTTCCATTTCTCATTAAGGAGCGTTGACTGGGAGGGTGAGAGCAGATGTTTTCAAAAGTCCAAAAATAAGGGCCACCCTAACCTGGGCCCATTACAGTTTGTATACAGTTACAGCAGGTTCACAGATGATGCCATCAACCGTACCCTACACACTGCCCTCTCCCACCTGGATCTGAGGAAAGGGAAGTATGTGTGAATTCTGTTTGTGGATTATATCTTCACCTTTAACAGCATCTTCCCTACACATCAAAAATTTCCAGAACATAAGGCTGAACCCTTTCATCTGCCACCCTCAGCTTTACTTCCACTATGGCGACTACACGGCCAAAAACAGCTGCAACAAACTAATGTAGTTTGCTGACAACACAGTGATGGTAGGCCTTGTAAGTACTTAGAGAAACTGGACATCCTCTATGGTGTCGCATTAACAGTCACTCCCTGAACGTTACCATCTCACAGAAGATCTCTAATTTATTCTTATGTCTACCATATTCTATTTTCTACCTGACAGACACATGCAGCAATTGCACTATACTGTAGGACTACAGCTTCTGTTGTTTTGTATATTTTGAAAAAAAAAAAAATAATAATAATATATATATATATATATATGCAGTATATGTATATGTATATATGTATATGTATATATATATATATATATATATATATATATATATATATATATGTATATATATATGTATATATGTATATGTATATGTATATATATATATGTATATATGTATATGTATATATGTATATATGTATATGTATATATGTATATATATATGTGTATATATATATATGTGTATATATATGTGTATATATGTATATGTATATATATATGTGTATATATGTATATGTATATATATGTGTATATATGTATATATATATGGCAAGCCGTTTTGACATTTATTTCTTCTCAGGATATGTATTTTTGATATCAACAACTTAATTTTCACTAGTTAAAATGTTCATTCTTGATATCAGGAATTGTATTTCTACTAGTAACAATTGCAATTTTTGATATCAACAATTATATTTCCACTAGTAACAATGTTAATTCTTGATATCAACAATTACATTTCTACTAGTAAAAACTATCATTTTTGATATCAAGAATTGTATTTTCACTAGTAAAATGTCACCATAGGCTTCCATTCAAAATCAATTGTTGATATCAACAACTTAGTTTTTGATATCAACAACTTAGTTCTTGATATCAACAACTTAGTTCTTGATATCAGCAATTTAGTTCTTGATATCAACAATTAAGTTCTTGATATCAACAATTAAGTTGTTGATATCAAGAACTAAGTTGTTGATATCAAGAACTAAGTTGTTGATATCAACAATTACCTTGCCAATTGTTGATATCAACAACTTAGTTTTTGATATCAACAACTTTAATTCTTGATATCAACAACTTAATTTTTGATATCAACAATTAACATTTTAACTAGTGACAATTAAGTTGTTGATATCTGTAATAGTTTTGTCGCCCTTTTAACATTTATTGTTTAAATTGTTGATATCAAGAACTTAGTTCTTGATATCAACAACTTAGTTCTTGATATCAACAATGTAATTCTTGATATCAACAACTTAGTTCTTGATATCAACAACTTAGTTCTTGATATCAACAACTTAGTTCTTGATATCAAGAATTCCTTTTTGGATATGTGCATAGTAATGACTTCCTTTTTGGATATGTGCATAATTTAACGACGAGTGCCGCTCTTTATGAATGTGTATGGCGTATGGACGACAAGATAAAGAGCCCAAAAGAGAACGGCACATTCAATTGCCCTCTCGTGAAAATAAAACGCTGCTGTAGGTTACTTTTAATAATTGTTTAGTTTTCACTGAGGCAGAAGCTGCATACAAGAACTCCGCCTATCAACATGTCGCAGAATAAAACTTGTATAAAACCACAGGTTTCCGTCAGCTTCAGTAGCTCAGTAGGTAGAGCATGCACCAGATGATTTTTGACGCGTTTGTCCCGTGTTCGATTCCGCCTTTTACCGACCTCTCTCTACTCTCTTTTCACATCCCGTATCACATAGGAAAGGCATTTAAAAAAATAAAAATTAAGGAAATAATCGAATACTGGAAATGGACGTTATTATTAGGGTTAGTTGTAGAGGCGCATCAAGTTCAAGTTCAAGTTTTATTTGTCACATACACGACTATACAGAGATTGTATAACCAGCAGTGAAATGTGTGTCAGGTGAAAACGCTCCATGGACAGCGCAAATATTGTAGAATACAACACAAGGGAAGTATGCATGAAATAAAATAAATAAAAAATAAGATATAAAGCAAGGAATATAAAATATAAAGTATAAAAGAATGTGCATGACAGTATGCTGTAGAATTAAATATTAAGATAAGCATGACCATGGGCGGCGCTAGGATGGGGCTAGCAGGTGCTCCAGCACCCCCAAGAAAAACCAAAGCACCCCCATAGCACCCCTCATAGAAATAAAATAAAAACATTTAACTCATTAAACACATGCATAAATATGTGTTGTGTTACTGCAATGCAATAACGTGATTTGCAGTCGCAAGTAATGTCAGCATTTTATTTAAAAAATGGATCGGTTCCTCGTACCAAGTACTGTTGGCCTGCCCCGAATAAAGATTTTTCTAGTCAACTATTCGCACGTTTATATTAAATTGATAGTATAATCAGAGCCGGCGTCAGCGCAGCACTGATGAGGGGGCGTCTGAGGTAACGAAAGGGGGCGATGACGTAGCGCAAAGTAAAAATAAATAAAAACATATGTGGCCCATTCACGTATTTGTCGGACCATAAACAAGCCTGCCCGCGCTACTACTACAACTATTAGAATACTGGGTTCACACACAGATAGTGTTTTGGTCGCGAGACAGGTCAGTGGAAGAGTTTTTTTATTTTTTTCAGTGCTGTGTTTTATAATGATATATTATGCGCGGAGAAGCTGCTATAAAAGACGAGAGCGCAGCATTCAAATTCAAAGACATCTGTAGCGCATTTACTTTGAAATACAATGGAAAAGTACCGCAGTGGAATGAAAAATGCGTTCTGAGTGAAAGACCCTACTAAAAGGTAGTCTAAGCAAATACAGATGGCAGAGTATAATAAAACAAAATCGCATCAAATTCGAAAATCTGACATCCAGGAAATATTATGGAAGTAAAAAAATAAATAAATTGTAATTAAATTGAATTATTTACAAATTTCAATTACAGTTACCACCTATGGCTATGATTTATTAATACAGCTGTCAGATCGATTTTATAGTCCAAAGCATTCAGAAATCACACAAAAGAAAATGAAGCAGCTTTACTACGATAAAACCATGGTTAATTTTTGTAAGGGTTGTGATGTTCACATGTTTTTCTTGAAGAAATTATAGAGGCTGTAGCATTTCTATTGTAAAAAGGTGGCCAAAAATAAAAGATTAAGTGGATATTTTAATTAAATATTTGGTCGATATTAAAGGACTTGAGTGTAACAGCAGCAAACCAGGCCTTTGGTGCCCTTTGCAGGCATTTGTAATAATATGTAGCCTAATGTACATAAATTGTATATTTTGTATTACTTTATGTATTTTAACAGTTATGCAATATGATTATAAGTAATTAACCGATCATTATTGCCTCATTGTTTTATATAATGTTTTATAAGTCATTTTAAAGGCTATTGTTCGCTTAGGTCTGTTTTTATAACCACAAAAAAAAAAAAAAAAAATCTCAATACTTATTTGCAAATTATTATTTGAAGTAACAAAACCACGGTTAATTTGTGGTTACCATGGCTACAAGAACATGGAAACTCAAAGAGAATATTAAGGCAGATGCTGATGGTGAAATTATTAGACATTATTAGCCTAACGTCAACAGCCAAAAAAGTTTCACAGGATTATGAACGTACATGAAAATGATGCACGGGCTTCATCTTGGGCTTTTTTCTTTTTCCTTTTTCCTTTCTGGGCCCTGGGCTGATGTCGTTTCCCGGGCATAGTTTTCGATCATTTATGATAATTTGCATTCAGCCGCAAATATGACGTGAGGGCGGGCGCGAGCGCAGATGCGGGAAGGGCGCGTCACATTAGCTACTGCGTTCATTTTTTATCATTATATATAGGCTATCTGTTCATGTTTATATTTTTATTTATGTATATGTATATATTAATATAGAACGAATTTAATTTAAAAAAAAATTATGCCCTATGCAAACTGCTACTCTGCTTATAGGGAGCGGCGGTACACCACCACAACCACCAGAAATACTCAATCGTGTCTGTTTTACAATGAAACACAAGCTTATTGTGACCGATTCCCTGACATAACACATTCATTGCGGTCCATTTAACAGATGCATCATTTTAAGTTTAACAAACTGAACAGCATCAAACAATACAGCAAAATAATCAATTAACTACGATAATCTAGCGCTCTATTAAACATTAACAAAATATTTCATCATACTTTTAGCTTAGTCAGTAGTGCTGCATAATGCCTGCATTTAGCTGAACCGCTTGTGGGGGAAGTTTGTGTGTCAGATGTAATTAAAATGCGACTTTGTGGAACAGACTGTCCTAAATGTTTGCTATAGTAGCATCATATTAATGCTAGAAAGACTATTCGTTTGGCAACTGTGTTTTTTAAATAAACCATTATATTTCATAAATAAAATCTATTTTCACACTCATCTTGAGTGAGGGGGCGGGATAGTCCGAGTGAGGGGGCGACGCCCCTCACACCCCCCGTGGTGCCGGCCCTGAGTATAATAACCATTTGTTATTATTTATGCCTATTATTTAGGCGTAGGCTATTATTCCGCGCTCAAACGCACGCATAACGCTTGCCGCAAAGCACCGACTAAAGTAGCCTAATGATTATGAATGCATCGGGGAAAAATAAATTTTAATTATTTATTAATAAACTAGTGCTTTCTCAGGCTCCCATCTCCACAGTGGACGTGCCTTTAATAGAGAAATGCACCGATACGGACTACATAATCAGAGAAGATATATATATTTATTTATTATAATTGACGCTCTTTCCGCAGGAAAAAATAAATAAATAAAAATAATTGCATGCGCGCCCCCAAGAGCGATAATACTCCCACATTCCTCATAAACATTTGAAATGCGCCTATATAGTGATTTTATTATTCATATAAAAATAATAATAATAACAACCTGTTTTGGTCATATTTACTATTAATTTCCCAGCTCCCCCCGTCATTGATCTAGCACCCCCTCAGCACCGTTCAACACTGAAAAAAATGATTCATTGAATTTACTCAGTTTTTTTAAGGTGAGTGGTTGCAATCAATTTATTAAATAAACAAATTTAGTTTACTAACTTTCAACAAAATTAGTTTATTTAAATGTAGCTAAAATAAATTGATTGCAACCACTTACCTTAAAAAAATTGAGTAAATTCAATGAATCATTTTTTTCAGTGAACATTCTCTGGCGCCGCCCCTGTATATAGCTATACTTTTAGTTCTGGAACTAAAGAGGTGCGAAAGGCCCTTATGTCGGCTCATCAAACGTGTCGGTGTACATAATAATACATCCTAATGTAGCATAAAATAAAAATAAAAAAACGCACCGGCCTATAAACAAAGAGAAACGCCCTCACAAACACTGAAAAAATGATTCATTGAATTTACTCAATTTTTTTAAGGTAAGTGGTTGCAATCAATTTATTTTAGCTACATTTAAATAAACAAATTTAGTTTTCTAACGTTCAACAAAATTAGTTTATTTTAATGTAGCTAAATTAAATTGATTGCAACCACTTACCTTAAAAAAATTGAGTAAATTCAATGAATCATTTTTTTCAGTGAATTTGGGCACGCAATATAGCCTAAATACAACGATATAAAAAAAAAACTAAAAAACATAGGCCTACTAACGTTCTATGACGCATTATTAACCGTTTTATTTTTAGTTTTGGTTGTATTTTGTATTTGATGTATTAGAAGAAAGTGTAATGAAACAAAAAATAAACATATGAAAAAGCGACATGAAGTTATTTTTCTATATTATTCATTTTGGTTTTATTTTTTATATGATGTAACCTATGCCTTGTTCATTTTTCTTTTAATTAGGCTATCTGAAGGACTTGGTGGCCAATAAAAATAAATATTAATAAAATTACTTTTTTTTAAATTAACAAAAATAAATAAATGAATCCAGCCATAATATAATTTTCATGTTTCATTGACAAAACAAATAAATAAAAAAGGAGCCGTTTCTGCACATGGATGTTCTTCATCCATGTGCAGCTAGTGCTGACGCTAAAAAGAGGGAAGACCTCATTCATATTCATGAACTCATTACTATACCTATTCTTACTAGTAAAAATGGCTTTTTTCTTGATATCATCAACAAAAAATTTTTTTTAAATGCCTTTCCTATGTGATACGGATGTGAAAAGAGAGTAGAGAGAGGTCGGTAAAAGGCGGAATCGAACACGGGACAAACGCGTCAAAAATCATCTGCTGCATGCTCTACCCACTGAGCCACTGAAGCTGATGGCGATCTGTTGTTTTATACAAGCTTTATTCTTCGACATGTTGGTAGGCGGAGTTCTTGTATGCAGCTTCTGCCTCAATGAAGACTAAACAATTATTAAAAGTAACCTACAGCAGCTTTTATTTTCACGAGAGGGCAATTGAATGTGCCGTTCTCTTTTGGGCTCTTTATCTTGTCGTCTATACGCCATACACATTCATAAAGAGCGGCACTCGTCGTTAAATTATGCACATATCCAAAAAGGAAGTCATTACTATGCACATATCCAAAAAGGAATTCTTGATATCAAGAACTAAGTTGTTGATATCAACAACTTAGTTTTTGATATCAACAACTTAGTTCTTGATATCAACAACTTAGTTCTTGATATCAACAACTTAATTCTTGATATCAACAACTTAGTTCTTGATATCAACAATATAGGAAGGTAATTGTTGATATCAACAACTTAGTTCTTGATATCAACAACTTAATTGTTGATATCAAGAACTAAGTTGTTGATATCAACAATTAAGTTGTTGATATCAACAATTAAGTTGTTGATATCAAGAACTAAGTTGTTGATATCAAGAACTAAGTTGTTGATATCAAAAACTAAGTTGTTGATATCAAGAACTAAGTTGTTGATATCAAAAACTAAGTTGTTGATATCAAGAACTAAGTTGTTGATATCAACAATTGATTTTGAATGGAAGCCTATGGTGACATTTTACTAGTGAAAATACAATTCTTGATATCAAAAATGATAGTTTTTACTAGTAGAAATGTAATTGTTGATATCAATAATTGGCATTTTAACTAGTGAAAATGTAATTGTTGATATCAAGAATTAACATTGTTACTAGTGGAAATATAATTGTTGATATCAAAAATTGCAATTGTTACTAGTAGAAATATAATTTCTGATATCAAGAATGAACATTTTAACTAGTGAAAATTAAATTGTTGATATCAAAAATACATATCCTGAGAAGAAATAAATGTCAAAACGGCTTGCCTATTGCCATTCCCATGATATCAATTCTTGATATCAAAAATGATAGTTTTTACTAGTAGAAATGTAATTGTTGATATCAATAATTGGCATTTTAACTAGTGAAAATTAAGTTGTTGATATCAAAAATACATATCCTGAGATGAAATAAATGTCAGAACGGCTTGCCATAATATATATGTGTATATATGTATATATATGTGTATATATGTATAACGTAACGTAAATGAAATGTATGTGAATGTTCTTAATTCATTGTTGTTTCTGTTTGTTGTTGCACTGTCAGATGAGGAATTAAGGAAAAACATTTAACCACATAACACATGTATGTAATATTTATATGACCATTAAAGACCTCTTGATATCTCCCCTACTGAAACATTTGGTGCAGGATTTGCTGCTAAAGGGAGGGTAGAATCACTAAATTCAAGGGTTCAGTTACTCCATATTGTGAATGGTTAATCTATGATGTGAAACATGTGAAAAGTATAAAATAATAATATAAAACTGTTTGTATTATTAGTTGAGTCTAATTATGTTTGTTTATTTGTGAGCTTAATTGAAACCAACACATTTTATTAGTAATCAATGCAGAAATATTGCGGATATTTTCACAACCACCAAGAACAATCTGATTTGCAGACATAAATGTGCTTTATGAAGAGAAATAAACCGTTGTCAAACACTGCACATTATGCATGCATAATCTTAAGAAAAAAAATACCATTAGGATTTAGTTCAGCATTTGCACATCAGTTAACAAAAATGTAAGGCGGTTGTGCACTAACAGTCGAAAACACATAAAACATCACTGCGTAACTCCCACAGTCGGTTGTTGTTTTCACGCATAATATTATGTTTTGTCAGGAACTATATCGTCTAGTGTAAGAATTTCACTGAATAAATTGGCTTATTTTTGTGTAGTGCTCATATTGGTTTTGTAAACTGATTCAATATGCCGCTGTACTCTCTCTCTCTCTCTCTCTCTCTCTCTCTCTCTCTCTCTCTCTCCAAACACTCAATGCACTCTAGGGAGTAACGCACACTTGTACGTTTAGTACTGACGAGATTTTACATGCACCAAACAGACTGGAGTAACTTGCGCCGTCATGAAGGTTAGTAAACCTGCTTAAATACAAAATGTTTTTTGGTATTTACAGTGATATGAATTGCGAAATATTGTTAATTGATGTTTGTTTTCATGGCACTAATTTGAATAAATTTATAGGAAGCATTACACTGAGTGCAATCTGTTATTTCTTTTCCGCAAAAGACCCTGACAGTTCCCGTAAGCTCCAGGTGGACACTGTTGCTGAGCGCGTATCTGACGCTGACTGCGAGCGCGGACTGTGGCGAAGACTGCGCGTACTGCTCGCATCAACTGCGTCTTCAATTCATAAAAATACACTCAATAGTAAGTCTACTGTTTTAATGCACGTACATATATAAATAAAATCGCGCATATGTGAAGAAAACGGGATGAAAGGCTACTTATTTGGAATTCAATGCCGTAAAAATACAAAATTATAGGCTATTCAAAGATGTCTGATCTGAAGCGCGCTTTTGCTAAAGTATTACTATAAATTTTTATTTAAGCTATTTGCATACATGATTACATAAGTATTTTTATATTTGTTTAATTAAAACAAATAAACTGTGATTTCATTAATTATTGCAACACTCTGGAGAAGCTAATGTATCAGATAGTCCACTATTGTAAACCACTATTAAATAATGTATTAAGTAATTCGTCTATAATGACTTATTCGAAAAAAAGTCGAATATAGATTTTTAGAATAGAATATATTTTTTTTCTAAGAACAGTTCATATAGGCCTATTCTAGGTACTATAGTCAGTGGCGGAGCCAGCATATTTTCATAGGGGTGGCCAGGGAGGGGCCAGCAACCAGCCTGGGGTGGCACAGAAATCTTCATTATTTCAATATAAAAATGTGGTTGACTATAAAGTACTAGACTATTTTAGTGCCTAAAACACAACTGAATACAATTAATTTCTACTTAATTGTAATTGAAATATTTGTGAATTATTATATCAAGTAATACTGAGTGAATATGACAATTTTTGTATTATTCCTCACCTCCAGGTATTTTAATAAAGGGGCTCACTATAGCTTTATTGCTCTGTCGGTTTGGTTCTGGTTCTCAAAACCCCCAAAAACTTGTTCTCTAACATTACATACTCATGGATGAGACGTGCAGATAGTGATAAGAATGTGAAAAAGGCCGGAAAACAACAGCACATAAATGCCAGAATGTAAAATGAGTTATTTTATGCATTTAAATGGTTTCATTTTCGTTTGTACTTTTAAAATTAATGAAAAAATAGTGCATATTTTCTAGTATAAGTGCACTGTGCTCACATTTACTTGTGCATTAAATTACAAATTAAAATACATATCAGTTTGCACCTTATTGTGATCTGGAATTGCATGATAGCCTATATTTTAATATGCATTTGAGAAACGTTCTGAAATGTAATGCATACATACATGCATGCACAGTTTGCAGCTTTAATCGCCTTTTTGGTAATTTCATTACTTAAATGACGACAGAACTACGCGGTATGCTCATAGTTTCTTGTGCGTTTATTTATGATGACGCGATCAGAGCGTGCGCCGTGTGCACAGTGACGGCTGACAGGACAGGAAAGTTTGTTTTACTGACATATAGCCTAACAGCATCTCATTGTTCTACTGAAGCTCATTTGGCTGCTGTACCTTTTCCGCGCTCATTTGACTCGCGCCTGGCGCTGAGGCAAAGCTGAAATGCGCGTCTGAAAAGTCTCCCGTTTGATGTGGATGCAAAAAAAATACACCGGTTCCGCGTCTTAATAAATGCATTTCTTGTCAAGAAAAAGGGGACAAAAACTGCAGTTTTGAGCAGGGTGGCCAAAGGGGTGGCCAAGCTTAGATCAGTGGTGGTCATGGCCACCCCAGGCCACCCCCTGGCTCCGCCCCTGACTATAGTGTCTATGTTTATTTATTTTCAGCAGTGGCAACAAATATTGTGAATATAAAATTATATTTTACAGCGATTTACATGGCCAGGATAGAAATTTCTGGATTTTACAGCCATGTGTAGGCTATTAATGTGATCAAGAACTGATCTGAGAAAAACAAAGTCTGAAATCGTGAAACGCACCAGACTGTTTGTGAGACAGACCACCATTAGGCTGCACTAATTTACCATAAATCCTACCTTAAAGAGCAGCGAGCTGAGTCAAAATTGCGTAGTCGGAACAGAAAGATGTTCTCCGCTGTTAATATTAATCACCTAATGGCTCAAAAGTATAATGGCGTGATCAAGTAAATAAAATTTTATAGCAGAATCTTATACATCTCAAAAGAGCTACAGTCCTACTTTATTTAAAGCAACAGTTCATAAGATCTTACACTTTCTGTTAATAATTTAATATTATTCTATTAATAAATAAGTCTGGAACTCTGACATTCTTGCAGAACAATTAAGTGTTAAGTGCTCAAATAAATGTCAGCAATTGTAACATTTTGCCAAAATAAATGAATATAAAACTCTGACATCACCTTTAGGCTGTTTTTATTGAGTGACGCGTGCACGCACACACACACACACAAACACAAAGATTTTAGGGGGGGAAATCGATTTTAATTTGTTTTAGACAAAAAAAAAAAAGCACGAGGGAGTGGAAATAACATATTTTCAATTTTGGTTGAACATCATGGATGTGTTCTTGTCAATGTGTGAAAATTTAATGTAAACAGATTTATACATGTGTTGTCCTGTTATTTGTGCTTGTGTTATGGACTTTTAGTGTTTAGTTTCAACATTCATAATTGGAAGACCTGACCAATTATGAATGCTGCAGATGAACTCATGAGCTTTCAACAAGGTATGAACACCATCAATTCTGAATCGTTCTGTGGTCTGACTGGCTATGTGAACTTGGAGGGATTGTGATTGATTAAAAAAATCACGATATGTCCCAGCCCTGCTGATTCCGCCGTGGTGGTCTGTTTCTCTGCTGTGGTGTTCTGGTCTCCTGCTCCCCTGTGGTCTCCAGTTCCTCCGTTGCCCCAGAGCCCAGGCCCACGTTCACCATCCATTGGCTGAAATTTGATTCTTGTTTTGTTGTCCTTTGGCATGACAGGAGCTATCCCTGGTATATACAGTATATGCCGTATATAAGCCCTTGTTTACTTTGTTTATGTGTCAGGACTTGTTCTTAAGTGGAGGTTAAGTTTTGGCTCTGTTTTGTTTTATACGTTTCATACTTTTGTTATTTTATTATAACATTAAATAATGGCCAACTGGATCCTGCCCTTTCCATGTTTCTGAGTTCACCAAATGTTATATCATTTAAAAATTGATGTTTGTGTGTTGAAGAGACTAGTGTATTGGTGTATTTTGTTCAAATTTAGTATGTCACTCTGTATTAGTGTTTCCATGGTTTCCCACAAGCTTAGCACACACTCTACACCTACTCATCCCCATATCACCCAAAACACACTCACTAATTTGCATATTGCCCAGTTATGAATTGGGAAATGAAGGTTGAGTGAGAAAAAAAAGTATGTTTGAGCAAGTGTTTCATATCCTCTTTTAACATTAGTGTCTGGGCTAAAGAGACATCCATTATTTTATAAGAATTTTCTGTAAGTCTCATTGACTATATTTTCACGTTTTTCACAGGAATGCGTGGTGGAGTGTGAGGAGCATCTGAGTGCAGGCAGCTCTTGGAGTTTGTGCAAACGTTTTATGCAGAATGCTGATAACACTCCTGAGGGTAACCGAGCATCCACAGAAACGGAACACTTGGACACCCAACAGCACCCAGTAGACAAAAAATACGGTGGCTTCATGAAGCGGTATGGGGGTTTTATGAAGCGTTATGGAGGCTTCATGAAGCGTTATGGAGGATTCATGAAGAAGACTGCTGAGCTCTATGGGCTGGAGCCAGAGGATGTTGACCATGGCAGAGCAATCCTGACTAATCATGATGTTGAAATGCTGGCCAATCAAGTTGAGTCTGATGGCGAGAGGGAGGAGGAGGCTCAGACAGACGTCCTTAATTCAAAGGGAGAAGCACAGGGTGTAAAGGGTATGGCAAAACGTTATGGGGGCTTTATGAAGAGGGGACAGCTTTATGACTTGGAAAGTGGGGTTAAGGCACTACAAAAACGATATGGGGGCTTCATGAGGCGTGTAGGTCGACCACAGTGGTGGCAGGAGTCTAAACGCTATGGAGGCTTCTTAAAACGCTCCCAAGAGGAAGATGAAGATGAAGATGAAAATTCATCATAGATAGAAAAGAGGTATGGTGGATTCATGGGATATTAAGACTACACTTCCTTTCTAGCCCCTTAGATACCACCTGAGAACCGAAAGAGGAGACACACTTTAAATGTGCTCAATTGTTTAATGAAGTGTTTGTCTTTATTGTGGTGATATGAGTTAATGTGAATAATACCTATTAAAGACCCCAAAGACCATGGATATATTGTCTTAACATTACATATCGAATCTGAATTCAAATTAACATTTACAAGTTGTTGCAGATTTTAATTACCTACTTCTGACAAATGCTGTATCACAACCATTTTCCTTTTTTAATCAACACTACAATTCTGGTTTGCATGAGACATTCATTCAGTCTTAAAAGAGGAAAATTTTGAAGAAAACAAGACAGACATTTACTTCTCCATTACATGGTGATTATTTCTTAATGACACTTGTCTTTTACACAGATGTATTTTTTTTGGGGTACCGGTCTGAATATTGTCATTTGCTGTATAGCTTGAATAAACTGCTCGAAACTAGAATGTGCGTCTTGAATAGAAATGCCTTTTTTTTTGTGCACAAGACATCAGCATTTTCTGTCTGAGGTTTGTGCCTCAGCAGCCTTTTGTTAGTGAGTAAAAGCAAGTTGCATTACCTCTTCTGAATTGTGCTGAGATTATGATTCGCACCAAACACGCTTATTTGTAGTGGTAGTGTAATTGCATGTTTTATGATGTGAGTTAGAAGTGAAAAGCACTTCTACTAATGGCATGACTATCATGGAACTCATACAATCAAGGCAAAAGGTACACATTCAGGGGGATTAGAATTTGTGAAGCAGTTTTCAAAAATATTATCCTGCATGGACAATTCACCATGCAAGGTCTTTATTATACAGATTAATCTCCACTAGTGTGAAGAAGCAATAAATACAGCATGCTATCACTGTCTCTAGCATATTTGAATGTATTTTACACCTGGCATATCTAAGCCGGAAGTCTCTTACATTTGATCATTAGCATAACCCTGTGATTGCTAAACAAGAGGTCTGCCATGCATTAATTGAAAGTCTTATGCAGGGGCGTAGTTTGTGGGAGGATGGGGGGGGGGGTTAACCCCCCCCCCCCATAACCAAAACTAGCAAGTAGGCTTACAACCCCCCAATATTTATTCCACGGTTAATGGAAACCTAGAATCAGGCTATTTATTAATTATTTTATAAGCGCTAACCTCACGTACGAACCGAGCGGAGCGTTTATCAGTACAACATGACTGAAGCGCAGTTCTTTTAATTGTGCACGAGCGGCGCGCGAATCACACGATACTCTGTGCGCGTTCACCAGCCGCTCGAGAAGTGTGAGAAGATTTGCGCGAGCCATTCCTATCGCTAAACTGGTGGTAAAATATGCGATCTATTTGAATTATATTGAGAAACTGCCACTTTAAAATGCTATGGAGAATGTCGAACATTATCTAAAAAAAAAGCACAAACTAAAAATACTGATGAAAAGAGGATAATAGAATAAACTGATGTAGGTCAGTTTTTATGACCTAAAACTGACTTTGTATACTGACGTGAAATCAGTGACTGATGTAGAATAAACATAATCTTGCACTAACATAATATTAAAATATTTTTAAACTACTCATGACCACCTTTCCTATAATGTATCATGTTTTACTGTAGGCTTATTTATTGTGGTAAATTTTGTCTAACTTGTAGAATTTAATCTGTTAAGGGAATAGACTTTTCCCTATATATTTATATTACAACTGTGCCATGTTGTAGCTATTGTTTCTAAAAGCTGTTTTTTTCTCATAACAAATGCAATATAGATTAATAAAAACGTCATTATTGGCCTGTAAATAATTAATAGGCTATAGCCTTATTATAACAAATGCTACTACAGTTAAGAACTATAGTACTTTTTATAAGAGCAAGTACAATTCAGAATCGAGAGCCAATGGGTTCCAAAAATGAGTGATGGAAAAACCTGGCCTTCAGATATTCCAATGATGGCATAGATTAAATCATTAAGAACCTGATGAACTGTTAGGGAGTACGAAATAAGCAATATCAATATAAGAAAATGTTAAGTTAGATTGACTTACCATGGCGTGTTGAATTAGAACATTCTGTCAAACTATAGCCTAAGTGTCTAAATAATATATAATACATTATATCCTATGTAAACAAGTAATTGTTAACTAGCCTATTACTTTATTGCAGTTATGCAATCAACCAACTTTGCATGTGTGGTGGATAGCACAAACGACCATTTTAAAAAAATAAACATTTAAGCAAAAAAATAAATAAATAAATAAACCTTAAGAGGGAGCATGACCCGGGGTCCACTTCAACACCCCCCCCCCCCCCCCCCCCCCAATGTTAAAACCAAAACTACGCCCTTGATTTGGGGTATCTTACACGGCATAAAATCAAAGGGTTATCAAGAAGCTAGGTTCTAGTTCACACAGTAATATCAGTAATGGGAATTCATAGTAGAAGTGTTCTTCCCAACTCCCACTATTGCACTAATTGTTACTTAGGCCAGTTTACACCAAGCACGACAACTATAAAGATAACTATAAAGATAACGATATTAGCGTCCACACCAGAGAAGGATATTATCTGTTTATTCTAAGCGCACGCACGTCTGTCGCTTTAAATCTCAAGCTCCTTATAGCAGGATGGATTCTGATTGGATGTCAATGTTTGTATCGTTCATCAGCTGGAAAAAAAATCATTCTGAAAGTGATTCCAACAATATCGTTTCTCTATGCCTTTATCGTTATAGTTGTGGTGTGGACTCTGCTATTCTTTATTGAGAACGATTTTTAGAACTATATCTTTATCGTTATCTTTATAGTTTTCTTCCTTGGTGTGAACGGGCCTTTAAGGGCTATGAAAGACAATGGTATCAAGACAATATATAGGCTAACCTTTGTTCTGTGAATGTGAGAAGTCTCGTGATATTCACAAGTATCTTTCATACACTGTTTATTTGGAGTGCAAATAACTAAATGCTTGTTCAAACCAAGGATGAGCCTAACTGTAACGAAATAACTAGCCTATATTAACAGCCACGTAACAGACGAAAACATTCAGTTTATTTATGTGCTGCAGTTCTGTTAAATGATCTCGATTATATTGTTAGGCTACTCTGATGTTAGTGATATCCTCTGCTATTATATTCTCCCTCTCTCTCTCTCTCTCTCTCTTTTGTAAACTGTATGGTTATTGTTATGATTACGGTTATCAATGTTTGCTTGAGCAGACATTAATCTTGTATAATATTGTTACAGAACAAGTTTTATCATCCTGACAATGCCAGCTTAGAAAAGATTTGTAAATATCGCATATTAATTCCACCACCATAATAAACTGAGCTGCCTGCAGCTGTAATTCACTTTATGAATTTATTCAAGGCCAATGATAAAGGTTTCATTCTATAGTCAGCCAGTTTATTTTCTCCTATGCGCGTTGTTACAGTAGCCCCTCACTGCAGAACAAAGATCTAGGGGGCGGGGATCCACCCATGGAGATGGGTAGGTTTAGGGGTGGGGATGGGTGGGTTTAGGGATCAGGGGGTGGAGACTGGTAGGTTTAGGTTAATGTAAGGTGGGAGGAGTTGGATCTAGATCCAACCTCGCCCCCTGGATCTTGTGTTCTGTAGGGAGGACCATCTCCGTTGTTAAGGAAACTCGCGGGCGTCAAATGGTTAAACATATGCCGCGCCCATCACATCCTGTCCCGTTAGTAGGCTACTCTCGCTACACAAATACTGAACTTTGTCTTTCGGTAAACACGAAGTGTAATAATTGGACAGCCAGAGCGAAGGTCGATAATCCATCCACTCTGTTAAATGCTAATGTAGCAAACCTGTTGTTGTATTAGTGAGCGCTAATCGAAAAGAGTGAGGTAAGACACCAGTTATTGCGCATTAATAGACGAGTAAATACGACTACATTGTAACTTTCGCCTAAATTATTAATTTGTGATGACATCGTAAATTTACTATTGTTGAAAAATGTAATAAACTTGCTAAACGTATAACCATTGTCTCTAGGATCTAATCATCATCATCATGAACTTTCTCTTGGAGACTCTTCAGGTGCTTTTGATGTCACTGGTCTACAGCTTAGAAGCATTCGTTAGGTTATTTATACCGCCTCGAAAGAAGAATGTGACCGGGGAGATCGTGTTGCTGACCGGGGCGGGCAGCGGCATAGGTCGCCTCATGGCCCTAGAGTTCGCGTGCCTAGGGGCGCGCCTTGTGCTGTGGGATATTAATGAGGACGGTAATAAAGAGACTGCTCGTATGATTAAAGAAACGCACGGAGCGCGAGTGTACACATATACCTGCGACTGCAGCGACCGCGAGGAAGTGTACAGAATCGCAAACCAGGTAGAAAACACGGTTGCACTTCAGTACAAAGACATATAGTACACTACATGTAATCTTCTGTCTACATACTTGTGTAGGTAACTGCAGTGTACATAGCTGACAAGTAAATTTGATATTTCACATTCATGTTTTTGGTGTATTAGGATTTATTTATCTGTAAATTTTAATGGGATTTGCCTTTTAATTTATTTGAGGTCAGGAAAAGAATGTCATTGTGTGCCACAGGACCTACACAAATGCCAAATTTGTAATGACCATAAACATTATGACTATAAACATCCACTCTCTTTTGCTTAAACGTTTATTTTCAGTACACTGTAAAATGTTTTATCATTATAACAGTGTTTATTAATATTTTTTAATGGTTTTAGCTTGAATTTCTTAATTAGTAAGTATAATCAAAATGGTTGAAAAAACACAATGAACTGCTGTGACTAAAGCCCGGCTCACACTGTGTGATTCTGGCCACGATTTGGTCGTCTGAGACAAATTTTGAAAATCCTAAAAGATTCCCATAATCCTAGGCTAAAATCTGTAGTCTTAGATCGCTGGTTTGGCATGTTCAACGACAGCCGATTAATGGCTGTTGCGATCAAATTTCACCTCCGACAAAATTCTGGCAGTGTCAGAAGATTTGGCGAACAGTCCTGCAGTGTGACTACCCCTACGATTAATGTCAAACTGTCTCTGTTTTTCAAGACAAGCTATGAGCAGAATTAATGCTGGAGAATTATTCTATCAGCCATAAACTCTGGCGCTCCTGTCCTCCGCTCACGGAATTCATCTGATATGTTGTCTTTTCTATATAAACACCGGTTGCGCCGCTGTTTTCATGTGGGTGTGTAGAGCTGCACACACTATTCTTCTTAAATACGCCGGTATTGCCACCGTTCATATACTTTTCATATGATAGCCAACAGTTCGGTCCTGCGTGCAATGCAGTTCGCAGTCACTGGACGTGTATGGGTTGATAATGTAAAACTCCGGAAAAGTTTTCTTGCGCGCACCTTTAACTCGTCTTGACTGTCGTACAGTCTGACATTAATGACAACTGAGATGCCACTGTGTGACATGATCATCATGTTCATACAGTCTGACAAGTACAATCCTAAAGGACTTTAAAAAAAATCGCACAGTGTGAGCCCGGCTTTAGTTCAACTTTGGCACCTCTTTGATACTTTCAACTTTAGGACAGTAATCCCTTAAGTATTAAATGTTAGTGAGTTTACATTTTGACAGTCTAATATGATCTTGCGTAATTCATGATCAATCCCTTTGTTTTATTAAGGTAAAGCGTGAGGTTGGTGATATCACAATTTTGATAAATAATGCAGGAATCGTTACTGGGAAGAAGTTCATGGAATCTCCTGATTCACTTATAGAGAAGTCTATGGAGGTCAATAGTCTGGCACATTTCTGGGTATGTATACTATCTATCTATATGTCTGTCTGTCTATTTGCCTCTAAATTATGCTAAAACAAAGCATGCATGATAGCCTATATCTCCTCTTAGATGTACAAGGCATTTATGCCAGCAATGATTGCTGCTAATCATGGCCATTTGGTCAGTATTGCAAGCTCCGCTGGACTTATTGGAGTAAATGGACTGGCAGGTAGATGTTCTCAGTTAACAATGTAAATCTCTCACTTAGAAATAAGTACACATTTCATATGACAATTGTGCTTTTGAATGTTTTGTACAGATTATTGTGCAAGTAAGTTTGCTGCAGTTGGCTTTGCTGAGTCTATGGCACTAGAGCTGCTGGCCATGGGCTGTGATGGAGTGAAGACCACCATAGTCTGCCCATTTTTCATTAACACTGGCATGTTTGATGGTGCCAACACAAAGTAAGAAACATACTGTTTCTAAAAAATAAACATAACCTTCTTTTCCTGCCTACTTAACCAAACATTTTCTGTATTGCTCAGTCAGCACACTGTTTTTTTTATTTTTATTTTTTTTATGATAAACCTGTGAACATGGCTGCATAATTTATGAATGCTAGATCTGTGAGAATGTAGCATGTACAATCTGCACCATTACATTGGAGAAGCATGTACATTTACATTTATTAATTTCTGTCATGACAACTCTCAGAGAGTTTAGCATGGTAATATACATGCCAATGTTAACGTCCACAGTCCACAGATATGCTGCTGTAGCATGTAGAAAATACTGCTGCTGCACATATAACATATATGAAATAACCCCCATATGTAACATGCATAAAATTAACCTGTAGCAGATCTATACAGGTGGAGCTGGGGAAGGTGGAGGGTTTCTGAGCGCGCTGCAACTGCTACAGCAAGCACTAGCCAAGTATTTAAATGTTGAGTAGCAAGCTCATTGGCTACTTATGTGAAAAGAAACCAATCAGCTGCACCATTTGAATGATGATGTAATTACATCAGATTGAGTTAGAACATATTGGCCTGCGCCATCTAGAATTTCATTACAGAACTTTATATTTAACAGCTACTTTTAGCCAAAGCAGCTTACAAATGAGAAATAAAAAAGTGTTTCATCCTATAGAAAGAATAACATGAGAAGTGCTAAAAATACAAAATCTATAAGAGTACATGCTAGAACAATAAGAAATGGTGAGCATAGAGCTTTCTTTTTAATACATTTAACATCAACAGGATAATGTCATGTTCTTATGGCAGTTTTTTAAACATTTATTGAATATTATAAGGGAATCATCTGTCTGTAGGGTTAGTAAGAGCATTCTACCAGTGAGAAACAATGTACATGAAATTCGTGAATACATCAGAAAGTGATAATGTGTCTTTCTGTGGTGGTATGAGTCACGGCTCATTTTATAACTGTAGGCTTTTGGAGGGGATGTAAATTTGTATGAGTGGAGGTAAGAGAGTGCAGAGCCAGTGACTGTTCTGCACACAAACATCAAACATACAGTGCACTTAAACATGCATTACATTGTTATATAATATGTTGAAAAACATAGAAACAGTTTTATCCAGAGTTTCTGCATATCTATATGCATTATGCAATTTTAATTATCAACTGGATTATGATGAAATAAGAGTAACGGTGAGTTTGCTTGAGAAAGAGACACTCATGTAGGACAGACATAATATGACAAGAGGTCATGTAATTCACCCAGTGCTCTCTAAGATCTGTGTGTGAATGTGTGTGTTTTTCTCTTATTCTCAACATGGAAGAGTGTTTGTTTTTTTGGAATTTATTGCTGGTCGAACTGTCTAAGTGGGTCACAACCCAAAGATGGGTTACAGGTCTGTTTGCAGACAATAGGGAAAAAGCAATGCTAAATGCAACTAGGAGGAACTATTGTCTAACATTTCTCACAACCAAAAGGTGGGCTGCAGGTGGGTTCAGTGCATGAAAACACTGAAATTCAATGGTCAGATTTCTCATTCAATCAGCCTATATCATGTTAATAATTTTGCATATTGTAGGGTCTGTGTAGTTCACTGTAATATTAATACATCTCATTGTTTGATTCTAAGGAGGTTTTTGATTACATTTGTTTAATTCAAATTAAAACTAAAATGTGTTCAGCAAAGAGTGCTACAGTATTATTGGTAACTACAAGTATTTTCAAATTAGATAAAATACCTCATAGATAGACAGAAGGAGGTAGAGAACTTGTAGAATGTTTTTGAATGATGGATATGCGAATATTTTGGAACTGAATGTGGGAAGTTAATTGCCACTTGCGAGTAATATTTGGGCTTGTTGGGATGCCTTATTATTCCTGTAGTTCCTCTTATCTGCTTTGTAAATGTCTTCAAAGACAAAGTGCTTATACTGGTGTGTATGTGTGTGTTTTTTTGCAGATGGCCCAGAATCATGCCTATTCTTGAGCCGGAGTATGCGTGTAGGAAAATTGTGGATGCTGTTAGAAGGGAACAGGTTTATGTTTATATGCCTCGAAGCATCTACATTGCCATCGTTTTGAAGAAGTAAGTCATGCTGGACCTCAGTGTTAAAGACCTATTTTAATTTCATGTTTATCTATTACAATAACAGCATTTTAAGCCGTTATAAAATAGCTACTATGCTAAAGCTATACAACTTAAAGTGTTGTATCACTGCTGGCACAGTTGGGTTTTAATAAAAATTAGCTATATACAGTATATACAGTAAAAAGGTGTTTTTTTCTTATTGTGCTCTGACAATAAACAGGGATAATCTCAGTGCAGGTAACACTGAGCAAGAGTATGCATTGTTCATTTACAACAATGTGAGAATACAAAGCAAACTTTAACCTCTCTGATCTAGGGTAGACTTTCACCTGTCTCTTCACAAACAGTATGACAGACACATGCAAGTCTACTAAAGTCTTTTTCTCAGTGAAGCCAAAATCTAACGCTACTTTCTGGTTGATGTGCAAGAGAAATAATTGAGAAATTTAAATGGTTTCATTTGTGTGTGTGTGTGTGTGTGTGTGTTTCTTTCAGTTTGCATGTTTAACATTTTCCATCTCTGTCTTGCTTTTACTCTGTCACAGTCTTTTACCCACTAAAATGGGTGTGCTGCTTGGTGAATATCTAGGAGCGTTCAACTTTATGGCTAAGTTCAAAGGCCATGAAAAAAAGAGCTAATAATTTCTACCACCTGAGGAATTCAGAACCAACAAGTGAACCAGATGGACAAATCACAGAGAGATGTTTGAGGAAACAAAACAGTGTGACAGGAAAGGATGTATATTTACAAATGACATGAAGTTGACCAGACAAAACATGAAATATTTTGTGTTCATATTGTCTGCAATGAAATACAAGTCAAAGTATATTTAGAAATCACTACTTTCTTTTTTTATTTGCGTTTTCCATACTGTCCCAACTTTTTCTGATTTGGGGTTGTAGATAGCTATTTCTGTTGATTTTCTCTGTTTGATGTATTTTTGACCAGAACCAAACTACTTTCTAATTTCTTATTTAATGACTCTTATTTAATGATTGTATTATGAAAGCAGTTGACTTGGCTTATTATTATGGCTCCTTAATAAATGTGTAATAATAATAATATTGGTGTCACAAATCATCTGTTCTACGACTGCATTGTTCATATTTTGTTTTGTTCTTATGTTCATTGCTTTCCATTGTCCCTATGTTCTCATTTCCTGTGCTTAGTTTCTGTGTCCTTGGTGGCTAGTGTTCCTTTGTTGGTTTCCATAGTTAATCATTTGCTGTGTTTGAAATTGCCCCCTATACCCTCATTCACTATTCCCTACATTAGTCCACTAATATAGTCCACTTGAAGGAGTGAATGAAAACAAGTGAGCAAATTCGGACACTGAGTGCACTGGAAGGTCCGCCACTTTTGCATAGTTTTTGGTTGCAGTTTATAATCATAACTTATCAAACCGGAAGCTCCAGTAAAAAAGTTTTATCTCAAACTCTGTCATGGAAACTATCATTGGTAAACTTTAATTAAACTATTTAATAATTTATTAAAATGGGAAATTTGTACTTGTATGATATTACGCTGCACCCACATTGGACAAGCAGTTTGGAAAATGGATGGATAGAGGATTCAGCTGCAAGAGTCATCTTCTGGTGAGATGTAGGAATTCATTTGGCACGACCCTCAAAGTGCATTATGGGTATTCTCAACCCATTGAGTGTGCATCTGTTATACACTCATTATTGCGGTGCATTATGGGATCGAATGAGTGCTTTCGATAACATCCACTGTGGTTTCAGACACCACTACAAATGGCTCTCCCTTCAAACAGTGCACTGTTTAAGGGTATGGGGGCGATTCCGGATACAGCCATTCTGTTCACCTGTATCCTGTTTAATTACTTATCTATTGTATTTATAGCCCTGTGTTTGATTCCTTTGTTGGCTGATTATTGTCTTTGCTAAGCAGATCTGTTACGTTTACCTTTGCCTGTTTTTTGCAACCTGGTCTCCTAAAAATATGTACCTCTGTGCACTTTCTGTGCGACACCGTTTTACGTACCTTACTGCACGTTTCGCCGCAGTTTCAAAGAGAAATGTCCACTGAGTGGCGCTAAAACACAGGTTAAATACGTAAACCCTGGCACGTTTTTATTATGTTAATATAGGTACGTATTGCTGTGTTTTGATTATGTTGCTTCAGGTACGTACTGCGGTGGTTCAGAATTCAAATATCCAGGGTCTGTCCCTAAAAGTTAATGCTCTATCGTGTTGGAAATATGCCCTACACCAAACCCAACCCTAAACCTGCCCGATAGTGTTAACAAATGCATAACTGGTATAAAAACCTATTTGTTGATGCAACCGTGCCATTTCAACGTACTTATATGCAGATTTGAACTGTTTTTTTCGAACCGTGGTTACACGGGATTCGAACCGGAGCTCCTCGCCTCCTAAGTAGCTACGTCTCCGTACTCAGTGAGCTACCGAACAAACCTACCGTCTATGAAAACCCATAGATATGACGCTGGATATGTGCGATGCTAACGTTCAAAGGCATCAGTTTTCAAATCTCCCAGCATATTAATATTGTTTTGAAGTCGTAACATGATATTCTTAAAGTAATTGTGTGAAAAATATGCTTTATTAATCAAAACTCTGTAAATTTGTGTGAAAAGAGTAAAAGGTGTCGGGAGTTTTACTGCCTCTAGTGTTTGTTTTTGGAAACTGAAACTGCAGTAATATGTAGTTATTGGTACGTATTTCGTGTCTCGCTAAAAAGTGCACCCAGGTACATAAATGCCACGAGACTAGGTTGGTTTTTTGATACATATGATTTAAATTATTTTTTATTTTTTTTGATTTATTAAATAAATCTACTACATTTTGATCATCACTCTTTGTCAGACTTTTGTCCCCGTGTCTTGTGTTTCCACGTGCTCCCAGTGTTTCCATGTCTTTATCGCCCGGTATTGTTTGTCTTACCCCCGTGCTCCATGTTTCCTGGTGTAATATTCATTAAAAGGAATGTTGATTGTTCTCCTCGTCTCCTGCCTTCTCCTTGCTCCTAGCGCAACGTGACACCCTTTGCCTGCACATTGCAGGATAATCGACCACAACAAAGGCATGGATCTGCCAGCAGCAGTACACTTCTTCCACCACACCCTCGTATTTAGATCTGGCGTGCGTATCGCATTATCCGGAGGATTCCTTCTGGGCATTCCTTTTGGCTGACTTTCTTTCATTAATTTCTTTCCATTTTCCCTTTCCATTGTTTTCGATACTTCCGACTTCTAGGACTACCTTGTTTTCATTTTTTAAATAGATCTGTGGCATTTCAGTCATTGCCTTAATTTCTCTGTCACCTGTATGTTACAATTGGTTGCTGAGAATTAGATTTTTTTTAATCAATGCACTACTATGAAAACAAAACGGCACCATAAAACACTAAAACGTTATTTTATACAACAGGATCTGTGTACATTTAGTATAACTACACTAGAGAAGTGCAGTAAATAGGCCTACATTTTGGTCTCAGTGGAATTTTGGCTAACTCTATCCTAAAATCTAAATTTAAACACACATATATATCTACATAAATTATAATTAGAAATTATAATGCAGTGTCAACAAGAGACAAAACATGACTGCTTCAAATATAATTGAAATCAACATAAATTTGCATTTGCAATGATTTATTATTTATTATTTGATTGAAATGTATAATTTTATTGAAATGTTAAAAGTGGGTATACATTACACCAGAATGGAGGCAGACCTGGGGCGCAGTGTTAGGGTCTAAGCAGAATGCTTTTAGGCGCTTTTGGCAGTGTGGTTTCGGAATACTGCAGGTATACTGCAGTGTTGTGGCACTTTTAGGAAAGGAAATTATCATAATTTCCTTAAATCACTTGCATTAATTGTTTCAGAGAACATTTATTTAAAATGTTCGAACTTATGTGAATTCCTGTTGCCCCCCTATATGTTTTTTGTTTTTGTTTTTGTTTTTTAAATGCCTGCTAATTTGACACTACTAAGGTTTTTACATGAATTAGATATTTTGTTATATCTTGAGTCCTGTCTTCGATGTCATTGTCTCTTTGAGCTTATGTAATCATGTTTCATCATGGAGTCAACAATGTTCAAAATGCAATAGGGTCTGACTCATCTGTAAATGACTAACAAATTAGTCATTAGGGATCATGACATGAGTAGGAGTGTACAATCCCAGCATATCAGTAATTCCAATGAAGGGAAACTAAAGGCTTCCTACTGTCTTTACCTAGGAGGAATTAAAAATATGTACATACTGTATGTATATATGTTACAAACAAACAAACAAATAAATAAAAATAAATTAGACTTCTAAACATAGAATCAGACTGTCCCTTGGCCTTGTGACAAGAACATTAAAGCAGTCTAAACTAGCTGGGGCATTACATCTCAGTGCAGGATCTGTTGTGGGAGCAGTGCTCCACTATGTGGACACAATTTTTTAGGGCCATGCATGAAGAAGGACTACAAAACCCACAAGTTCACTAATGATTTATGATGATTTAAATAAAACCAGGTACATGCATTAAGCTTTATAAACATTTACTTACTATGAATTTATTACAGTGTCTTTTTGATTATTCAGGCACAGTGGCATGCACAGACCTCCACTCGGGCAGGGGAGAGACTTTAAAAAAAAAAAAAAAAAAAAAAACATAAATTTTTTTTAGCAAGTTAGCAACGTCTAGGACAAATGTTATATATAGTTTCAGACACTCACCAATACTGCAGTATCACAAAGTCTTGGTTTCCCACTGAGAAACTGAATAAACTAAGAGGAGCAGTTTATTCAGTTGAGGCTGTGCTTTGTATAAAACAAACAAACAAACAAAAATAATAATAAAAATAAGGCATTATTTTTCTTCTAACTCCTAAGATGAAATAGCCGAAATCACCACTAGGCAATTTCCTTTATCTTATGTCTATTGTAATTTTGACAGACAGTGCCTCGATTATAAATCTGGGGCCGTATGCATGTCAAAAGAGGTTCATAATGTTAAGACTAGATCTCAGCTCCTAAATTAGATGATTTAAGATTATTTAAGGTATCCTAACCTAGTTAGGAGTAAAAAGATGGCAGTAAGGTGTCGGAGACCATACACGTTCTATTAAAGAAAGAATGTGTTGGAAATATGATGATACAGAGTTGCTAAAATGATACAGATTGTGAAGGTATTCTTTTTGTTACTGACCTTGTAAGAAATTCAGTAACTTCTCCAACTCTATGAAACAATGCTCTGACTGCAGAAATGAAAGTTATAATGACTCAATGACATTTTTTTTTGGCAACAGGAAAAATGCAGCAGTGCACAAGTGATGACTTGGAGCCCAACACAGTCCCCAATAAGCAGAGTATTAAATACCACTAATGCAGCCCTAACATACATGGTATGGCAGTTCATTGACTTCCCAACTGACCTTTAAACCATACGGCAAAAGCAAGCCTCTTTTCTGAGGATTGCGGACTTCCCTAAAGTTGTTGAAGTCATCGATAGCAGCACTCATGTAATGTAATCCAAGATGGTGAGGAGGACAGATGCAACTACTACTCTAGGGCCCTATGAAAACTGTTTTAATTTTTCCCAAATTCCGTTTTATTTTATTTTTATGGTTAAATAAAATTTTATTTATCAAAAAGCATGTCTAATTAATTAAAATAATGAAACATAATTATAATCATGAAACAATTTAACATCAATTTATTAAGTTTAACAAAAAATACATGTTTAGGGCCCTATGAAATGTTTTATTTTTCCCCACCTTATGTTTTATTGTTACCAAATTCTGTTTGAGCATGTCTAATTATATGAATGCATAAAACCAATACAATAGCCTTATGATTTTTTTCTTTCAGAAATTGTGTTGTGTATTTAAATTTTTCTGGTTATCAAATGAAGACATAAAAGTTTTTAATTAATGAAAATTAAACAGATAAAATAATTTGGAAAATAAACATTAACACACTGAAGAAATATTGTATGATTATTCTTTCAAAAATAAGGTTTTAATAATTTTAGTGGTAGTAGGCGTATTACGTGCATTCTACTGAAAAATACCTGTATTTCTGCCACAATAGGTGCTTCCCAAATTGCACTATTCAATGACGTTTTGTAGTATAAATAATGTGAGTAGTGCGTTCACGCTGAAAATTCCAAAAAGAAAAAGTGCACTTTCAATAACCGAAAAAATGAAGTGTGGAATGTTGGAAACTTCATGCACTCAACTGTCACAGCTTTAATTACGTTGCGAAGGGGGAGGGCTATCAAACTCCGATTAATGAAAAAATAACCTTGTAAATGAATGAATGAATTAATCATTTATATAGCGCTTTATTGTGTATTGCTGTACACCCAAAGCGCTTTACAATAATGTGGGAGGGGTCTCTCCTCAACCACCACCAGTGTGCAGCATCCACTTGGATGATGTGACGGCAGCCACAGGACAACGGCGCCAGTGCGCTCACCACACACCAGCTACAGGTGGAGAGGAGAGAGAGTCATAGAGCCAATCAAGTGGATGGGGATTATTAGGAGGCCATGATTGACAAAGGCCAGTGGAGGGAATTTGGCCAGGACACCGGGGTAACACCCCTACTCTTTACGATTTTTAATGACCACAGAGAGTCAGGACCTCAGTTTAACGTCTCATCCGAAAGACGGTGCTTTTTAACAGTATAGTGTCCCCGTCACTATACTGGGGCGTTAGGACCCACACAGACCACAGGTTGAGCACCCCCTGCTGGCCTCACTAACACATCTTCCAACAGCAACCTAGTTTTCCCAGGAGGTCTCCCATCCAGGTACTGACCAGGCTCCTGCTTAGCTTCCATGGGCAACCGGTCTTGAGCTGCATGGTGATATGGCTGTGGATATAATTATAAAATTCATACAACTACATGGTTGAGTACATAGTGTGTAAGTACATATACGTGCATAGTGTATAGTGCATCATTTGGGACGTAGTTAATGTCTAATAAGTTAAACCAAACATATTTTGACGAGTTGCCATGAATTTACATTTCTGTGTGTATATGATACGATGCTAGTTTTACTCAAATGCAACAGTAAAATGCTCATGAAGTGACTCTCAGAGCAGTTCTGGAGATGTTGTTCATGTATTTATGTCCTAGTGAGACTATAGACGCTGAAATCACCGCGAGCTTCACGCGTAAAGTTAGTAAACAAAACCGCGCATCTGCGCCATTCATTTACACAGAGACACATAGAACATGCAGGATTCATATTTAAATACTCTTTTTGCAGCTTAGTATTTACAAATACTAGTCCATATCGCAATTTTGATTTAAGTGTAATGACCTTTTGATTAATTCAGCCAAACTTTGACAAATTCTGTGAAATTCTGTGTTAAACTGTAAATTCCATTTATTATAACTGGATTCCGTGATTCCGTCCATGTTTTCCGCATCGCATAAATCATAGGGGCCTACTACTCTGGATCCTAAAGATGGTGCTTTTATGCCATTTATTCTCAAACTATCAGAAAGCTACACTGCAACATGTCTACAATGTCAGCGCCTTCTGGAAATTGACAGTGCATATACAGGTGCTGGTCATATAATTAGAATATCATCAAAAAGTTGATTTATTTCACTAATTCCATTCAAAAAGTGAAACTTGTATAATGTATACATTCATTCCACACAGACTGATATATTTCAAGTGTTTATTTCTTTTAATTTTGATGATTATAAGTGACAACTAATGAAAACCCCAAATTCAGTATCTCTGAAAATTAGAATATTGTGAAAAGGTTCAATATTGAAGACACCTGGTGCCACACTCTAATCGGCTAACTAACTCAAAACACCTGCAAAGGCCTTTAACTGGTCTCTCAGTCTAGTTCTGTAGGCTACACAATCATGGGGAAGTCTGCTGACTTGACAGTTGTCCAAAAGACGACCATTGACACCTTGCACAAGGAGGGCAAGACACAAAAGGTCATTGCAAAAGAGGCTGGCTGTTCACAGAGCTCTGTGTCCAAGCACATTAATAGAGAGGCGAAGGGAAGGAAAAGATGTGGTAGAAAAAAGTGTACAAGCAATAGGGATAACCGCACCCTGGAGAGAATTGTGAAACAAAACCCATTCAAAAATGTGGGGGAGATTCACAAAGCGTGGACTGCAGCTGGAGTCAGTGCTTCAAGAACCACTACGCACAGACGTATGCAAGACATGGGTTTCAGGGTCCATGTCAAGCCACTCTTGAACAACAGACAGCGTCAGAAGCGTCTCGCCTGGGCTAAAGACAAAAAGGACTGGACTGCTGCTAAGTGGTCCAAAGTAATGTTCTCTGATGAAAGTAAATTTTGCATTTTCTTTGGAAATCAGGGTCCCAGAGTCTGGAGGAAGAGAGGGGAGGCACAGAATCCACGTTGCTTGAGGTCCAGTGTAAAGTTTCCACAGTCAGTGATGGTTTGGGGTGCCATGTCATCTGCTGGTGTTGGTCCACTGTGTTTTCTGAGGTCCAAGGTCAACACAGCCGTATACCAGGAAGTTTTAGAGCACTTCATGCTTCCTGCTGCTGACCAACTTTATGGAGATGCAGATTTCATTTTCCAACAGGACTTGGCACCTGCACACAGTGCCAAAGCTACCAGTACCTGGTTTAAGGACCATGGTATCCCTATTCTTATTTGGCCAGCAAACTCGCCTGACCTTAACCCCATAGAAAATCTATGGGGTATTGTGAAGAGGAAGATGCGATATGCCAGACCCAACAATGCAGAAGAGCTGAAGGCCACTATCAGGGCAACCTGGGCTCTCATAACACCTGAGCAGTACCACAGACTCATCGACTCCATGCCACGCCGCATTGCTGCAGTAATTCAGGCAAAAGGAGCCCCAACTAAGTATTGAGTGCTGTACATGCTCATACTTTTCAGTTGGCCAAGATTTCTAAAAATCCTTTCTTTGTATTGGTCTTAAGTAATATTCTAATTTTCTGAGATACTGAATTTGGGGTTTTCATTAGTTGTCAGTAATAATCATCAAAATTAAAAGAAATAAACACTTGAAATATATCAGTCTGTGTGGAATGAATGTATACATTGGAATTAATGAAATAAATCAACTTTTTGATGATATTCTAATTATATGACCAGCACCTGTATATATATATATCATACCTTGCCGATGACTACTGAGGAGCAACAAGGACTTTGTTTATTGCAGAAGCCATACCCTGAGACCTCAGCCTTGGTCACTAATGCTACCTGCTCAAGGAGACACCACAAGGTGTGAGGGGGACATAAACATTGAGGCATACAAGCTAGGCTAAAGGCAAACCCCACAAGACCGTACAGTTTGCCGAGGTGGTTTGTGTTGCTATATCAACATGGTGAAACAATGCTGTCATAGTCTCCAAACACTGTTCGTCACTGGTAGAGTTCATTTTTGTAAAGTGTTGACACTCCTATCTGCTGTGGGAGTTCTCAGCCATTGTTATTGTCATTGTATATACCCATGTGCTAACGCTTCACATACTATACAGCTCTATCAGCAAGCAACAAACCAACAACAGTGATGGCTTTTTCATTGTAACTGGTGACGTCAACCAAGTAAAGACAGTTTTGCAGAAGTTCTACCAACATGCTAACTTTGCAAAAAGGCGAAAACATTGGACCTGGTGTACACAAGCAAAGAACAAAGGCAAAATACTGCATACAACTGCTCTCCCCCGCCCCCACCTCAGGTACTCGGATCACATCTTTGTCATGCTAATTCCAGCATACAGACCTCTTCTCAAACTCGCCAAACCGGTTCAAAAGCATATAACAGTATGGTCAGAGGATGCTGCCTCAGCACTACAGGACTGCTTCCAGGACATAAACTGGAACGTTTAAAGACACAACCTACAACCATCACACAAACCTGCAAGAGTATACTGAATTAGTGACTACTTACGTCAAAAGTGCATTGATGATGTAACAGTCACCAAGACCATCACCATATGTGCCAACCAGAAGCCATCACTGACAGCAGATGCCCATGGGCTGCTAAAGACCTGGGATGATGCATTCACATCAGGATGTAAAGCTGCCCTCAAAACAGCAAGAACCAATCTGAGACACATGGAGCCTGTGGCAGGCAATTCAGACCAGGGGCGGATTTAGTGAATTGGGGGCCCCAGGCAAATATAGGAATGGGGCCCTATACATTTGCACAAATTTACCTAGATCAACCATGAGGTTTCCTTTTTTGTTGTGATGCTTGCTGCTTCACAATGGTGCCCCATTGTGTCCAATGTTTCTACATTTTGCATGTTATAATGGGGATTCTGTCATTTACATTTACATTTATTCATTTAGCAGACACTTTTATTCTTTCATGCTGTAGACCATGAAATAGCAATTGATTTACCGTTGAGATACAAGTTTTAACAAAAAACTAAATCAATTATAAAATGATAAACCTCATAATTGAACCTTTAAACTCAGTCAGAAGTATAAATTCTTATATTATTTAAAACGGGTTTATGTGGGTGGATTTTCGCATTGGTCTGAACAAAAACTGCAGACTGGATTATTGAAAATGCACATTCGTTGTCTGTACTTTATCAGGTAACATTCTTTTTTTATCTGTTACTTCTCAAGTTTTTAATACTCTAATCAACATGGGCATGGACAAATATGGATGCTTTATGCAATATATGTGTATTATTAGTGAAACCATAGTTAACATACATAGAGCATGAAGAGCAGACATGTTTCATAGGTCATAGATGGAGGTCATAATAGGTCATTTTCAAAGAACTTGTTCATGTCTATTAGACACATGAAATAAAAGAACATAGAAATACCATGTTCCTATTATTTCTCTTTCTTTGCACTGAGCAATTTACTTACACAAACCTTTTTACATTTTAGCAGGACAGGGCAGCTCTTCTTCTGAACATGCAAAATTTACATTTATTATTTATTACTACATTTAGTATGTAGACTTACATTGCATTCAAGTTACAGTTTTTACATTTTTGTCAGCTCTTGCTTTCCCTGGGAATTGAACCCATGATCTTGGCATTGCTAGCGCCATGCTCTACTATTTGAGCTACAGGAAAGCCTTATTAAATTTGTTTGCCGCTCTGTGCCATATACTGTATTTTGATGCAGCTAAATTCTCAATAAAACTGTTTTCATTGGTATATTTTTTTTTCTGTTTCTGTTGTCAGACAAAGTCAAAAAAGTCAAAGTCAAAGTCAGCTTTATTGTCAATTCTGCCACATGTACCGTACATACATACAGAGAATTGAAATTGCGTTACTCTCTTACTCCCTGGTGCATACAGATAACACTAAACTAAAAAATACTAAAAAATACAGATAAGTATATATATATATATATATATATATATATATATATACACACATATACACACACATACACACACAAAAATGCAACTATTACAAATATACAAATAAGGACAAGTAGGAAAAAAAATAAAACATTAAATGAAGAAAATAATAATATAAAAAAAAATGGATAAAGTGGCATAAGGCACATGGTGCAAATCAGTGAAATAAACAAACAAACAAAGTCAAGTCAAGTCAAGTCACCTTTATTTATATAGCGCTTTTAACAATACAGATTGTGTCAAAGCACTTAACAGTATCAAGTTGGAGGATAGAGTGTCAGTAATGTATAATAATAAGATTAAACACTCAATTTTCAGTTAAGGGCATTTCATTATTGAATTCGGAGATGTCATTGTCTAGCTAAGTTTAGTTTAAATAGTATCTGTGAAATCAAATTTACGATAATCGCTAGAAATTAAGTGTCCCCAACTGAGCAAGCCAGAGGCGACAGCGGCAAGGAACCAAAACTCCCTCTGTGACAGAGTGGAGAAAAAAAAACCTTGGGAGAAACCAGGCTCAGTCGGGGGGGCAGTTCTCCTCTGGCCAGGATATTATTGTTTATTCATTGTTTACTTATTGTTTTAATTAAATTTTTAAATGTATAAATGTATTATATTTCTATTTTTATATTGTTGCAATTTCTAACAATAATAGTATTATGTAGTTTGGTATTTTATTATTATATTTTTAATTATTTGTTTTATTTTTAGTTTTATTGTATTTTAGTCGAGGTCTTCACTGGGGATATGTCTCTGGGGCTCATCGCTGACGATCAGGGCCACAGACATCATCTCCCGGCGCCGATCCACCATCTGATCCGGACATGGACTGAGAAACAGAATAAGAAAGAAACAACTATTAGCGTAGATGCCAATCTTCTTACGATGTAACGAGTACATCGTGTGTTATGGGAAGTGTTCCCGGTTCCGGTTGATCTAATTAATGCAGCCTAACAATCCTTTAACGGATTTGAATAATAGAAGTGTAGTAGTGTGTTAGGTGTATGTCAGGTTAAAGAGGTGGGTCTTTAATCTAGATTTAAACTGACAGAGTGTGTCTGCCTCCCGAACAGTGTTTGGTAGATTGTTCCAGAGTTTTGGTGCTAAAAAGGAAAACGATCTGCCGCCTGCAGTTGATTTTGATATTCTAGGTATTATCAAACGGCCAGAGTTTTGAGAACGCAGCGGCCGTGGAGAGCTCACTCAAGTACTGAGGAGCTAAACCATTCAGGGCTTTATAAGTCATTAACAAGATTTTAAAATCTATACGATGTTTAGTAGGGAGCCAGTGCAGTGTTGACAGAACTGGGCTAATGTGGTCATACTTCCTGGTTCTAGTAAGAGCTCTAGCTGCTGCATTTTCAACCCAGGCTCATTGGAAATACGTGTCTCTACATACATTTCTGCAACAGCGTATTTATGTACCTTGCAGCACGTTTCGCAGCAGTTTCAAAGTGAAATGTCCAGAGAGTGGCGCTAAAACACACGTTTAATACGTGACCGTGACACGTTTTTATTAGGTTGGTACAGGCACGTATTGCAGTGTTTTCTTTATGCTGCTTGAGGTACGTTTTGCCACCATTCATTATTCAAATATCCGGTGAGTGTCGCTAAAGATTAAGCTCTATGAAGTTGGAAGTATCCCCTACACCAAACCCAACCCTAAACCTACCCGATAGTGTTAACAAATGCAAAAGTAATATAAAAATGTATTCGCTGATGCAGCTATGCTATTTTAACTTCCTTATGCAGATTTGAGCTGTTTTGTTGAACTGTAGTTTGACGGGATTCGTACCGGAGCTCTTCATCACCTAAGTGCAACGCTGTATCGCGTGAGCTACCGAGTAAACTTACTGAGTTAGTAAACTCATACATATGAAGCTGTATATGTGCCAATAACGTTCAAAAGTATCAGTTTTGAAATCGTGCAAGATGCTAAAATTGTTTAGAAGTCATTACATACCATCCTGCAAGTAACTGTGAGAAAATAATCCAAACTGTTCCTGTAAGTCATACTTCGTGTGAAAAGGAATAAAAGTTGTCAGAGTTTTACTGCCTCTAGTGTTGATTTCAACTGGAAACTGCAGGGAATCGTACATATAGGTACGTTTTTTCAGTTTTGCAGAAATGTATGTAGAGACACGTATTTCCAATGAGCCTAGGTTGTGCATTTTGGACTAACTGTAGTTTGTTTATTAAACGTGCAGAATATAAATGGTGTAGTGCAAAGAGCTTATCAAGACTATTTAAAGTGACAAGGAGCAGTCTTTTTTATTCAGACTGTCAGAAGAGGTAGTTGAATGAATGAGGTCAGTCCAATGCTGTACAAGTGACCGGTGCTTGTCTCAATGTGAGTGTGAGTGTGTGTGTGTGTGAGTGAGTGTGGGTGGTGGTGGTGGGGTGGGGTTCCGAGTTCAGTGATTCGTGGGGTAAGAGAGGGGAGGGGGGGCAAGGACGGGAGGGAGTTCAGCTTCCTGACAGCCTGGTGGATGAAGCTGTCTTTCAGTCTGTTTGTCCTGGCTTGGAGACTCCTCAGTCTCCTCCCTGATGGTAGCAGACTGAAGAAGTTGTGTGTCGGGTGGGTGGTATCACCTGCAATGCTGAGGGCTTTGCGGGTGAGACGGGTGTTGTAAATTTCCTGGAGGGAGGGGAGAGAGACACCAACGATCTTCTCAGCTGCTCTCACTATCCATTGAAGGGACTTGCGGCAGGACGCGTTGCAGGCGCCATACCACACAGTGATGCAGCTAGTCAGAATGCTCTCGATGGTGCCTCTGTAGAAGGTGCACATGATGGGGGCCGGGGCTCTTGCTCTTCTTAGTTTGCGGAGGAAGTAGAGACGCTGTTGTGCTTTCTTGGCTAGTGCTGCAGTGTTGTTGGTCCAGGAGAGGTCCTCTGTGATGTGTACACCCAGGAACTTGGTGCTGCTCACTCTCTCCACGGTTGCACCATTGATGGTCAGAGGAGCATGCAGAGAGTGCACTCTCCTGAAGTCAACGACAATCTCCTTCGTCTTCTCCACATTCAGAAAGAGATTGTTGTCACTGCACCACCCGGCCAGGCGGCTCACCTCGCTCCTGTAGTTTGTCTCATCTCTGTTGCTGATGAGACCCACCACAGTCGTGTCATCTGCAAATTTAATGAAGCGGTTGGAGTTGTGTGACGGTGTGCAGTCGTGGGTCAGCAGAGTGAAGAGGAGTGGGCTTAGCACACATCCTTGGGGGGCCCCTGTGTTCAGTGTGATGGTGCTGGATGTGTTACTGCCGACCCGTACTGCCTGAGGTCTCCCGGTCAGAAAGTCCAACAGCCAGTTGCACAGTGACGTATTGAGCCCCAGCTGGACCAGTTTATGGATGAGCTGTTGAGGGATGATTGTGTTGAATGCTGAACTGAAGTCTATGAACGGCAATCTGACATAAGTGTCCGTTTTGTCTAGGTGTGTGAGGGCTGGGTGGAGGGCAGTGGCGATGGCATCATCGGTCGAGCGATTGGACCTATATGCAAACTGGAAGGGGTCCAGGGAGGGGGGGAGGACAGACTTGATGTGCTGCATGACTAACCGTTCAAAGCACTTCATGAGAATAGGAGTGAGTGCTACTGGACGGTAGTCATTGAAGCAGGATGGAGATGACTTCTTCGGGACTGGAATGATGGTGGTAGCTTTGAAGCATGTGGGGACAACAGCCTGGCTTAGTGAGATGTTGAAAATATCTGTGAAGACATCAGTGAGTTCCACTGCACAGTCTCTCAGTACACGCCCAGGAATGTTGTCAGGACCCGGAGCTTTGCGTGCATTGATCCTGCTGAGGGATCTCCTCACGCTGTGCGGGGACAGCGTCATCATCTGGTCGCCGGGAGGAGGTGGAGTCTTCTGTGCAGTGGTGCTGTTTTGTGCCTCAAAGCGAGCAAAGAAGGCATTCACCTCGTTCAGCAGGGGGATGGTGCTGTCACAGGTCTGTGGTGGGGGCTTGTAGTCCGTAATGGTCTGAATCCCCTGCCACAGGCTCCGAGTGTCTCTGCTGTCGCTGAAACGATGGGCTATCCTCCTGGAGTACTGTCTCTTGGCCTCTCTGATGCCGCGGGATAGGTTGGCCCTAGCTGTCCTTAGGCCCTCCTCATCTCCAGCTCTAAAGGCAGCATTCCGAGCCTTCAGAAGTCTGTAGACCTCCCCTGTCAGCCACGGCTTCTGGTTGGCCCGGACAGTGATAGTCTTTGTGACCGTTACATCATCAATACACTTGGTGATGTAGGCAGTGACAGTCTCTGAGTACTCTTGGAGGTCTGTGGTGTTGTTGTATGTGGCAGCCTGTTTAAACATATTCGAGTCAGTGGTGTCGAAACAGTCTTGAAGTGCCTCTGACGACCCTTCTGGCCACACTTGTATCTGCTTGTGTATTGGTTTGATGACTTTAACGAGCGGTCTGTGTGCAGGCATTAGCATGACAGTGATGTGGTCTGAGGCTCCGAGGTGGGGGAGGGGGAGAGCCTTGTATGCTCCTCTCTGGGTGGTGTAAACAAAGTCCAGCGTATTTTTTCCCCTTGTTGGAAAGTCAACATGCTGTTGAATTTTTGGGACCACACTCTTTAAGTCTGCATGATTAAAGTCTCCAGCCAAGATGAGAAAAGCATCTGGGTGGGCTGTCTGCTGCCCACTGATGTGCTGGTACAGATCATTCAGTGCCTCACTCCTAATGTTATTGGAGCTGGGAGGGATGTATACAGCAACGAGCAGTATGGCTGTAAATTCCCTCGGTAGATAGAACGGCTGGCACTTAATAATCATAAATTCCACCAGGGGTGAGCAGTGTTTGCAGACCACAACAGCGTCGCGGCACCATACATTATTGATATAAACACAAAGCCCGCCACCGCGTCTCTTACCTCCCTCGACGAGAGCTCTGTCTGCTCGATAGCATGTTAGCTGCTCGAGCTGAATGCCGCAGTCCGGAACGCTGTTGTTAAGCCATGTTTCCGTAAACACAAAAACACAACAGTCTCTTACAGTCCTCTGAGTTGAGCGAAGTAGTCGGATGTGGTCCAGTTTATTGTCCAAAGAGCGTACGTTCGCCAGTACGATGGAGGGGATAGCTGGCTTGTGTGGGTTAGCCGCTAGCCTAGCTCGGATACCTCCGCGCTTACCCCTCTTCTGCTTCCTCTCACGCCGCTTGTAGCGCCTCCGCTGTGGGCGAGATGCAGTAGTGGGGGTCGGTGATGGTGTAGGCCTCCGGAGCAAACCGAGGTCCCGGAGCTCTTCGGCGTGCACGGAGTTTAACTCTAAAAATGTGGTTCTGCCGACATCGAGCAGAAACTCACTACTGTATGTGCGCTTAAAGACAGGTAGACGAGACGAATATGTACAAAAACATTGCGACTTACAAGACAAAAAACACGAAAACACCAGGATGAATATGAAATAGTGACTGAAACGGGGAGGTGCGCGCGCTGGGAAAGAGAGACCTCGCGTTCGTGCGGCAGTCAGCGTCAGATGCATAATATTTTCATTTGCTACAAGCAGGATACACAAGAAGCACGTTCAACTCGGACAAGCAGACGGTTGTCGTGGTAATAAACACCGTAAACCGCAACCGTTCGCGTGTCCGCGCTTAATGCGCATCTCGTATATGAAAAGCATTTTAGGGTAGCTACCACCCAGCAAAAACACGTTGAAAAGACGTCGAAAAGACGACAATGCCAGACGTACAAACAACGTCAAAATTTGGTTAAAAAGTGAAAGGTGAAAAGACGTCTATAAAAAGACGTCCACATTATGTCTAAATGTGGTTGTAAAGTTGAAGTTGAAAAGACGTCTTTTCAGGCCTGATTCCAATCGTGAATTCATGATTATATTTATATTTCATATTCATAATTACGGTCAAAATAAGACAATTCACAAAAGAGTACCAAAACATTTATTGACACATTAAATAGGCTACATCTTTCACGTAAAAGAAACACATTCCTGATCACATCTTAAGTCTGCATTTGATCAAACATACCATAAAAACAGTAATTTTGTGAAATAGAACTACAAATATAATTGGTTTCTATATGAATGCATTGTAAAATGTGATGTATTCCTGTGAACTAAATTTTCAGCATCATTACTCCAGTCTTCAGTGTCACATGATCCTTCAGAAATCATTCTAATATACTGATTTACTACTCAAGAAACATTTAATATTATCAATTTGGAAAACAGTTGTGCTGCCCAATATTTTTGTGGAAACCGTGATATTTTTTCAGTATTCTTTGGATAGAACTTTCAAAAGAGCAGTATTTATTTGAAACAATTTTTTTTAACAATTTAAAATTCTTTACTGTAACTTTTCATCAAATGAATCCATCTTTTCTATATAAACATTATTTTTCAAAACAATAAAATCTTTAAAATATTGAAAATGTTTATAAAACAGAACAATGACTAATTATAACCACATTAGAACATATTTCACCCAAAAATGTCAAATCTGTCATTAATTACTTACCCTCATGTCACTCCAAACCCATAAGACCCTTTTGTGCAGAACACAAATGAAGATATTTTTAACAGAAGCCTTGTGTACGCAAAAACAAACAAGTGGAACAGTGCAACCCAACACTTATGCATCATGGTGCTCTCGTGAACGTGTTATTTTGTAAATAAAAATGCAGTTTTTTTGTGCACACAAAACATTCACATCACTTCATAAAATTGAGGTTAAACAACTAGAGTCACATGGTTTGATTTAATGATGCCTTTACTACCTTTCTGAGGCTTGAAAGTGGTAGTTGCATAAACTGTGAAATGGAGGGGCAGAAATGTCTCTAAAAAGATCAACATTTATGTTTCAAAGATGAACAAATGTCTTACAGGTTTGGAACGACATGAAGGTGAGTGATGAAAATGTTTGGTTTAACTAACACATTAGGTACATCTGTTCCTTCAGTGGCATCAGTAGATCTCTGTCTGATCTCTGATCTTCTGGTTCTTCTGCTCCTCCCACCATCCCAATCCTGGATTATTGAGCCATGACAGAAGTTTCCACTTTGAATGCAACAGCCTGGCTGTTTTTTCTCCAGCATCTGAAGTGAGAAAGAAAACGATAACCAAAATGTAAATGTAAAAATAAAAACAATAATAAACAATAAATAAATAATAATAATAAAAAAAACAATCAGGGTTCCTTCACATTTTTCATTTCAATATTCCATACTTTTCCAGACTCAAATTTCCAAACCTCTCGGTAGATTTTCAGATCATATTTAACATAAATGGTTCATACAGCATTATTTTCAGCTTTATATTTGGTATATAGTACAGTCATCTGTCAATATTTTTATCTTGTTTTTCATTGATTTTCTTAAAATAACACACGGAGTCCCTAAAGTAAAAAAGAATGTTTTGCATTCTAACGCATTACAATTTCTAGTTTTATATAACCTATTTCCTTTGTGCATTACTGCCATCTTACTTTTGAAACGATAGCATGGATGCACATGAATTAACAGAGATCTACCTGCTCAAAATTGAGCTTTTCTTTACCTCTAATATCAAGGCCTAATGTTCAATTTAACTCATCCTCTGTGGTGGTGGAGAAACTATGACACGGAATGGGCTGATGGCCCATTTGCCAAGTTCAAAGGTCTATAAAAAAAACTGGTACTGTAAAATAAGTGTTTAAGATTTGGCTTTCATTGGGGCAATATGCCATATATCAAGGCCTTTGGTCTCTTTAATGCATAGTCTGTGGCAGCCAAGAAATCACACCGAGAAATGGGCTGATGGCACAATAGGTGGATCTGCGTGCATTGTCCTATATGTTTTTGTTTTTGCAAAGATCCTTGAGGCAATGTAATATGGTGCTTATAACCTGCATTTTTCATAATGAAAAAGTGCACACTAAATTCATTCATTTGACGATCACTAAAGAATCAATAAACAGCTGCCATGAAACCTCACATCTTGTACAAAAAAATTATTTTCATTAAATTCTTAATTTTATCAGGCATGTGATCAGCTAGAGACAAAAAAAAGAAGGAAAATCTGACCACGCCCCAAGTCACGCACACAAGCAAGCCACACCCCCAGCATTTATTAAAAATATATATTTTAGCACATTAAAATATATATCTTATACTGTAAGAATACATACTATTGTCCTGTAAAAAATAAGAAGTACTAATAATCATGATAACAATATAATATATTATAATAAAGTACTATAATATATTATAGTATAGTATAATGTCACAGAATGGCCCGTATTCCTCCGTCACTGATCACGTTCACCTGCACCTGATTAATGATCATGTACACCTGCTCCTCATCATCACAGCTCATCACCCCTGCTCTACTTAAGCACACTCCTCACTCCAGTCAGGGTCGGATCTTAAAGTCACTAAGCTGCCATGACGTTTATCCCTGTGGATACTACACGGACCTTCACTCTACCGCAGAATGCTAGCTGAGTATACTTACCTGTGTTACTTATCTGAAGATACTTACCCTCTGCCTTCCCTCTCACTACCAGATACCTTTATATCTGTGGACTCAAGAGACTCTCGGGCTCTCTAGGATTCCTGTCTGCCACGAACCTGCTAAGAGACGGAGACCTAGTCAGCATCCCACATGGTTTCTGCAGGTTTCACCAAGTCAAATTTAAGACTTTTTAAGACCTTTTTAAGACCATTAAGAATGAAATTTAAGACCTATATCACGACATCAAAAACACACACACAAAAAAAAAGGAAAATGCAGAATCACAAAATTACTGGCAAAGTAAATTTATTCAAATTGAACAGTACTGAAGACAGGTTAGATGCATTGTTGAAATACAGAAAAAGTAAAAAAATAAACATCTTGGAGTGAGTCTGCAGATGTGTGTGTGCTACATTAATCTCAGCTCTTCTCCCTTGGCCAGAATCTCCTCCTCAATGTTCTTGAGCTCAGATGATTTCTCCTTGCTGGCCCTCCTCAAAGCATTTGACTTAGTTATTAGCTGAGCCATCTTACTGCCAGCCTTGCCCTCAGCATCCTCTGCAAATTTGTCTGCATCTCTGGAAAGACTTTCAGAAACGGTTTGTATAGTGTTCCTCCTTTTTTTTTAGTTCCTCTAAGTAATCCTCTGCCGCCTTTCTCTTTTGGCCCTGTGCAAGGGATTCTTTCTTCTTTCTCTCTGTCTCAAGGTAGAGACGGTACCTGGTTCTGGCTGATGCCACTGAACTCAAGAGTTCTTTTGTCAGGGGAACTTTGGTAACCCCTCCATACCTTTCTGCGTGTTCTTGTTGGAAGAGTTCAAAACATTTAAAATTCACATTGGGCCCATCCATTGAAATGGACACCAGTCTCCTTAGGTCAAGGGGGTTCACACACTCCTGAGGAAAAAAACAAATAAACTTATAATTTCAATTCATATTCATTTAGACATATTCTGATATTTCTGGTGTTGTTTAAAATTAACCAAGAAATTAGTAAGCATGCATTATACTGTGAACGCTGCCACCCTTCCTTTTCTATTAATTGTGTATATTCAATGTCCATACTTTTTTACTATGCCCATTGAACCACGTATATAAGCCTATTTAATGTTCAACACAATTTTCCTAATACTCAACTAACCGGCCCTTGGCAGATAGGTATTTTCCTTTCAGCCATGGATCTGCTCAAGGTTTCTTCCTTCATACTGTTATTGATGTTTAACAAATTAAGATTAATTAAATACAATTGAATTATTTCTTGCAAAATAGCCATCTAACGTTAGCACAGTTATAGTTAAGGAAGGTAGACACCATACTGTTCAACAGGTAACGTTAGTATATATAGTAAAAATGGATAATCCACTTAATACAAAAGAAAGGTAAGCCTAATCACTCCTCTGCTAATGAAGAAAAAAAAACTATACACGTGACAGTAATTATTTTTTATAATAAAACATTTACTTACTTTTACATGCTTCATTAAATCCTCGGCTGTAGCATGCCCCATGAACTGGGATCCCAGGTATCTTGACTGTACCTGCCCGCCTTCCCAAAAACGTACGTGAAGGTCCAGCTGTTTCTTTTTGGAGGTGCGATTCAGACTTTCGTCAAACATCAGCACGAACGGTCCCGTCACTTTCGAAATTAGGTCTCTCTTGATAAAATCCGCTAGTCCAAAGCGCGCAAAGTAGGCAGTTTTATCTTTCCCGCACCTGAATGATTTAGCGATTTCAGAGTCTGGAAACATCGTCTGAAACAATTCACCGATTTCCTCATTCGACTGGTGTCTAGTCACGGTGTGGAAGACCCAGAGCACCCCCCATAGCTGAAAAGTAAAATCTGTTTTAAATCTGTGGTACAATCCGAGAGAAACTCGCGCCAATAAGAGATAGCTGATTGGCTGTTGCATGTTGGTCTCATTTGTAGTCGTAATACAGCGAATTATAATTGGACTACCGAAAGAAAGAACTACAACACCACGGAAACAAACAACAACAACAAAAAAAACATTCTAAAGTGCGCTACATGGACATTGGAAAATTAAGACCTGTTTAAAATTATTTAAGACCTAGAACAGCGAATTTAAGACTTTAAGGCCTAAAATTTAGATTTTTAAATTTTAGACTTTTTAAGACTTTTTAAGACCCCGCGGAAACCCTGATCCCAGCGCACTGTCGACTATACGTCTAGAAAGCCACTTACCTCACGCAAAGACTCTCACCACTGTTGTCTCACCATCCTGTTAATAAACTCACTGTTTCAACACTCACCTTTGTGTCTGGCAGTTTCCGTTACAGAAGATCCGACCCCTTACTGAAGATGAGGAGGCGGTTAATTCTGGTTCCCCGAAAGGGAGGTTCGGGGATCGGCAACCTGCCGTTTACCTCATCAAGAATAATTCCGCCGTCCACGGCGAAGATGATGCCGCCTCTCGAAGCGACGATGATGGTTCCGCCGCTCGAAGAGGCGACGATAATTCCGCCGTCCACAGCGAAGATGATGCCGCCTCTCGAAGCGACGATGATGGTTCCGCCGCTCGAAGAGGCGATGATAATTCCGCCGTCCACGGCGACGATGATGCCGCCGCCCGCGGCGATGATGCTACCGCCGCCCGCGATTATGAGGGTTTCGCTGGCCGCAGTTAAGTATGGGCTACCGCCCGCGTTTAATCAGGAGCTCCTGGATGAGGCGATACCCCCAGGATTCCTGGCTCCTGTCCTCTCCCCCGAACCTGCTCCAAGACAGCGGCTGAACAGAGGCTGTTCCTCGCAAGTGCCCTCCAGAGGCTGTTCCTCGCAAGTGCCCTCCAGAGGCTGTTCCTCGCAAGTGCCCTCCAGAGGCTGTTCCTCGCAAGTGCCCTCCAGAGGCTGTTCCTCGCAAGTGCCCTCCAGAGGCTGTTCCTCGCAAGTGCCCTTCAGAGGCTGTTCCTCGCAAGTGCCCTCCAGAGGCTGTTCCTCGCATATGCCCTCCCGTGGCTGCTCCACGCAAGTGCTCTCCAGTGGCTGCTCCACGCAAGAGCCGTCCCGAGTTCCCGCTGGTTCCGTCCAGCCGTCCCGAGTTCCCGCTGGTTCCGTCCAGCCGTCCCGAGTTCTCGCTGGTTCCGTCCAGTCGTCCCGAGTTCCCGCTGGGTCGGCCCAGCCGTCCCGAGTTCCCGCTGGTTCGGCCCAGCCGTCCTGATCGCCCCTATGAATCCGCGCCTCCTGAGCGCCCCCTAGAGCCCGTTCCTCCAGAATGCCCACCAGAGGGGAGCTTCCCCATGAAAATTTTTGGGGGGGGCTATATATCCTCTGCCTGGGTGGTCGGGCCCAGAGCCAAGGCCACGGAGATCCCTGACCCACCATGGCCTCCCGAGCCTCCAGTCCCGCCATGGCTTCCTGAATCTCCAGTTCCGCCCTGGATGCCTTCCCTGTGTCCATGTCCTCCACCGACATCCAGGGCGCCCACCCCCCCTCCCCGGTGTTGTTATTACGTCGCGGGACGCGCCGTCCGGGAGGGGGAGGTAATGTCATAGAATGGCCCGTATTCCTCCGTCACTGATCACGTTCACCTGCACCTGATTAATGATCATGTACACCTGCTCCTCATCATCACAGCTCATCACCCCTGCTCTACTTAAGCACACTCCTCACTCCAGTCAGGGTCGGATCTTAAAGTCACTAAGCTGCCATGACGTTTATCCCTGTGGATACTACACGGACCTTCACTCTACCGCAGAATGCTAGCTGAGTATACTTACCTGTGTTACTTACCTGAAGATACTTACCCTCTGCCTTCCCTCTCACTACCAGATACCTTTATATCTGTGGACTCAAGAGACTCTCGGGCTCTCTAGGATTCCTGTCTGCCACGAACCTGCTAAGAGACGGAGACCTAGTCAGCATCCCAGCGCACTGTCGACTATACGTCTAGAAAGCCACTTACCTCACGCAAAGACTCTCACCACTGTTGTCTCACCATCCTGTTAATAAACTCACTGTTTCAACACTCACCTTTGTGTCTGGCAGTTTCCGTTACATATATAGAATTGTTATTATTATTAAAGTACCTGCCAAAAGTTTGGAAACATAACAATTAATGATTCTGAAATAAATATCTTCTGCTCATCAAGGCTGAATTTATTTTATTAAAATAAAAATAAATAAATAAAACAGCAATATTGTGAAATATAATTAAATAAAAAAAAGTTTTCAATTTTAATATATTATAAAATGTAATGTTATTCCTGTGATGCAAAGCAGAATTTTCTTCATCATTACTCCAGTTTTCAGTGTCGCATGATCTTTTAGAAAACATTATTTATTTGACTCTCAAGAAACATTTCTGATTATTATCAATGTTGAAAACAATTTTGCGGCTTAATATTTTGTGTGGAAATGGTGATAAACTTTATTTTTCAGGATCTTTTTATAAATATAAAGTTTAATGAACAGCATTTATTTGCATTTATCAAATATAATAATTACATTTTTTAATGCATTTATTAAAAAGAAATCATTTTAAATGTCTTCACTCACTTTTTTATCACTTTCATGCATGAATAAAATGATTAACTTCTCTCTCTTTTTAAAATCTTATACAAATGTTTGAGTGGTATCATTGTTTCCACAAAAATATTCAGCAGCAAAACTGTTTTTAACATTGATAATATTAAGAAATGTTTCTTGAGCAGCAAATCAGCATATTAGAATGATTTCTGAAGGATTATGTGACACTGAAACTTCTCTTTGTAAACAACAACATATTTATTAACGTTTCTAATGACAAATGTTGCATTTCTAAATGCAAATTAAAGGGGCTCAAACCTATTAGACTACAGCCTATTATATAATTACAACACAACCATTGGGAGTTTTATGATAGCACTAGCAATCTCAAATTCTCACCTCCATTCATAAAAAAAATCGAGTAACACGATCTACGCGAATCACATGGGTCCTCAGAGGTCGGAAAAAAATCACATCTCTCTTTTATATTATTAAAAAACTAAATAGGGGCAAAAGTCTGGAAACACAAATATTTTTCCATACTCTGGTTTTTTTTTCCATACTTTTCCAGACCTAGAAAATACTTAAATCAAATTCCATACTTTTCCAAACCCAGTAGGAACCCTGAACAATGGTTGTAGAGCTGTCGCGATTCGTCGATTTTAGTCGATTTTGAAAAATCATCGACTTCATTTTGCTCGCGTCGACTAACCGGCAAAATACCGGAAGTGCCGCATTTCACGGACGAGAATACATAAAACACATTATTAGACTATTTTCCAAGGCTGCATGATATTAAACCCATTTAAAATCATAATTAAGCATAATTATGAATTCACAAATGCTATGATTTAATTAAATAATTATATGTGATGCAGTTCTAACACAGTATATGCGCTTTAATTATTTACATGCGTGTAGGTTAAGTAACTTACATGTGTCTCACAGCAGCTCCATTCACAGTAGTTCCACAGAAACTTATCATTTACATGTGTGGAGTGTCTCTAACTCCATCTCTGCATGTTGTTGTGAGTTTGGGTTTATTATAATGTTCATCTGGGAACGCAACGTGCGCCATTTCATCAGATTTGTAAGGTAAATCATTTATAAACCTGTGCAAACACAGGAGAATACATCGCGGTTTCAAAATAAAAGCTCAAACCCTCACTCTGAGTTTACACGTTTTGATGTCTACATATTCATTTTATTACAGTGGCTATAGCATTTCTGTCCTAAAGAAATGGCCAAATATTAAAGATTAAGTGACATTTGAATTAAATGGTGCTTGGTCAATATTAAACAAGGATTAGATCGTGCAGTAATGTGTAAAAATAACAATCATTTTATGAAATACGCTATGAAATACGTTTTATTCCCAAATTCATTTTTTTCCATTTTCATTTTTATATACTCTGTTTTAATGGTTAAATTAAATTTTATTTATCAAAAAGCCTGTCTAATTAATTGAGTTTTACAGTTTTATCTGTACCAAATTCTGTTTTCCATTATTTTCTGGATTCCATTTTAATGGTTCCATTAATTGTTTTTATTATTATTATTTTTTTTTTTTTTTCCAGAAATACTGCACATTTACATTTTTCTCCTAAATAAATTCTGGTAAATAATATTTCTGGTAAATACTCCTTTATTTAAAATACTGATTATAATTGTATTATTAGACTAGAACACATGGATATGTTGTCATTCTTACACTATAATACTGAACTGATTTCAGTGATCTGGACTGAGATGAGATGGACTCTTGCTTCTTGCACTCTATTGCACTTTACTTTTGCTTTAAAAAAGGATTTCATAGAAATTTGGATTTAATAAAATATTCTTAAGTAAAATTGTTGTTTGTTTGTGGGAAATTAATCGTTTAGATTAGGGATGTCAACGATTAATCGACGATCGATTAATTGTCAATAAGAGACGTAATTGATAAAAGCTATCGATGGTCGATTAAGCAGTTTCATTTTGGGGTGTGTGCGGCTCATGCGCAAAACACGTGCAAACGGCTGTGAGTGACGGTGAAGGGGCTGGATCTTACACGAAAATAATTTACTAATGTACAAACTACCCTTTTAATAAAAGTACATTAAAACAGATACAGTACAAAGTTCTTTTGTATTGAAATGTAGTAATAAGTCATGTTCAATCATAATTTCCCTAGATAATTATTGCATATCGGGCACTTCGCTTTGACAGGGCTGCACACGCGAGCAGGACAGTCTATTCATTCATACAACTTGTTAATTCGTTCCTATGACATATTAATTTGTGGCAGCTGTCCATGTTTCATTAATTTGTTCCCTAGAACAGGGGTTCCCAAACTTTTCCATTCCACGACCCACCTAGACAAGTATAATCTATTTCAAGGCCCACCAAAATATTTGAGATAAAAAAACAATTGACATTACTATAAGCTTAATCATAATTAAAAGCATAATATTGCAGAAATTAAGTATTTAAGAAAAATAACCATTTTATTTTATAGGCTAATACCACTGTACACATTCACTACTAATTATTTACGTTTTAATTTCTTAATTTACAGATGTTAATGAGTCTAGAAATATGTCCATAAAACCTGGAAACGCGCTCACTCCGGTGCAGCTATGAACTGTAATCCGCGCTGCGAGTGCTATAAAAAAAAGTGCCCTCACAACCCAACACTTTTTTATTTTATTTTAGCAAAGCATAAGAAGCGAAGCAAAATTCTCAAACAGTTTAGAGATTAAAATAATTTTGAAATAATTGTAAAAATAATAAACATATGCGTCTCATTTTAAATAAACACTAAAAACCGAGAAGACAAATTTACTTCAGCCAGAAATTTACTTCTGCAATGGTTAAATAAATGTTCAGCTATATCTTCAAAAGATTGTTTTACATTTTTTTTCTCTATATAGTGATGATATGGCAAGGAAATAATAGGACATTTTGTAAATTCTGTTATGCTAGCATGTGGAAATGTTTGTATAGTGTTACAATTAACCCCGCATTTGTGCCCCGCTCAACCCGTACATGTGAAATGCTTTTTACGGACAGTTTATGGATTAAATGCATATGAAGGAACGAAAACAACAAACTCTTTACATCTCTCGGAAAGATACAGTGCAGAGTTCAAACAGACGATAGAAATTAATGAACAGCCTGCCTGATACAGTTTTCGCAACATTTGAATTTACCGGTGTATGCAATCTCATGCAGAACACAGCGCAGTGAAGTGAGAGAGTTTCTTCTCATTAATAATACAGACCGAGCATTTTAATAATGAACCGTCGCTCTGAGACCCTCACTGTTATTACAACTCGTGCGCGTCCACGCTTCAAAACACGCAACGCATGTTTTAAATCCCGGCCTTTGCGATTCGAAAATCACACTGAACAATATCGCAATTCGTAAATAATCTTTGTATATCGTCCAGCCCTAGGAACTGTGTGTGTGTGTGTGTCATTTAGCTGCTGCCAAGTGGCTTTGTGCGACCCACAGTTTGAAAACCCCTGCCCTAGAAAACCCATGATTTAACTTAAATGCGGGAACAATTTAAGTCATAGTAACGAATTCTTAATTCATGGTCACGAAATCTTTCATTCCCCCCCACACGTTTACCACAGTAATAGATGCGAAAACAGTGATTAAAAGTGAACAACAATAAAATAAACCTGCGAATCTAGAGGGTGAGACAGTGAGGATTTGGGAAAAGAAACAATAAATAATATTAAATTCGTGACCATCCGGAGAAACAGAACACAAAGCTGCATATGGCTTGATTTAAATGTATGCGCTCGGCATGAATCAAAAAGCATGGTCGTGATGTAACATTTGCCTGCTAACCAATTATTTATCTTATTAAAGCTTTGTACCTCACTTGTGTCATAATACTCACATTAAAATGTTTCAAATGGGTAACAGTGTGTTCGTAGCAACGCCGGTCGTTCTGGAAGCGGATCACTGACCGCGCGTCACAGCCCCACGCGCTGTACTTGCGTTTGGGATCATTTTATTTTAAATCCTGATAATGTCAATTGCAAACATTGCTATGATGTTTTAAAAATAAAAAAACGAGCACCATGAAACCATTTAAAAAGGCGCATTCAGTGGTCTCCGTGACAGGATATGAAACAGCACATAAAGTATAACGATCCCGTGCGTAACTACAGCGTGCTCTCTTCCTTTTATCAAATGATCATAAACACATCCATTCATTTTACCATCCTGCCACTAGCCTTTTATTTAGACTAAAAACCCTTTTCATTCGGGTGAGGAAGCTGGCGTTTTGAGTGGCATTTGCACATCCTGTCATGCCGGTGACTATGCCACTGAAATAGACGCGTTTTGCAGTAGTTAAGGTTAACGATTAATCAATTAATTGATCGTTAATTTAAACGACGATTGATTATGGAAATTATTGAAAATTGACATCCCTAGTTTAAATTAATCGATTAACCGATAAATTAGTCGATAGATTAATCGAAATAAAAATAGTCGTTAGTGGCAGCCCTAAATGGTTGTCCAAAATGTAAAGTACACTTGAGTTTTCCCTACTGTTAGGGCATTTCCACCTCAGGGCACAAAAGTGGGAACTGACTTGCACCATGAGAACAATTTTCTAGAATTTTCAGCACAGTTTTTTGTCACTTCCTATCAGACATGTTCACAAGTCTCTGAGGTCCAAGTCCAAGTCAAGTCTCAAGTCTTTGAGGTCAAGTCTAAGTCAAGTCTCAAGTCTTTAAAGCGGAGTCCAAGTCAAGTCTTAAGTCTTTAAAGTGGAGTCCAAGTCACGTCTCAAGTCTTTGAGGTCAAGTCTAAGTCAAGTCTCAAGTCTTTAAAGCGGAGTCCAAGTCACGTCACAAGTCTTTTTGTGGAGTCCAAGTCACATCTCAAGTCTTTGTTATATTTATTAGCAACAGTTCTTTCAGCTTGTTATTGAGGCTAAATCAGTTTTGAAATACTGATTTCACGATATGATTTTCTCAACAACAACAAAAAAAACTTGAACAAAATTTAAGACAAATTAGAAATGAAAAGGTGTCCATTTATTATTGTCAGATAAAATGCAGCACATTTCTTTGTAAAATTGAAATGTCAAACAACAAAACAAAATTTTAAAACAAACCCCAATTAATCAAATTAATTACACAAATGAAATAAATCTCATATAAACAAACTAAGGCTTTGTGCTCTTTTTCAAATTAAAATTAGAGGCAACCACTGTATTTTAAACACAACACAATCCAAACAGAGAGGCTGCATACAGGTACATCTCATGTAATCATCTCATGTACACCCCATTATTGTGGTTTCAAAGAACAAGAGATACCCAGAATTTATACTGTATGGATGGTTATTTATTGAAACTCAAATGTAAATATTTTGAGATACTGATTTTTGACTTTCATTAGCTGTAGGCTCTAATCATCAAAATTAAAACAAAAAAACTTTTGAAGTGTTTTACTTTACATGTAATGAATCTAAAATATTTGAAAGTTTCAGTTTTTGAAATAAGTTACTAGAAAAAATGAACTTTTTCACCATATTCTAATTTTCTGAGATGTACCTATACATCCAGCACGAGCAGTTTCTAATCTAAATTGAATTGTATAATTTCGAAATTTGAAGCAAATACAAAATGGTCTGACTTTAGTTTTGTGAAACTATTCTACATAAACCATGGTACTAAACAAAACCGCACAGGCTGCATTAATGCAGATTGACTCTCTGCCAGCGGGTGGCGCTTGAACATCAATTAAACATCGTTTCCTTGGTTTCCGCTGTAAACAAAGCAGAGCTGCGGTTATGAACACTAATATGCATTATACGGAGGCAAGATGAAAAGAAAATACCATCTAAACTTTTTTTAAGACAGCCAGTTTCCCTCAGAGATACATTCATATAAACTCCTATACCAAATGACTCGTTTTTTACGAGTCTCACGAGTCACGAGTCCAAGTCAAGTCTCGAGTCAGCTGTTCACGAGTCCAAGTCAAGTCTCGAGTCTTTATTTATGCGACTTAAGTGCGACTCGAGTCCAAGTCTCTGACTCGAGTTTCCATCTCTGCTTCCTATACAGGGCTTCAGACTGTTTTGTGACTGATTTTTCTGCCAGTGCGAGTAAATTTTGTGAGCGATCGCGCTGGTGCAACCACCACATTGCCCCACCTCATAAGCGCTGCTATTTCTGTTGCATATGAGAAACATCAAACAGCAAGCGAAACAAAGCTAGTGAAAGCTACTACTCGTTTGAGCTGTGCAGCACGGACCGTTTATCAGCTCGGATCAGCGCAGCGCAAACAAACTTCTCCGAGCTCAGAATAGGTTTACTCAGGAAGCAGTGTTGATTTTGTGACACTTACTGCACAGTGCTCCGAGATCCAGTGAGAAGCACTTGAATTCGCTGCAGAATGAATAATGTTGCCGTGAGCTCTAGTAAAAAGCATTCAAATTCTGCACAGAAATCTGTTATAAACAGGTCAAAGAGCGCTGACATATAACCAGAAGTAGTAACGCTAACTATAACCATGTTGTTGTGGCAGAAATAGTTGAATTTCATTACATTACGCATTTCAGGGTTTGTACAACCTTTTGAGAGAGAAATTCAAGCACTTTAAAGTATTTCACACAACTATTTACAACACTTTAAAACTCTAAAACTATATAATTTAAAAGTTATTTTTAAAGGGATGACTAAAATATACTTTGTGGTAAACAAACACTTTTGTAAAATAAAGAAAAGGGGAATCAAACTACCACTATAACCAGTAGATGGCAGCAGAGGAACACTTATAGGCTTATTAGTAAATAATTTCTACTTTTTACATTATATTTTGAAATGATAAAATCAGTTATAAAATTTTAAATATCAAGAAATCAGATTTGGTAAAAGTTTTGCTCTTTTTTGTGTATGAAGAAAGAAAAGTCACAAAGTGCTTTGAAAAACACAAACTTCTCTGTGACTGAATCACAGACAAAGCAAGAGAGCTACTTTTATAATCACTTAAGTTGTTGGTCAGTTACGTATAATACCACAGAATAATAATGGTACATTTAATAAGAGTAGAATGTTAATTTTCTATATAAAACTTGCATTTTGCACGTTACTGTTGTTAATAAAAGTACATTTTGTGCTTCCAACTCAAGCTCAGTGCTTTACTGTCAAATGTGCATTACCAAGAAATAAATGTGTAATATTACTAGTAACTACAATTATTAATGGTAAACAATAATAATTGTATGATTTAATTATCTTTATTTTGAATACCCCCACACACCACCCTCAGCGCTACCAAATCTGCTTCTGGCGCCACCAGGGGCAGCCACCAGGGGCAGACAAGGGGTGGTTGATTGCGATTTCACTTTTTTAACATTAGTTAGTGTGTAATGTTGCTGTTTGAGCATAAACAATATCTGCAGAGTTGCGGCGCTGAAAGTTCAATGCAAACGGAGATATCTTCTTTTAAAATTCTGGCAGTTTAATGCCTACAAAAACGACAGGTAAGGGACTACAACGAGTTACTTCCCGGGTCTGATACATCACAGACCCAGATAAACCCCGCCCCCGGGAACACGCAGCAAAGGGGGCGAGGCGCTGCTTTAGAGAAGAGGAAGAGAAAACTAGGGATGTACGTAAAAATCTATTCATATGAATCGCGATTCTGTCTTCTAACAATTCTAATGGATTCTCAAGCTTCAAAATCATTAATGCAGCTGTTCTTAATACTGTTACTCTGTCGCCCTGCTCTGCATCTCTCTCTCTCCCTCTCTCATTCAGATCGTCAGATCAGCTCCAACAAACTGTTCCAATTATACACTTATTTTCACACAGCAATGAGAAGCATTATAAATGGACACGCGTGCGGTTGCTGTGCTGTATTAAAGTTTTAATCAGGATAAAACCGTATATTAAAAGCTAACTGAAGCATTAGCACTTACAAATAGCAGCGTATTTAAAAGTATGAGACAACAACAACCAAACATACCATTAAGAGGCGTGCTTGCACAGGTTCTGCACGATCCTCTTCACTAATATCCTCTGGGTCTCAATCGGGCTCAAATTGATAAGCATTATAGACAACGCCACTGTTTACAATTCAACCGGTGCACATGCTGCTGAGGTGAGGGGCGGGACGTTCAGACGCATACTGGTGGTTTAGCGAATCACAACACACTGAGCCAGCTAACCAATCTCAGCCCATCGCGTTTTCTGAAGGAGGAGCTTCATAAAACCAGGAATTAAATCGAGGCGTTTGTCAGAGAAGGGACAGAGAGGTGTGGAATAAAGGTAAATTATGTGAAAAATAATGCGTTTTTTAAAAAACCAAGCATGAACACATGCTAGACTGCACCCCATAAACACAATCAAGCCTAGAAAAAAAACAGTCAACCACCCATTTAACCAACAGGCGAGGTAAACAGCCGCTTAGGGCCCTGGGGAATCAGGGGGCCCTGTCTGATATTCGCGAAAGATATTTGGCAAATGCACCAGTATATATTTGTGTTATGGAGAGTGTCAAATGTTCACTCACCACTCAAAACGGCGAGTTTTGTCAGGTGAGAAGTTCTGCAAGCTTGTGAATCCTCTCATTATAACAACGTGTAGATAAGATGTAAATAAGAGATTCATTGTGCAGAGAGCTTATTAACGGAACGGCGTGAGATCACGATGAACTGAAGTGAGTGACAGCTTTTAGTGATTATAGACGGAGCGCTCTTTGCACGCATTCTAAGCTGTTTTGACTGTCTCAGAACAGTTATATTCACCTCAGTAAAGAAATTGTGTTTCAAGTCATAATTTTATTTGTCTTGATGTTTCAAAATGACTCGTGTGCTTTTCCTAGGCGCGCCAGCGCGAACAATAAATGCAAATTAACTAAAAACTAAAAACGCATGCATGTAAATGCACGAATGCAATGACTGGAGATTTTGCTTAATAGATTACATTTTCGATTTGTTTTTCGGCAAACCCTATCGTATGCCTTAAGAACACTTGGAATACGGAACGAGTTGCATGGGATAATTTTTATGACATTTTAATCCTTTTTGGAAAAAGATTGAAGAAGTTTACAATTCATTAAATGGACAAGTGCAAGCATTTTTTTATATAATGTCTTCTTTTGTTATCTGAAAAAATAAGGTAGCTTAATATGGCTTTAGAACAGCATCAGGTTGAGTAATTATTTAGACTACTTAAGTTGTGAAGGGGTAATAGTTATAATAAATAATAGTTATAGCTATAATGAGAGAGAGCTAGCGAGCAAAATAAGGGTTATGTCACAGAATGGCCCGTATTCCACCATCACTGATCACCCTCACCTGCACCTGATTAATTATCATTTACACCTGCTCCTCATCATCACAGCTCATCACCCCTGCTCTACTTAAGCTCACTCCTCACTCCAGTCATCGTCTGATCTTGAAGTCACATAGCTGCCAACACATTGTATCTTGAGGATACTATACGGACCTTCACTCTACAAGCGGACTGCTAGCTGAGTATACTTTCCTGCATTACTTACCTGATGATACTTACCCTCTGTCTTCCCTCTCACCACCAGTTACCTGTTCATCTGTGGACGCTTGAGACTCGCAGGCTCTCCAGGATTCCTATCTGCCACAAACCTGCCAAGAGACAGAGACAGTCAGAATCCCAGTGCACTATCTACCATACATCTAAGAAAGCAACTTACCTCACTCAAGGACTCTCACCACTGTTGTATCACCAAATCCTGTAATAAACTCAATCTCTTTTACACTTACCTTTGTGTCTGGCAGTTCCGTAACAGAAGATCAGACCAAGACCGAAGAAGTTAAGCGGACCACACCGATATGGAGGAGGCTTCATTTATTAATAGGGCTTTTGCTATCCACGACCCGCTGGACTTTGTGAGGGAATTTGTGCCATTCGCCCTCTCCAGCTCGCTAGAGGATCGAGCCCTCAAGATATTGTTCCGGCTCGGGATCACAGCCCATCACCCCTTGAATCTCCCAGACACTTCCTGCCTCACCTGGCAGGAGACTGTCCTCAAGTGTCTGGAGAGTCTCCGATCCCGAGTCGGAGTTCCGCACGAAGCAACGATGATGGTTCCGCCGCCCGTAGCGGCGATGATGGTTCCGCCGCCCGAAGCAACGATGATGCTCCCGTCCGCGGCGATGATGGTTCCGCCGCCCGCGGCATCCCCAGACCCGCCAAAGGCAGAGAGACTCGTGCCTTTGGGGGTCTTGGTTGAATTTGAGGGGATGACAGGGTACCCAGTGGCTGCTCCACGCCAGTGCCCTCCAGTGCCTTCTCCTCGCCAGTGCCCTCCAGTGGCTGCTCCACGCCAGAGCCCTCCAGTGGCTGCTCCACGCCAGAGCCCTCCAGTGGCTGCTCCACGCCAGAGCCCTCCAGTGGCAGCTCCACGCCTGTGCCCTCCAGTGGCTGCTCCATGCCAGTACCCTCCTGAAGTCCCGCTGGTTCCGTCCAGCCGTCCAGAATTCCCGCTGGTTCCGTCCAGCCGTCCAGAATTCCCGCTGGTTCCGTCCAGCCGTCCTAAATTCCCGCTGGTTCCGTCCAGCCATCCGGAATCCGCGCTGAAAGAGCGCCCCATTATGCCTGCCCCGCCAGAGCCTCCGCAAGTGCCGGCGCCTCCAGAGCGCCCCCTAGTGTCTGCTCCTCCAGAGCGCCCCCTAGTGTCTGCTCCTCCAGAGCGCCCCCTAGTGTCTGCTCCTCCAGTGCGCCCCCTAGTGCCCGTTCCTCCAGAGTGCCCACCAGAGGGGAGCTTCCCCATGAAAATTTTGGGGGGGGGCTATATATCCTCTGCCTGGGTGGCCGGGCCCAGAGCTAAGGCCACGGAGACCCCTGACCCACCATGGCCGCACAAAAGTTATAAGCCATGGCCTCCCGAAGCCCCGGATCCGCCATGTCCTCCCGAAGCCCCGGATCCGCCATGTCCTCCCGAAGCCCCGGATCCGCCATGTCCTCCCGAAGCCCCGGATCCGCCATGTCCTCCCGGAGCCCCGGATCCGCCATGGCCTTCTGAAGCCCCGGATCCGCCTTGGCCTCCCGAAGCCTCGGATCCACCATGGCCTCCTGAACCTCCTGTCCCGCCATGGCCTTCCGAAGCCCCGGATCCGCCATGTCCTCCCGAAGCCCCGGATCCGCCATGGCCTTCTGAAGCCCCGGATCCGCCTTGGCCTCCCGAAGCCTTGGATCCACCATGGCCTCCTGAACCTCCTGTCCCGCCATGGCCTTCCGAAGCCCCGGATCCGCCATGTCCTCCCGAAGCCCCGGATCCGCCATGGCCTTCTGAAGCCCCGGATCCACCATGGCCTCCTGAACCTCCTGTCCCGCCATGGCTTCCTGACTCCGGTTCCGCCCTGGATGCCCTTCCTGTGTCCATGTCTTCCACCGACATCCAGGGCGCCCACCCCCCTCCCAGGTTTTGTTATTACGTCGCGGGACGCGCCGTCCGGGAGGGGGAGGTACTGTCACAGAATGGCCCGTATTCCACCATCACTGATCACCCTCACCTGCACCTGATTAATTATCATTTACACCTGCTCCTCATCATCACAGCTCATCACCCCTGCTCTACTTAAGCTCACTCCTCACTCCAGTCATCGTCTGATCTTGAAGTCACATAGCTGCCAACACATTGTATCTTGAGGATACTATACGGACCTTCACTCTACAAGCGGACTGCTAGCTGAGTATACTTTCCTGCATTACTTACCTGATGATACTTACCCTCTGTCTTCCCTCTCACCACCAGTTACCTGTTCATCTGTGGACGCTTGAGACTCGCAGGCTCTCCAGGATTCCTATCTGCCACAAACCTGCCAAGAGACAGAGACAGTCAGAATCCCAGTGCACTATCTACCATACATCTAAGAAAGCAACTTACCTCACTCAAGGACTCTCACCACTGTTGTATCACCAAATCCTGTAATAAACTCAATCTCTTTTACACTTACCTTTGTGTCTGGCAGTTCCGTAACAGGTTACGCATAAAAGAGCATTATAGTTATTGTGTTGGGGCCCTGTACCTGAAATTTGCTTAGGGCTCCCAAGTCACTAAGTCCGCCCCTGGGCGCCACCATCTGTAGAACTCGCCACTGCTCTCAAAAGTCAGTATGGAGCCCTGCTCTATATGCATTGCAAATGTGGTACAATTAAAATTACTATGCAAGCACTAAAAAAAGTCAGCTGCTGAAATGTTAAAAGGATAGTACATAAGAACCGTGACCCTAAAACGGTTATAAAAACTGAACCGAATATAAATACTGAGAATGTGTTTGATATTCAAAAAAATATACTTACACAGCAAAAAGAAGCAGTGACCTGTGGCTGAATGGTCTTTGGTTTTATGTAGCTGTGATTGACACACCAACAAAAGGGAATAAAAGATAATAGCATCACTGAATATGAGTCAAATATTGCATATTTCTGTACAAATTAAAGTGTACTCATTGTTCAGGAGTGATTATCATCTAATCAGTACATCAGGGGTTCTCAACTCTGGCCCTCAAGATCCACTGTCATACAGAGGGTTCGTCTCAGCTTCATAGTTCGCTAGGTTGTGAATTAATATATTGTGTACACAAATTCAGGCACTGGTAAGGACAGTGGCTCATTACACACTGGTGACTATTTCCGTCCTCATTGTACAACATCACTACTGACATTTATGCACAACAGTAAAACTGATATATTTTTTTATGCTATTTACAGACCATTATGACCATTATTGTTACATGTACGTGCAAGATTTCAGTTATAAATAAATTGGAAATGTTTGCTAGATTAGACATTACCTGTCTAGTGATGTATGCTTTTGCTGAAATATAATATTGGTTTGTGTTTTAAAATCTATCACGTGTCATTTTGAGCGAATTATCTCAAATTTTGAGCTTCAGAACTTCCTGTAAGGGAACATAGTGAGCATCGATGCTTCCTGGTTTTCACAGCTTTTTTAGGGAGCAAACATTTCAGTGCACTGTAAAATTTTTGTTATTGAGACAGCCCTTAACCACTGACTACTGATCAAACTCACCTGTTTGTGACTTTATAGTTAGTAAAACTGAAGACCTTGATTAAGCCCAAAGTATACTTCACTTTTTAAGCGTACGCGAGGGACAGCGTACAGTACACGTGATGCGAATTTCGTCATCAGAACAGTGTGCACGTACTGTACGCACACCACCCGATTTTTGTAATCGTGCATACTTTGTATGCGCAGGTCGCACATGCGCATTGAAGTTATTTTGCAGTAATCAGTTTTTTCCACAAGGTGGCAACACTGTCCCGGGCCGTTGTTTCACAGTAGAAAACGAACCTAAAGAGACGGAACAACAAAATAGCGGAGACTGCAACAACAACAGACAGCCGCATTGACAAGCGTTTGTGAGCGAGAGGGTATGAGACAGCTCAGCTTTAGGGTTGGGTATCGTTTGGGTTTTTTTCGATACCAAATCGATACTTTTAAAACGGTGCCGGTGCCTAAACGGTGCCTGAACCGATACTTGTTATATATATATATATATAGGGTTGGGTATCGTTTGGTTTTTTTTTCGATACCGGTGCCAAATCGATACTTTTAAAACGGTGCCGGTGCCTAAACGGTGCCTGAACCGATACTTGTTTTATTTTATATATATATATATATATATATATATATATACACATGCACACACACACATACTGTATATGGAACTAATGAAGCTCCAGGAAATCCCCAATATGGACAAAGGCATTGCTATTCCTGTAACTGAGTAAACAGAAGATATAAACGTTTTGAATGATAAAACAAATACATTAAACACTCGACTACGACAATATATAGCTTGTCTGTGTTATTCAAGCCATCTCTGGTATTTTCATAATAATTAAGTATATTTAAAATCCATTGCTAATCAATGCATTAGTAGCCTATGGAACATATTTTCTGCCTCATTCTGTGACAAGAAGCTATCAGATCACAAAAGGAAGCATTTAACTGGTGTTGTGGACTAAAAAGGTTATAATGTTCTATTTTGTTGGTTTAAACAGGTTTAAAAACGTGAATACAAGAGAATTTTAGCTTTAGGCATTTTAATTAAAGCTAGGGCTGGGCGGTATATACGATATATCGATATATTCTTTATAATCGATACGTTATTATGAAGCAATACAGTTCATATTGATATACAGTAGTTTGATACGAGCGCATCTGATAAAATATCTAGGGAGGACACAGACTGAACTGCTGCGGAGAAAGTGCATAATACAATTTGTTCTAAACATGTGACAAGCTTTATATGAAGGGCTATAAAAAAAAACTTGTAAGATATAGTAGCCTATAGTTTATAGTTTCAGTTTAAAGCGGCTCGCGCTCGCCCCGTCAGATGCTCTGACAGAAAGGCTGCGTGTGCCGCTGACAGAGATGCTTCTCGCGCTGTTTAATGTGTTTGCTGTTTTCCGTAATGCTTAACTTACAATTCACAGGTATATTCTCCATCTGTAAATGTTAGAAAGCCATGAAAATATTTCCATTTTGCTGTCAGAAGTGCGTGAGCTTTTGCTTTGCGATTCTCTGCTAAACTTCACAGACTTCATTTAGAATGAGCGCCGCCGTGCGCATGCGCGCCAAACAGACGGCGCGCAATGAAATAGGAGCGCAATAACTCTGACTAAAATATACATTTTGCTGAAATATTTGTAGTTGTAGCCTGTAATGCTTCTTACGTGCGTTTCGGAGAAACAAAGGACAAATATTTTAATCGATCGCTCAGGCATGGCACCGAAATGAGGCACTGAAATCTGCATTCTGATTCGGTTCTAGTACATACCGGTTACATAGGTACCGGTGCCATATTGGTACCGGGTTTCGGTACCCAACCCTACTCAGCTTTGGTTTAAAAGTTAAACAATATTTGTTATCTGTCATAACTTAACAGGGAAAAATAGAACAGACACTAGACATGGATGAAGCTTTCTAGTGCGCATGTGTCGACCGCCCGCGTTCGCGCACAACATCAAATGGAGTATACTATTGAAAGGCTATGTGTTCGACTGTACACATATGCTAACGTATGTGTACAAAAACGAAGTATACTTTGGGATTTAGTTTGTTCATGTGCAGTGCACTTGGTTGGAGCAAAACTCTGCATGTAAGTGGACCTTGAGAGACAATGTTGAGATCTCCTGCAATATGTTCTGAACATGACAATTCAGAGAGGCAGGATGACTTCTAGATTGACTTACAACACTGGTTTTCAGTCCTGGGCATGGAGGACCAACGTTCTGTAGAGTTTCTGGTGATCCTTGATCAGCTGCTCAGGTCTGCTTAATTGGGGTTGGAGCTAAACTCTTCAAAGAGAAAGAAGACAACCAATATTATGATGTTAAAAAGTTAAACAAAGTTAAAGATAAAAAAATTTGATTCATAAATATGCACAACATCTGAAAATGCACAAAGATGAGAAGAAAGCAATGTGTTTAATGAGAACTTTCAACCCACTGAAAAATAAGAAGCAATATTAAGTCACAGATGCATTTTTATTTATTCTTGTTATTCTTATTATTATTATTGAAATAAGTTACAATTACCTTGTGGTTTATCAATGATTTTCAGTCTCTGAAATAGAAAAGATCTATCTATGATAAGTGGCATCATACATACATCATGTGACAATATTTAATAAGAGTTCTAACACCGTGTCTACACTGGACGGCGCAACAAAATACAATAGAACCTATTCTAATCAGTGATGCTGTCTACATTGGATGCGGCGCGACACAACAAATCCCTGACAGTAAACTGATGCCTCATTCTATTTATGACGTACTGACACAAAGTTCAAATGATTTTCAACGGTCGCTTTGTCGCGTCCACTGTAGACACGGTGTGAGAGTGTCTAGCTTGGGTATAGAGAATGGGAATCTACGTCATTGTGCATTGCATTGTGGGTATACAATACAAATCACCAGAGGAAAAAATGACTATTTACATTAATATTTTTAAGAGCTTCTTGAACTTTAGAGGGAAGTGGTGTGTGGCCAAGTATGGTGACCCATACTCGGAATTTGTGCTCTGCATTTAACCCATCCAAGTGCACATACACCCGGAGCAGTGGGCAGCCAATGTCGCCCGGGGAGCAGTTGGGGGTTCGGTGCCTTGCTCAAGGAGGGTCTCACCTCAGTCGTGGTATTGAGGGTGGAGAGAGTGCTAGTTATTCACTCCCCCCACCTACAATCGCTGCCGGACCTGAGACTCGAACCCACGACCTTCGGGTTACAAGTCCGACTCTCTATCGATTAGGCCACGACTGCCCTTTATTAGAATAAATGGACTAATATTCGAATCCCTTGTGTTATTAAAGTTTGTGGTCAGTTTTTTTATGTTTATGTTATGTTCACCAAGAAAACTGCATTTATTTGATCATAAATAAAAACAGTAATGTTGTGAAATATTATTACAATTTAAAATAACTTTTCTATGTGAATATAATGTAAAAATGTAATTTATTCTTGTTTTCGCTAAGCATGATTCCTGAAGGATCATGTGACACTGGAGACTGGGGTAATGATGCTGAAAATTCAGCTTTGATCACTTTTTAAAACATATTGAAATAGAAAATAGTTATTAAAAATGGTAATTTCACAATATTACTATTTTCTGTATTTTAATTAAATAAATGCAGCAGTGGTGAGCATAAAATATTTATTTCAAATACATGACAAATCTGACCCTTAAACTTTTGAATGGTAGTGTATGTTTGAGGTATTACTTACTAGTCAAATGGCCCATAATGTCTAAAGATGTTCTTCGACAGGAGATACGCTCAAACTCTAGTGCACGGCCATCAGCGTGGAAGAATCTAGGAACATAAACAATCTGTCACAGAGCCAACAATATTTATTATACAATGCCAGGTTTATTATATATAAACTATAGCAGAGGTGAAATGCAGAAAAGAAAAAGAATAATTTACAGAATATACAATATAAAAAAAATACAACATAATGTAGGTATGATGACATAGCAACCACTCGCGGCGAACATTCTGTCTTAACAATGTGTTCCAAACTGCGTGGTACTGTTAATGTGTGTGTCATTCAATATCTACTCCTGGCCGCCTGGTGGGAGTATGTTTTTTCCTGAATACGATGGTAACTACGTCGAGTGCAAACCCCTGCAGCGTTGGACACTTCGGGATTTCAGCCCTGAGGTGTTTTCAGGTAACCGCGACTTTCGGAAAATTTGCGTGGCTTTCAACCGGTCGGCGGGCTTCATCTAAGCTTTGGACACTACTGAAAGTTAGGTGGACATAAATACATAGCTTTTATCTTGGTACTGACGAAATTCCATCGAAATCCATAGAGGAGAAGATATTTTACTAAATCGCGGAAATTGGGTAGTCACATTTGTGGAGGGTAACGTTAGATTAGCGAACGCCCTGTGTGAGATGCACTCCAGGCCTCGTTCTAAAAAAAAAAAAAAAATTGTACTTTTGTGAATGACAATGAATATTTGTTGTGTACTTGCATGAATATGAATTAACAATTAATAGTGATGTGTATTGTTGTTTTCTCTTGTATTCTGAAAATAAATGTTTATGAATATGAATGAACGCTTATTAATTATAATTGTTTTCAGTGAGGTACCATGGGTCTGATGCCCATTCCAGCTAAAACAGTAAATGTTCATGATTTCATTTGAAAGAACTAACAAAATTATACCTTCTATTCAAATTGCATGCAAATATCTGATAAAATGAGGAAGTTACAAGCAAAAATGTGTGAATAATGAGCATTTTCGGTCACATGACTTCTATTGTAATTAATGTATAGTATTTTAATATATTCCCCGTTATTATAAATATCATAACTTTCGCAATCCTCAACTGATTTTCACAATCCAGGTGTCGTCGTAAAGGGAATTTTCAGCTCTGTCTAGTCATGTGATCCATTTTGAGCTTAGGGGTGTTTGAATATTTTGTCATCATACCTACATAATGTACATTTTTACATTTACTTATTTAGTAATGCTCTTACAGTGTTACTTATGTTTGGACATTAAAATAACTAACAAGCAAACAAAAACACACACACACACACACACGTGTGTATATATATATATATATACACATACATACACACACATTATATATATATATATATATATATATATATATATATAGTGGGTACGGAAAGTATTCAGACCCCCTTAAATTTTTCACTCTTTGTTATATTGCAGCCATTTGCTAAAATCATTTAAGTTCATTTTTTTCCTCATTAATGTACACACAGCACCCCATATTGACAGAAAAACACAGAATTGTTGACATTTTTGCAGATTTATTAAAAAAGAAAAACTGAAATATCACATGGTCCTAAGTATTCAGACCCTTTGCTCAGTATTTAGTAGAAGCACCCTTTTGATTTAATACAGCCATGAGTCTTTTTGGGAAAGATGCAACAAGTTTATTTGGGGATCCTCTGCCATTCCTCCTTGCAGATCCTCTCCAGTTCTGTCAGGTTGGATGGTAAACGTTGGTGGACAGCCATTTTTAGGTCTCTCCAGAGATGCTCAATTGGGTTTAAGTCAGGGCTCTGGCTGGGCCATTCAAGAACAGTCACGGAGTTGTTGTGAAGCCACTCCTTCGTTATTTTAGCTGTGTGCTTAGGGTCATTGTCTTGTTGGAAGGTAAACCTTCGGCCCAGTCTGAGGTCCTGAGCACTCTGGAGAAGGTTTTCATCCAGGATATCCCTGTACTTGGCCGCATTCATCTTTTCCTCGATTGCAACCAGTCGTCCTGTCCCTGCAGCTGAAAAACACCCCCACAGCATGATGCTGCCACCACCATGCTTCACTGTTGGGACTGTATTGGACAGGTGATGAGCAGTGCCTGGTTTTCTCCACACATACCGCTTAGAATTAAGGCCAAAAAGTTCTATCTTGGTCTCATCAGACCAGAGAATCCTTCAGGTGTTTTTTAGCAAACTCCATGTGGGCTTTCATGTGTCTTGCACTGAGGAGAGGCTTCCGTCGGGCCACTCTGCCATAAAGCCCCGACTGGTGGAGGGCTGCAGTGATGGTTGACTTTCTACAACTTTCTCCCATCTCCCGAATGCATCTCTGGAGCTCAGCCACAGTGATCTTTGGGTTCTTCTTTACCTCTCTCACCAAGGCTCTTCTCCCCCGATAGCTCAGTTTGGCCGGACGGCCAGCTCTAGGAAGGGTTCTGGTCGTCCCAAACGTCTTCCATTTATGGATTATGGAGGCCACTGTGCTCTTAGGAACCTTAAGTGCAGCAGAAATTTTTTTGTAACCTTGGCCAGATCTGTGCCTTGCCACAATTCTGTCTCTGAGCTCTTCAGGCAGTTCCTTTGACCTCATGATTCTCATTTGCTCTGACATGCACTGTGAGCTGTAAGGTCTTATATAGACAGGTGTGTGGCTTTCCTAATCAAGTCCAATCAGTATAATCAAACACAGCTGGACTCAAATGAAGGTGTAGAACCATCTCAAGGATGATCAGAAGAAATGGACAGCACCTGAGTTAAATATATGAGTGTCACAGCAAAGGGTCTGAATACTTAGGACCATGTGATATTTCAGTTTTTCTTTTTTAATAAATCTGCAAAAATGTCAACAATTCTGTGTTTTTCTGTCAATATGGGGTGCTGTGTGTACATTAATGAGGAAAAAAATGAACTTAAATGATTTTAGCAAATGGCTGCAATATAACAAAGAGTGAAAAATTTAAGGGGGTCTGAATACTTTCCGTACCCACTGTATACATACATACACACACACACACACACACACACACACACACACACACATATATATATATATATATATATATATACATACACACACACACACACACACATACATTTTGCAAGAGAAAATTACAGATGCATTGTGATATAGGGGAAATATATTGTGAAAGATGCATATAAAGTTATTTAATAAGCTTTCTCAGATGATAAGATCACCTGTGTTTTCATGATCTCTGTCAGCAGCTCCCTTCATAAATGTTTTAAATCAGGAACTTCTCCTGTGTCGTAGAGGGTTTTTTCTGACACTTCTGAAATCACAGAACAAGTGGTATCAATATGTGTTTAAAGATCAAAACCGGTTTTAAGTTTCAGCCCATTTTCACGCTCTATGTAACGTTAAGTGATGTAAGTTATCCAAGTAACTGTACAAGTGCATATTTTTGGTTAAATTAATTAGTTTACTTCCATATATCCGTTGACAAATTGCCAGCAAAACCTTTATACATACATATATAAAAACGCTCATCTACACATTAGATGACATTAAAAGCCCAAAACTTTCATAAACAAGAGCTCAAGTCTTACGTTACCTCCTATGGTTAACGTTACCTCTTATAGTTAGCCTGATGATAACGGACTTTTTCCGAAGACACTAAACCATTTCTATAAAGTAAAACGTGTCATTTACGTGAAAGAAAGTGTCAGGAACACTTGTATGCACTATTTGTGTAATTTTAGAGACTAAACTTACCTGAAATTAGTGAAACCAACAGTGAGAGACGGCGTTTAGCTGTTTGACAGTTGAGCTGCAGCCCCGTTTCCATGGTGACTTCCTCTGCTCCAGTTCAGCGCGCGCGCCCATTAAAGCACGTAGAAGTCACGCAGAATGTACGTTAATATAATATAATATAATAGCTTTAGAAATGGTAAACTTGGTGTAGAAATAACACTTAAAAAAAACATTGATTAAAAACGCATTAATTCGTACAGCCTATTTACACATGTATCAAGAGGAACAATTTTTAAGCTTTGTTTTATTTAAAAATATATTTCAATATATTTAACATTGCTTCAGATATATGTCAGATCATTCCCCAGATAGCAAACTGACATCGAATCAACGTAGAATCGATGTTTCTCGTGGCGTCGAAACGACGTTGATCTCCGACGTCGATCCGGCATCATTTTGCTCATCGGGGTAATGTTGAACCAACGTCAGGCACTCCATTCAAAACTAACGGAAAATCAACGCAATTGGTTTGCTTACCTAACGTTGAAACGATGTTGATTTTAGGTTGGTTGAAACGACGTCATAGAATCAACACGTATTCAACATAAAATCGATCTGATTGGTTTGCTTACCTAACGTTGAAACGATGTTGATTTCAGATGGGTAAACCGACGTTATACAATACACTTTTTCTGCTTCTTTTAAAAATCTCACATACTTCAGATAAATTAGCCTGTATATGTAATTTATTAAACATCACATTCAGTCATAATTTCTTTATTTATACAATACAGTTTATACATACAAATACATGATTAGAGCACAAACCTATATAACATATCACAGAACATGCATTTACAATCAAATACACAAAGAGGTATTAAGTAAATTATAGGCTAATGTAGTGTCAAGTTACAAATAAAAAGCTATATTCACTTAAGAATAAAAAGATCATGTTATTTTGTACCAAATGTGCTTGACTTTTATTTTCAGTGTGGCACAAAAGGAGATGTAAGGCAGAACATTAAGAGACAGACTCGGTTACCATTCACTACCATTGATTCTTTTCTATAAAATAAAATAAATTAATGGTGACAGAGACTATGCCACTCTCTCCTTTTGTGTTCCACAAAATAAAGACATATGGGTGAGAATATTTTGTTTCTTTCTCTCTCACAAACCAACAAAACCTTCTTAAAATCTTCACTGCAGGTGCATAAATCCTATTCTACAAATTGCAAAATTCACAGGCTCAGTTATACCAGATTTATGCAGGGCTATATTTAATTTTTCCAGAACTTGACTGTGGTACTTGTAGACAAGTTCATGTTGGAATGATCTGCCTATCTCAAATCAAGCAGCTTTTGCTTTGAGTATTTAGCCATTTTCAAAAAATATCTGAAGACACATCTTTTTCATCAACACCTGACCAATTAATGCTATCACTTACCTATTCTATTCAGTTTGATCAAATTTCAAATTCTAATCAAGCGTGCATGTGAGATCTCACATAAAAGTTCTACTTTACAGTCGTGGTCAGAATTATTGGCACCCTAAGTTAATATGATCAAAGAAGCCTGTAAAAATAAATCTGTACGGTTTAAAATGTCACAAATCTGCCTGGAAGAGGATGTGTGTCTATATTGTCTATATATATATATACGCAAGGTGAGGAGGATAGTTTGAGTGGCCAGACTCTCCAAAGATCTCTTGTCAGGTGAGCTCCAAACTCACCAAGCATTATAGGAGAGACTCAGAGCTGTTATTGTGGCAAAAGGAGATTACAAAAAGTACTGAATAAAAGGGTGCCATTAACTGTGGCCAATGTGTATTAGAGAGAAAAAAATACTCCTAATGAGCTTCCCCCCACCCCCTTTTTGATCTTATCAAAAAGAATTGACAATGCAGATTTATTTTCACAGGCTTCTTTGTTCATATTTACCAAGGGTGTCAATAATTCTGACTATGACTGTATATATGCAAATATGCGAAATTTGTTCATGACTTCACATTTTTGATTCGGGTGTGTGTCACATTCACATACGTTTCTTAATTTGTGATTTGTAGAATATGATTTGTGCACCTCAGAATTTTAAATGATGTAACTGTTGTGTTGTGTTTGGTAGAGAGAAAAAGTAAAAAAAACATTTGGAACTCCTTAAAAAAAAAAAAAATTATTTTCTCTGTGACTTTAAATTTACTACCTGTAATACACATGTGTGACTATTCTTTAATTACAACTACAAATTCCACTGTCACAGGTGCTCAGTTTTGCTATAATAATACCGTAGAACATAATACCATAGAACATGGTAGTAGTCAGCCATCTATGCAAAAGCAGAGGTCAGTGTGGTGTACTGTAGATACAGCTGTCCAGGCCAACTTCTGATGTACTGATGTCTTCAACTGGCAATCCAGAAAACCTGAAATAAAAATAGTACAGTTCAAAATCCATCATACATAACAATATAACAGGACTACCCGATCCTGTTCCTGGAGATCTACCCACCTGCAGAATACTACATAATACATACATAGTTCATAAATATACATAATAACATATAATATAATAGGCTATAAACAGTACAAATGGTATTAGTTACATCATATATTAGTCTATGTACTTTTACACCATGAAAACAAACATTAGACAACCAAACAATGTAATTTACTTGAGTTTCTGACTAAATGTTTTATTTAATGTTATAAATGAGTCTATGTATAAATGTCTAAAATTGTATAAATGAATCTATTTAAAATATGTATTAAATTAAATAATTAATTAGGCTAGCCTATGTAAAAAATTTTTTTTTGAAAAAAATAAATAAATCAAGACTCGTTTCCTCCACAGTTTTTGAAGGAATCTCTTGAATGATTCAGGCATCAAATACATTTAACAGTCACTGTTTGCCACCTACTGGCACAATGTAACAATCTTTTCTTTTTTTTTTCTTTAAGCGTATCATTAGTTACAAAGGTTAATTAGGCTACTCGTTTTGATCGCGGCTGCCACAACATCAGAGTCTATATCCGGATTAAAAACTTTCATCCCAATACTTTCGTTATTATTTAATGTTTGCAACACAGAAATGTAGCCTACTGTGTAGACTGTTTGTGAAGCTGTTTCAAACATACAGCATATGATGAGCGCTGCTCTCTCTCTCTGGATCAGCGGCTGCGTGAAATCAGGTTTAAATATTCCGATGTGATGTCATTTCAAAGGTTTAATTGACATAGCGGAATCATCATTTAGGAATAAGATCGCGTGTGTTTGAATCGAGATCGCGATCTTTTAATGAATAAAGGTGCATACATATGAGCTTATTTATTTATTTTTTTGTAGCCCATGTCATATTTGTACCAGACCTCAAAAGAGGTTTTCACAAAAAATTAGTTCATTAAGCCCTCTTCTAGCGATCCCAATGCTCCAAATAGTATTTAAACATCTAAATATATCTTTATTTGCATGTTTTCTGAGAGGAGTACCTTTTCTCCGCTCGCTTCTCGCACTGACTGTCATCCGGAGCGAGCGCATAACGGCGCTTCTGACGGCGTGCGATCCCGATAAATATACACAGAATTACAGTATTTAAGTATTCATGCAAAAATAATCTGTTATGTCTTAAGTGAACGTTTGGGGAAATGTTGGGTAAAAACATCGGATGTGTGACATTATATTAGATCCGTGCAGTACAGTAGGTCTAATATATAGGCCGTCTGTCTCAATGTTAATCTAATAATAAAAGAAAAGAGGGAATCACTCGCTGCTCTTGATTGAACTGTTTTTGTAATCAATTTATTCATAACGGACCCACTAAAGTGATTTTTACATTTGATTATTTGTTTTACTTACTTGAATGCTTTTGTTTAGATGTAAAACAAAACATCTTGTTTCTTTCCTGTATATATATATTAGGGCTGTCAATCGATTAAATTTTATCGCGATTAATCGCATGATTGTCATGAGTTAACTCGCGATTAATCACAATTAATCACACATTATTTGTTCTAAATGTACCTTAAATTAATACTTTCAAGTTTTTAATACTCTAATCAACATGGGCATGGACAAATAAGGATGCTTTATGCACATGTATGTTTATTATTGAAACCATAGTCAACATAGAGCATGAAGAGTAGACATGGATGTTTTTCAAAGAACTTGTTCGTGTCTATTAGACACATGAAAAAAGAAATACCAGGTTCCCATTACTTCTCTTTCTTTGCACTGATCAATGTACTGACACAAACCTGTTTACATTTTTGCACACAGGGCAGCTCTTCTTCTGAAAATGCAAAATGTACATTTATTATTACATTTATTTGTAATACTAACAAATGTAATACAAACAAATGTGCCTCTCTGTGCCCACATACTGTATTTTGATGAAGCTAAATTCTGTTTTCATTGGTATATTTTACTTTTTCTGTTGTCAGACAACCGAATTAATATGAAATAGTGACTGAAACGCGACCCATTAAGATGACATAACCAGCTCTGCAAGATGTTAATCTGCACAAAAAATCATGATAATCGCACCGTCGTCTGATGAAATCAAATACACATAAGATAAAGACAATAGCTGTGCTGTGATTTCGGCTATACTTGCATGTAAAATTAGAGAAGCAACATAATATCTGTGTAACAGACTGTGTTTAACTGAATTAAAGCGCTGCTCCTCTCTGCCACTCGCTGAACAGAAACAGAGCAGACGCACAGAGAGAGAGAGAGAGGGAGAGAGAGAGGTGTGTGCGCGCGCTGGGAGAGCAAGACCTCGCGCGGCCGTACCGGCGATTCTCAGAAACTAAGTTAGGTTTGGACGTTTTTTTGAAGGGAAAAAAGTCGCTAAAGGGGTCTGCACTGTTGCTAAGTTGGCAACACTGTGCATCTCCATTTCTCCAACTACGGGTTGAGCCACGGGTCAAACAGAAAATACACGCTGCATTAATCGCACGTTAAAAAAATTAGTGCTGTTAAAATTAATTTGCGTTAACGCGTTATTAACGCATTAACTTTGACAGCACTAATATATATAAAGGAAATGCAAAAAGTGTTGCAACTGTCCCCACTCTCCCCTATAGATGAAGAAAAATCACTCACAGTTCTTGAATGGAAAACATTCAGATAATCTTAAATACTGAAAGCACTCTGTTTATTGTTTGTATGTTTCTATGCTCCTCTTTGTTTTGAAGTTATATTAGTTTAAAATTATTAACAAACAAATAAACACTTGAAATATATCAGTCTGTGTGGAATGAATGTATACATTATACAAGTTTCACTTTTTGAATGGAATTAGTGAAATAAATCAACTTTTTGATGATATTCTAATTATATGACCAGCACCTGTATATATATATATATATATATTTTTTTTTTTTTGCATTGGTTCATATTAATAACAACAAAGATAAAATAAAAAATAGCTATATTGTGATTATTAATCTAGTAATGATTATTACGAAAGGAATTGGGTGGAAAGAATTAATGTTGCTAGTAGGGATGTGCGGGTCTAGTCGACTAGTCGGTACAGCTCCTACTAGTCGACGCTGTAGGGTTGTGCCGATAGACGATAGTATCGTATATCGACGATAGTCAGAGATATGACGATAGCAAATGTCTTTGTCGATAGTCAAGACGATGTTAGGCTCAATCTCCTATTAATGTATAAAACTATTATTATTATTATTATTGTTAGGCGGCCTATTATTATTGGGCTATCAAATTGCCCCGCTATTTCACCTCAGTGCCGCACTTCACACACACGCGCAAATGACGAATAAAGTATACTTCGGCCGTCCGCGCACTATCCTTATTACATCATTTTCGTCATCAAGAGGGCTCGCGGACAGTCGCGCACCCCGTCCGAGTGCAGGCAATTTTTGAGACCGCGCAAGTCAAGTTGGTGGTCCTGCACATGTGTTGAGCTCGTCTGTCCGCACTCTTCTGCGGCTGATTATACTTTGAATGCTGCGCGGACGCGGCTGTGCGCAAGACGGAAAGGAACGGAATGCAGAAAGTGAAGAAGCCTTTAGGCTTCTCCTCCTCATTGGAAATGTTTTAAAAACGGACTCTAAAACTAAGCCCACATCAAAATTGAACTGCAGGGTGATAATCTTTATTTACAAATTAGGCTATGTCAAGAGTGCAAAAAGAGACAGACAGTTTCGAGCTATAAATGAACATGACGAAACTGCACCGGCAGCATTTCGTTTTCTTTACAGCACATTAACAAAACACATGGATGCTTATTCTTCATCATTGTTATTATAAAAATATGCAGTTAATAAGTTATCAGTATAAAACTGGGCTCGTCATGGGGCACACGGTCCGGAGTGCTGCATGACTGATGTAGCCTGCCTATCCTTTTAATTTAACTTTACTCCAAAAATATGAACTTACCTGAAAATACTTTTATCTTTAACATGTTTGTTTATGTCCAACATTTAGTGTTAAACTGTTGGTCTTTAAAATAAATCTACTTTTGATTTTCACCTTGACTGATTTTTAGACTGATAACTTGTCACACTTGTCACAGTAGGACGCGCGGTCCTAATAGCGATGTATAACTGCTGTATCCGAATATGAACTAGCTGTTTTAAATATTTTTATATTTAACATGTTAGTTTTTCAGTATGTTTGAAAGTATATTATTTTGGTTATTGGTACTTCCAGGCTCTCTCTCTCACGCACGTGCGGTTTAAAATAACCAAATAGTTATGAAATATGACAAGTACAGAGAGTCTCTCTCTTGCCCACAACCACCCATGCACGATAATATCGTGTATCGGCGATCTCACAGGCTGGCGATATGACGATATGAAAAATTACCATATCGCCCAACACTACGACACTGAAAACAATAGTCGACTACACGAGAGAAAAAAAATTATGATTTTATCATTCAAATTACCATAATTTTAACGTTACATTTAAAACATTTTAAAGAACAGTTAAAATAAAACTTTTGAAAAAGAATACATATCAAAATATATAAATATTTTTAAAAGCGTATCTGGGCGGGAACTATAATTTTACCTCACATGCGTTTTCTTCATGTCAGTTGGCAAGCTCCACGCGAAAGACCAGCAAGGTGTGGGATTATTTTGAATTAGAAGGAAATGGAAACGTTTTTTGTAAACTGTGTAATGTCAAATTGGCTTACAATAACTTTACTGGAGCTATACGTAATCATATTCAATACAGGCATGTATGCGTTAGCTTGGAGGCTAGCCAAAGCCAAATGTCAATCATGTCATACACTACAACCTGCCGCTGTGGTCCGCGATCCTATCCGCGCTGTCTATTCCTCTAAACAAAGACCCACTTCGGTGGTGCTGCAGGATTTCCAGGATCTTTTCGAAACTGTCTGCTTGCTTGTAGTTATTTCTCTGTGTGCCTGAGACCTCAGTTCCTGTCGAGCGCTTTTTTTGCAGAATCGCCTCTAGTCCCGTCTTTTGCCAGTTAACATGTTAAATTCACTGAACAAATGCGCAGCCTGAGTAAGTAAAACGAGCTTTTTGGTTTTAGACAATATAGCCAACATGAAGTACATTTTTAAAAGCCGTTTTAATGCTATTCCTTGATAAACTTTCCTATTGTTTTAAACTTTTGTTTTAATATGTTGGCTAACGTTATATGAAAATGAAGAATTCTGTCAGTCTATTGATTGATTTTCAATTTCTGTATTGCTCCAGCCGATCTGAATAAATAAGCTACGCACTGGTTTATGAAGAGTGTATGCTCTTCTTTTTTTTCTGTTTAACGACCGCCTAAAATTAATTGATGATAACGCGAGGCAAGCATAAGGCATAATCGTGACCTATTTTTTTGCAGAATTCATTGAGGGATTTGACAGTGTGATTCAAAGATTAAGTATTTCAACTGTATGCTGTTATATAGACACACGCAGTTTTGTTTTGTTTGTTTTTTTGCCATTTTTGGGGGGTTTCTAGCTTTTAGACTAGTCGGATACAAAACTTCCGTTTAAACGACAGTCAAATTAGTCGTAGCGCACATCCCTAGTTGCTAGGTGATTTTGCTTTGGAACCTTCAGAAAACTTTAAATCAGTTTTTCTCAAAATGGTCTTTGCTGACTTTATTGAATTCAAACGGGTGTAGCGCAGTCATTTTTCGTCCGATTCTAATAACTCATATCATTTTGAAGGTCTTTTATTGGAGAATGTGAAAAAGTGACATTTTTTTTTTTTAAATTTGTTCATTTTGACTCATTTTGCCAGCACTGGTCACAAATGGTGAAATCTCTATACAAGTAATTCAGAGAACAGGTAAACCTTGTTCATTGTTGCCATCATCTGAAGTCTTTGTCAGTGTTGGCATCTTCTGAAGTCTTCACACGCCAGGCTGGATCCAAACTGGAACTGGTGTAAATTCTAGTAACCATGGGATGGACATCCCAAGATATAAACAGGAAACCAAAAGGAGAAAGATCAGAATAGCTGCTGTTCATATTATTTCAGACAAAAGATTATTTATTTCATCACATATAATTGAAGTGCAAGGTTATGAGATGTTTTCTGTGTGAATATGTTAAAATGTAATTGATTGCTGTGAACAAAGCTGAATTTTCAGTATCATTACTCCAGTCTTCAGTGTCACATGATCTTTCAGAAATCATTCTAATATGCTCTTTTGTTGGTTTGATTGCGTCTTATGTCCTCATTTGTAAGTCGCTTTGGATAAAAGCATATGCTAAATGACTAAATAAATAAATATGCTGATTTTACCAAAGAAACATTTCTGATAAATGGGTCATTCTATAGAAACGTCCATTTTTCTGTCCCTAGCCTCTACAGAAATATAACACTTGAAAAAGACTTTAGGGTTACAATTTTTATATATATATATTTTAAAATGAAAAAATGTGTTATTTCAACAATTACACCTTCTTGAGCAATCAATGTGGCAACATTTGTTTTTGATTAATTATAAAGAATTCCAAGCACCACAAAACTGCTCGTCCCCACAGCCATGTACAGAGGGAAAGTGCTTTATTTTGAGGTCAAAAACAGGTTTTTCTACATTTAAAAGGCAATAATGTATTCATAACTGTCAAATATATGATGTAAATGACACAAAAAACAAAATAAATATTATAAAATATACAGTATAATGAAAGTAGTGGACCCTGAAGTTGTGTCACTGGTGTTACCGCTTAACAAAAATCATTTATTTTGAAACAAAAATCACACTAATGACATCACTTGACTTCCTTCTTCCTATTTACTGAAGATCTATGAAAAAAGGCCCATGATAAGTCTACTGTCTCTTTTCAGTTATCAGAAATGTTCTCATTTATCTCATGATTTCATACAAAGCTTTTAGTTGAAGTCACTGGTATGACCTACTTTATTGTCAGGGAATTGTAAAAAAAAAAACTAGAATACAAATGGATTAAACTACTTAATATGGTGAGTACACAATTGACAACATGTGGTTTCATACATTGCAGCAGACATTTTGCAAAATGCATTTTTCATAAAATCTGTCACTGGTGTTACTGTCACTAGTGTTACCTTCTTTATGGGTAACACCAGTGAAGATCAGTTTATGTTCCTTTACTAACTGCTTTCACTAATTGCCAATTGTATGTCAAATGTAACAATTTAGGCTCATCTACTAATTATAGCTGAAGAATAAGTGTCTTTGGTCTAATGTATGTCATGGTGATTCATTGTGTCACTGGTGTTACCGTGTTTTTTTTTCTGTCACATTACATAAAATGTGTCACATGTGGCATGATAATAATTTTACATCCATTGAATTCTGCTTCACTCAAGAGTTAAGATTTAAAGGATTGCATCATTACTTGTTTATAACTGTTTTTTTATATATATTTTCATTGTTATAACAAATACATGGTTGCTCAAATGTACTAACATCATTCAATCACACTTTTAACAAATCTGATTAAAATAAATAAAACAATCTCCTTATTTGTTGCATTATCATTGTTTTTCTGTAACTCTGAGACTACATGTGCTGAAATAAATCGAGAAATAATATTTCTTAAAAACCTCTGAAATTGACAAAGAAGGTAACACAAGTCAAGTGACAAAAAAAGTTACATGTGGTCTTTAAATAAATGCACAAAAATATAAAAATAATTAAGCTGTCATTTATGTGTATTCATAAAGTCAAAAGGTAATTTAATAATGTGGTCTAAGTTTAAATGTTAAAAAAAGAAATACATTTTAAGACCAAAAGTGTATGTTTCTGTAGAATGACCCAAATATGAATGTAAAAAAAAAAAGCTGTGCTGAGTATTTTTGTGTGAATGTTTTAACAGTGTAAAGTTTGTTTGTTTGTTTATTTTTATTCAGCAAGGATGCATTAAATTGATCAAAAATCACACAAAAATATTCTGCAGCACAACTGTTTTCAACATTGATAATAATCAGAAATGTTTCTTGAGCAGCAAATCAGCATATTAGAATAATTTCTGAAGATCATGTGACACTGAAGACTGGAGTAATGATGCTGAAAATACAGCTCTGATCACAGAAATAAATTAGTTTACAATATATTCACACAGAAAACAGCTATTTTAAATTGTAATAATATTTCACATTACTGTTTTTACTGTTTTTTTATCTGAATTTTTTAATAAATTCAGCCTTGGTGAGCATAAGAGACTTATTTTCAAAAACACAAAATATTTTACTGAATTTTGAACATGTATGTTTGAGGTTAACTTACTAGCCACATGGTTCATTGTGCCTGGGAGATGTTGTCCGACAGGAGGTCCGCTCTAAGTCTGGGGTGCAGGCCATCAACATGTATGAATGTAGGAACATAACAAGCAATTTGTCACAGAGCCAACAATATTTAATATACAATGCCAGCCAGGTTTATTACAAGGAACCAAGCTAGAGCAGGTGCAATGTAGAAATTAGAAAGAAGCATATACAGAAAACATTTAACACAACATAATTTGCTTCTAGGTTTACTTATTTAATATTGCTCATAATTCTTATTTGTGGATGTCAAAGCCCTCTTCAAAATGTTAAGAAGCTTCACCTGTTCACTTGTGCTCCTTACTTCTCCGTCTGCAGCTCCCTTCAGAAATTGAAAAATCTTGGAGCATCCCATGTTGCCGTGATTTCGTTTTTCTTCTGAAGTCACAGAACAGTTTTTTATCAATATTTGTTTACCAACAAAATAAGTTTGAACTAGATTTAGTTACTTGTCCCGCTGATGTAAGTGACGTCACCGATTAACGGTACAGTGTAGGCTGTAAATTATGTTTAGGTTAAATAAATGAGCCTATTTCCAATCACCCACTGAAAATTTACCATCAAAACTTTTACAGAACTGTCAAAACCTCTCATCTACACATAAAGATGTGATTAAAATCCCAAACTTTCAAAAAGAGCTCAGTCTATGGAGTTAGCCTAACTTTACATCCTCTGAAAACTGCTAAGATGCTAACGGACTTGTTCGAAGACACTAAACCATTTCTATGAACTAATTTCACCAGAAGCGAGTCAAATACAAGCAAGAGAGGTGTCCGGAATAGCTGTATTTAATATTTGTGAGATTTTAGTGACTAAACTTACCGAAAACAGTAAAAACAGCAGCGAGAAACGGAGCTTCCTGCTTGTCAGTCTTGTGTTGCCGCTCCGTTTCCATGACAACTCCCGCCGCTCCAGTTTTAGGCGCGTTCGACTTGAAGCAGTTTATGACATCAAAGTACCGCGAGAGCGATTCGAATCCGACTGCTTTCATATCGCTCTCGCGGTACTTTGATGTGATACGGTGATCATTCTGCTCAGCGCTGCTTCAAGTCGAACGCGCCTGTTGATTGCGGCTCGAATGTTCCGCTTGCACGCATTAAATCACGTCACAGTCATGCAGAATTTACACAAACAATCATATAAACTAATCATATAAATCTAAATGTAGCTCTACGACACCCTGCACGTTATAGTCGGATAAAGCAGCACTGTTATAGTTTAAGGTGTTTTTTTTATTATTTTTTTTATGTACACTCAACCACCTTATTTCATTAGAAAGCCTGCTTGCATGTAGACCAGGGGTGGGCAATTAATTTTCCTAAGGGGCCACAAGAGAAACTTGGGCAGTTAAGGGGCCAGATACACCTAAATCGATTCTTTATTTAATAATAATAATAATAATAATAATAATAAAACAATAAATAAACGGTAAAATGAATGAAAATGTGAAGCACAATATTTTATGAACGTTCACAAAAACTGTTGAAATTGTGGATTTTTTAAAATTATTTTTTTTTTGTTGCAGTGTTTCAAAAACTAGCATCACAACTTTGGACAAAAAAAGCAAGTACTGGTATTTCAAAGACCTGCATCACATTAGAGCAATCCCAGCATTATTGACGTGACATTCGCAGTCAACACAAATTCTCATAGAAATAGGATATTCATTAGACCTGTGTTGAACCATCTCTTTATATTTTTCTAAATTCCTGAAAATAAAGTCCAGACTTCAAAAACGTATTAGTCTATAAACGTGTTTTATATTTTAGATAGACATGACAAAAAAGACAGAGTTTTTGGGGAGACAACATAGGCTATTTTGTATACGATTTACAATGCACAAGCCATAAGCAATAATGATGTAAGGTTGTCTATTAATAAAACATATATAGGCTATATATATATTTTTTTTTTATCTCAGTTTTCGCTTTTGTGTTTCAGAGGGAAAATCAATGTAGTCAACGTGACATCTCTCGTTACAGACGTGACAGGTCTAAAAGAGGAATTTATCGCATGTTTATCCAAAGTTTATAATCCACAGTGAGCCTTAATATATCCCGCGCTCAAGCACATGCATAAAGTTTGCTACAAAATACAGGCAAAAGTCGCCTAATGATTACGAATGTGTGAAAAAAGTAGACATTTTAATTATTTATTAATATGAGTTAGGCCTATTATGAGTTTCGAACTGATGTTGTTTTATTATCAGGAAAAAAAATGCAAGCGATCACTCGCGGTGCCCTGTCATGCATTCCACACTCCGCACAAACATCTGAATATGGGCCAGTAGGGCTACTGGAACACATTTATAGGTTTATAAAATACTTTGCCAGTCTACACCCGAGACAGATGCAGTTATAACTTAAAACTGAAGCTATTTGAGTTTTAAAATGATAACGGACCGATGCCGCTCCACATTTATCATTAGTCGTTGTTGTGATCAAGATTATGTCGTTATAAAACTTGTTTACTTGTTTTAATTCATGAATTAATAATTAAGACACAAAACAGGTTAAGAAAATATGCTGATTATATATTACAAATATTTATATAAATGCTATAAATAACCTAAAGCTGCGAATAAGACTGCAGTTTCACGTTTTGCGTCTAACAAAGTAAATTATTTTTAACGTGCAATTATACGAAATAAAACCAAACAAGACGTAATGAAGAAAAATATTTAGACAAAAATAAGGAAAAAGAAATTCATTTTTAAAAATTATAGGGTAGCCTATATATATATATATATATATATATATATATATATTTGCCAGCTGTGTAAAAAATGTCTGCAGAAAAAAATAACAAAATGAATAAAACACATAGGCCATTAAACATTCGACAAAGCTCGAGTTAAAATGTTTTGTTAGTCATTGTTTTTAAAACTTTCATATTCCACTAATAGTGACAGACGGATAAACTACTATATAAAATAATGAATAAAAATGCATTTTAGTTACCCGTGTACAGTTACAGGCCTGTAGATCTTCGATTCCTCTAACCAAGTTTCAACCTGTATCAGACGTTATGATCTCGATCAGATGCGTCGGCTGTGTCGGTTGATAAGCCAACGTGATTTCGACGTTGAATCGATGTTTTATTTTCGGCGTAATAACGTTCTGATGTACCGACCAAATAATGAACGCTGATTCAACATCGAAATTTGATTGACGACCGACACTGACCGTTACAACCACAAATCTACGTTGAATCAACGTCTGCTTGCTATCTGGGTCTTTACTTTCTACATGTTCATGGCTATAATAGGGCTATGTAACTTAGTCCGAAATGAACGTGCTTCTGCTAAATTTGGACTAAATTAGACGGACCAAACAAGGACCAATTTTCAGCGTCGATTTTTGGTCTAAAATAAGGCCATGACGGGCCGACTTGATTTAGCCCAAAAAACGACGTCTATGACGTCTGGTGCTGGGTGGCTTTTGGGGGCTCAAGGCAGTCGCCTACCTTTGCCTAATGGGTAAGTCCGCCCCTGATTCAGACCATCACCGACTATGATGATGACACATCCCTCCCATATGCACTCAACCAGTCCTATTCATGGTTTTAAGTTCATTGACAAGCTAAACTTGCTGGGCTTCATCGGGTCCCTCTGTAATTAGCCCAGCAAGCAATAGCCGTCATTTCACCGTCTAGACCCAATATAGTCTGGCTATGTGTAACCCACTTCTAGCCCAAATAATCTTGAATTTGGTTACATGTCATTTTTTGGCAAAATAACTTGTGAGATGTATGATATTCCATCATGTAAGCAAAGTCAACAGCGTTTGCAAGGTGTTTGGTTTCATTTCTCAGACATGTTCTATGCATAGCCTGTGCGTAGCCTCACTGCGGTCAAGCCAGCCGCCACTTCGAGATGCATGGTCAATCTAGCCGCCGCGCTGTTTTTTGTGCGCGCATATACAGTGCATTACGGCGATCTTCCGCCGGTCTTTCGCCAGCGTTCACTAAGCCATTTTTTTTTTCTTACTGCTTAACTTATACATACAAACAAGAACAGGGAAATAAGAGTAAGGGTAATATATATCAAGCAAATTAACTATACTAATTAATAAAGTAATATCAGATTACCTGTCTGTAATATTATTATAATAATCTTTAAAAAAAAAAAAATTAAATAGGCCTTATAAAATTAAATTGTCTAAAATTAAGTAACAGCCTAATAATTAAGGTTCAAACAAAATGATATCAAAATAACTGATGTTGAATTACAAAATAATCCCCCCCCCCCCCCAAAAAAAAATCTCATATCCAATCTGTTTTGCTTGGCATTTCAGATAGCTCTAAAAAGGAAAGTCCCTGTTACCACAGACTAGTTTCACTTCAGATTGATAGTAGACATTCTCAGGTTGTCACTCACCAAGAATCAGGCAAGTCTGATGTTGCATTACAAAATAAAAGCCCTCCAAAATCTCACATCCAAGCTGTTTTGCTTGGCATTTCAGATAGCTCTAAAAAGGAAAGTCCCTGTTACCACAGACTAGTTTAACTTCAGATTGATAGTAGACCTTCTCAGGTTGTCACTCACCAAGAATCAGGCAAGTCTGATGTTGCATTACAAAATAAAAGCCCTGCAAAATCTCATACATAGGGTGTTTTACTTGGCATTTCAGATAGCTCTAAAAAGGAAAGTCCCTGTTACCACAGACTAGTTTCACTTCAGATTGATAGTAGACCTTCTCAGGTTGTCACTCACCAAGAATCAGGCAAGTCTGATGTTGCATTACAAAATAAAAGCCCTCCAAAATCTCATATAAAGGGTGTTTTACTTGGCATTTCAGATAGCTCTAAAAAGGAAAGTCCCTGTTACCACAGACTAGTTTCACTTCAGATTGATAGTAGACCTTCTCAGGTTGTCACTCACCAAGAATCAGGCAAGTCTGATGTTGCATTACAAAATAAAAGCCCTCCAAAATCTCACATCCAAGCTGTTTTGCTTGGCATTTCAGATAGCTCTAAAAAGGAAAGTCCCTGTTACCACAGACTAGTTTCACTTCAGATTGATAGTAGACCTTCTCAGGTTGTCACTCACCAAGAATCAGGCAAGTCTGATGTTGCATTACAAAATAAAAGACCTCCAAAATCTCATATAAAGGGTGTTTTACTTGGCATTTCAGATAGCTCTAAAAAGGAAAGTCCCTGTTACCACAGACTAGTTTCACTTCAGATTGATAGTAGACCTTCTCAGGTTGTCACTCACCAAGAATCAGGCAAGTCTGATGTTGCATTACAAAATAAAAGCCCTCCAAAATCTCACATCCAAGCTGTTTTGCTTGGCATTTCAGATAGCTCTAAAAAGGAAAGTCCCTGTTACCACAGACTAGTTTCACTTCAGATTGATAGTAGACCTTCTCAGGTTGTCACTCACCAAGAATCAGGCAAGTCTGATGTTGCATTACAAAATAAAAGCCCTCCAAAATCTCACATCCAAGCTGTTTTGCTTGGCATTTCAGATAGCTCTAAAAAGGAAAGTCCCTGTTACCACAGACTAGTTTCACTTCAGATTGATAGTAGACCTTCTCAGGTTGTCACTCACCAAGAATCAGGCAAGTCTGATGTTGCATTACAAAATAAAAGCCCTCCAAAATCTCGAATCCAAGCTCTTTTGCTTGGCATTTCAGATAGCTCTAAAAAGGAAAGTCCCTGTTACCACAGACTTTTACTTTGTAATGCAAAATCAGACTTGCCTAAAATTGGGTGAGTGACAACCTGAGAAGGTCTACTATCAATCTGAAGTGAAACTAGTCTGTGGTAACAGGGACATTCCTTTTTAAAGCTATCTGAAATGCCAAGCAAAAGAGCTTGGATGTGAGATTTTGGAGGGCTTTCATTTTGTAATGCAACATCAGACTTGCCTGATTCCTGGTGAGTGACAACCTGAGAAGGTCTACTATCAATCTTAAGTGAAACTAGTCTGTGGTAACAGGGACTTTCCTTTTTAGAGCTATCTGAAATGCCAAGCAAAACAGGTTGGATATGAGATTTTTTTTTGGGGGGGGGGGGTGGTTATTTTGTAATTCAACATCAGACTTGCCTGATTCTTGGCGAGTGACAACCTGAGAAGGTCTACTATCAATCTGAAGTGAAACTAGTCTGTGGTAACAGGGACTTTCCTTTTTAGAGCTATCTGAAATGCCCAGCAAAATAACCTTTATATGAGATTTTGGAGGGCTTTTATTTTGTAATGCAACATCAGACTTGCCTGATTCTTGGTGAGTGACAACCTGAGAAGGTCTACTATCAATCTGAAGTGAAACTAGTCTGTGGTAACAGGGACTTTCCTTTTTAGAGCTATCTGAAATGCCAAGTAAAACACCCTTTATATGAGATTTTGGAGGGCTTTTATTTTGTAATGCAACATCAGACTTGCCTGATTCTTGGTGAGTGACAACCTGAGAAGGTCTACTATCAATCTGAAGTGAAACTAGTCTGTGGTAACAGGGACTTTCCTTTTTAGAGCTATCTGAAATGCCCAGCAAAATAACCTTTATATGAGATTTTGGAGGGCTTTTATTTTGTAATGCAACATCAGACTTGCCTGATTCTTGGTGAGTGACAACCTGAGAAGGTCTACTATCAATCTGAAGTGAAACTAGTCTGTGGTAACAGGGACTTTCCTTTTTAGAGCTATCTGAAATGCCAAGTAAAACACCCTTTATATGAGATTTTGGAGGGCTTTTATTTTGTAATGCAACATCAGACTTGCCTGATTCTTGGTGAGTGACAACCTGAGAAGGTCTACTATCAATCTGAAGTGAAACTAGTCTGTGGTAACAGGGACTTTCCATTTTAGAGCTATCTGAAATGCCCAGCAAAATAACCTTTATATGAGATTTTGGAGGGCTTTTATTTTGTAATGCAACATCAGACTTGCCTGATTCTTGGTGAGTGACAACCTGAGAAGGTCTACTATCAATCTGAAGTGGAACTAGTCTGTGGTAACAGGGACTTTCCTTTTTAGAGCTATCTGAAATGCCAAGCAAAAGAGCTTGGATGTGAGATTTTGGAGGGCTTTTATTTTGTAATGCAACATCAGACTTGCCTGATTCTTGATGAGTGACAACCTGAGAAGGTCTACTATCAATCTGAAGTGGAACTAGTCTGTGGTAACAGGGACTTTCCTTTTTAGAGCTATCTGAAATGCCCAGCAAAATAACCTTTATATGAGATTTTGGAGGGCTTTTATTTTGTAATGCAACATCAGACTTGCCTGATTCTTGGTGAGTGACAACCTGAGAAGGTCTACTATCAATCTGAAGTGAAACTAGTCTGTGGTAACAGGGACTTTCCTTTTTAGAGCTATCTGAAATGCCCAGCAAAATAACCTTTATATGAGATTTTGGAGGGCTTTTATTTTGTAATGCAACATCAGACTTGCCTGATTCTTGGTGAGTGACAACCTGAGAAGGTCTACTATCAATCTGAAGTGGAACTAGTCTGTGGTAACTGGGACTTTCCTTTTTAGAGCTATCTGAAATGCCAAGTAAAACACCCTTTATATTAGATTTTGGAGGGCTTTTATTTTGTAATGCAACATCAGACTTGCCTGATTCTTGGTGAGTGACAACCTGAGAAGGTCTACTATTAATCTGAAGTGAAACTAGTCTGTGGTAACAGGGACTTTCCTTTTTAGAGCTATCTGAAATGCCAAGCAAAACAGCTTCGATGTGAGATTTTGGAGGGCTTTTATTTTGTAATGCAACATCAGACTTGCCTGATTCTTGGTGAGTGACAACCTGAGAAGGTCTACTATCAATCTGAAGTGAAACTAGTCTGTGGTAACAGGGACTTTCCTTTTTAGAGCTATCTGAAATGCCCAGCAAAATAACCTTTATATGAGATTTTGGAGGGCTTTTATTTTGTAATGCAACATCAGACTTGCCTGATTCTTGGTGAGTGACAACCTGAGAAGGTCTACTATCAATCTGAAGTGAAACTAGTCTGTGGTAACAGGGACTTTCCTTTTTAGAGCTATCTGAAATGCCCAGCAAAATAACCTTTATATGAGATTTTGGAGGGCTTTTATTTTGTAATGCAACATCAGACTTGCCTGATTCTTGGTGAGTGACAACCTGAGAAGGTCTACTATCAATCTGAAGTGGAACTAGTCTGTGGTAACTGGGACTTTCCTTTTTAGAGCTATCTGAAATGCCAAGTAAAACACCCTTTATATTAGATTTTGGAGGGCTTTTATTTTGTAATGCAACATCAGACTTGCCTGATTCTTGGTGAGTGACAACCTGAGAAGGTCTACTATTAATCTGAAGTGAAACTAGTCTGTGGTAACAGGGACTTTCCTTTTTAGAGCTATCTGAAATGCCAAGCAAAACAGCTTCGATGTGAGATTTTGGAGGGCTTTTATTTTGTAATGCAACATCAGACTTGCCTGATTCTTGGTGAGTGACAACCTGAGAAGGTCTACTATCAATCTGAAGTGAAACTAGTCTGTGGTAACAGGGACTTTCCTTTTTAGAGCTATCTGAAATGCCCAGCAAAATAACCTTTATATGAGATTTTGGAGGGCTTTTATTTTGTAATGCAACATCAGACTTGCCTGATTCTTGGTGAGTGACAACCTGAGAAGGTCTACTATCAATCTGAAGTGGAACTAGTCTGTGGTAACTGGGACTTTCCTTTTTAGAGCTATCTGAAATGCCAAGTAAAACACCCTTTATATTAGATTTTGGAGGGCTTTTATTTTGTAATGCAACATCAGACTTGCCTGATTCTTGGTGAGTGACAACCTGAGAAGGTCTACTATTAATCTGAAGTGAAACTAGTCTGTGGTAACAGGGACTTTCCTTTTTAGAGCTATCTGAAATGCCAAGCAAAACAGCTTCGATGTGAGATTTTGGAGGGCTTTTATTTTGTAATGCAACATCAGACTTGCCTGATTCTTGGTGAGTGACAACCTGAGAAGGTCTACTATCAATCTGAAGTGAAACTAGTCTGTGGTAACAGGGACTTTCCTTTTTAGAGCTATCTGAAATGCCCAGCAAAATAACCTTTATATGAGATTTTGGAGGGCTTTTATTTTGTAATGCAACATCAGACTTGCCTGATTCTTGGTGAGTGACAACCTGAGAAGGTCTACTATCAATCTGAAGTGAAACTAGTCTGTGGTAACAGGGACTTTCCTTTTTAGAGCTATCTGAAATGCCCAGCAAAATAACCTTTATATGAGATTTTGGAGGGCTTTTATTTTGTAATGCAACATCAGACTTGCCTGATTCTTGGTGAGTGACAACCTGAGAAGGTCTACTATCAATCTGAAGTGGAACTAGTCTGTGGTAACTGGGACTTTCCTTTTTAGAGCTATCTGAAATGCCAAGTAAAACACCCTTTATATTAGATTTTGGAGGGCTTTTATTTTGTAATGCAACATCAGACTTGCCTGATTCTTGGTGAGTGACAACCTGAGAAGGTCTACTATTAATCTGAAGTGAAACTAGTCTGTGGTAACAGGGACTTTCCTTTTTAGAGCTATCTGAAATGCCAAGCAAAACAGCTTCGATGTGAGATTTTGGAGGGCTTTTATTTTGTAATGCAACATCAGACTTGCCTGATTCTTGGTGAGTGACAACCTGAGAAGGTCTACTATCAATCTGAAGTGAAACTAGTCTGTGGTAACAGGGACTTTCCTTTTTAGAGCTATCTGAAATGCCCAGCAAAATAACCTTTATATGAGATTTTGGAGGGCTTTTATTTTGTAATGCAACATCAGACTTGCCTGATTCTTGGTGAGTGACAACCTGAGAAGGTCTACTATCAATCTGAAGTGAAACTAGTCTGTGGTAACAGGGACTTTCCTTTTTAGAGCTATCTGAAATGCCAAGCAAAACAGGTTGGATATGAGATTTGGGGGGGGGGGGGGGGGCTTTTATTTTGTAATTCAGCATCAGTTATTTTGATATCATTTAGTTTGAACCTTAATTATTAGGATGTTACTTAACAATTTTAGACAATTTAATTTTATAAGGCCTATTTAATTTTTTTTTTTAGAGATTATTATGATAATATTACAGACAGTTAATCTGATATTACTTTATTAATTAGTATAGTTAATTTGCTTAATATATATTACCCTTACTCTTATTTCCCTGTTCTTGTTTGTATGTATAAGTTAAGCAGTAAAAAAAAAAAAAAAAATGGCTTAGTGAACGCTGGCGAAAGATCGCCGTAATGCACTGTATATGCGCGCACAACAAAACAGCGCGGCGGCTAGATTGACCATGCATCTCGAAGTGGCGGCTGGCTTGACCGCAGTGTAGCCTCGGTTTAGCTCGTAGGCAGAGAGGCTATTTGTAGCCTACTTATAGTCAAAACTGATTCACTGTAGTTTTTGGTCAGGCAGCGCATGAGATGGTTGATATCCCATCATGTCCGCAGTTTCTAATATCAGATAATATCTACAAAGATATAAGTATCATTTCATGATATGGTCTATATGTAGCCATGTTTTAGCTCTGAATTGGACGGGCTACATGTAGTCTGCTTTTAGCCCACCCGGTGAATTCGAGGCAATCAGTGGTCTAATTTTAACGGTTTGGCTAGCCCTATACCAGACCAGTGATGAGCATAGACAAAATAGCCTTAAAATAGTTTACATGTAATTTTCGCCCAAGCAGCTTCTTATCAAATGCAATTAAACTTTTGAAACATTTAAATTAGCATTATTTTATATTTTATTTAATTATTTTACAGCATTATTAAATATAACATTATTTATTATGCCAAAAATAATTTAAATGATTCAAAGGTTTACTTGCATTGGATAATATAATGTCATGCATCCCACAAGCTGTTAAATGTAACATTCATACACATTATACAATATTATTGATATTATTCGACTGTCTTTCATTTTATAAATAATAATGCAATTACAATTCCCAACCGCTAGATGGCAATCGTAGCCCTACTGAGACATGAGGCAACGCGAGACGGGAAAGTTAGTACAGATCACTGCTGCGTTTTGAATTTTGTTTTTACACGAGAGAGAAGTAAGTTTACCAGCCGGAGAGCAGTGAGCAAACAACAAACGATAAAGGACATTCCTACTTTGTCTTGTAAGTATCTGTGTTTTCGTTTTTACATGTGTTTATTATTTGTCTGTATTGTTTGTTATCATGTTTAGGAACCTTGACATTTTAGTGAAGGGAGCAGATCGTAGTTGATAGCAGACCTGCCAACCTGTACGCATTTTGCGTAGCGGGCACGCATTTTGACCTCAAAGTACGCAGGTACGATTTGTCACTTTAAACTACGCAAAAACCTGGTGACGCCTTTGCGCACGCACATTTCTTAAAAGAGGACAGCACCATGGGCGGCGCTAGGGAGGGGCTAGCAGGTGCTCCAGCTCCCCCATGAAAAACCAAAGCACCCCCATAGCACCCCCATAAAAAATGAAATAAAATAAATAAAAAATCCTAAACGAAACGAAACTAACAACAGTTATTGAAAAACTAACTGAAATAAAATAATAATTAACAAAAATAAATAATCGTTTTCGTAATTATTACGTTCTCAACCTTTGGCAGAAAAATAGGGAAACACCTGTAAATGGCGCATCAAGCAATGGGGTTATCTGACAGAGAGACGCAAAGCGGTTTAAAGCAGAGTCCTGCACCGGTCCTGTTTGCTAAACGTGCACCAGCAGTATCTACTTTACAGAACACCCGACCCGTTATCCCACAGCAGCACTCATTTAATTCTGCACCAGACCTGAACCGTTTGACATAAAGGCCGCGAGCCGAACCGCACCCGCATTAATCTACAACATCAGGTAGGCAAACTTATTTATTTTCTCGTGTAACACAAGCAATCAAACCAACATTAGGCATTCTAAGTTGGAAATAAAATAAAAACATTTGACTCATTACACATGCATAAATACTGCAATGCAATACAAAGTGATTTTCAGTCACACGTAATGTCAGCATTTTATTTTAAAAATGGATCGGTTCCTTGTGCCAAGTACTATTGGCCTGCCCCCGACTAAAGATTTTTCTAGTCAACTAGTCGCACGTTTATATTAAAATAATAAGTATAATAACCTACTAAACCATCCGTTAATACAGGAATTTAGGCGTATTATTCCGTGCTCAGACGCACACATAGGTCTCTGCACATAAAGCTTGCCGCTAAGCACCTGCTAAAGCAGTGGCGAAGCTACGGGTGGACCCACTTTCAGCTGCTGCCCACCCAATGAAAAGTTGGTAATTTTACAAATGGATGTTATTTATTAAACTATAATAATTATAAACGTCTTATTTCACTATAACTTTATATATTTAGTCTAAATATATATTTAGTGAGTTTTCATGATCAATTACAGACAGTTTCTTAATTTTCCCTTGTCCTATAGGTTCACACCATATGCTTGTCAAATCGATGATTCGTCAGTTTCTGTTAGTCCCACCCATAATTATGTTTAGATGTAAGGACATGCGCGCGTTTGAAAATAGTGTTGAACTGGAAAATTTTAATTCAAAATAGTGAAACAAACATCATCCAGTCTTTAAAAAGTATATGTTGGATAACCCAAATGAAAGTCTTAGCACTGTATCCGGACCGTCTACAAGACCACCTGTGGGTGATGGATTTAGATCGGAAACTTCTGAGCCAAACATGTTTGAAGCATCACATTATCCGCTAAATAGTTGCGTCCTTTGAAGAAAGAAACACACAAATGTTGTGCTAGATACTGTTCTGCACATTTGCAGTTTTCTACTGTCCTCGATGTTACTCTCATTTGAACGCGAACTGACAGAGACGCTGATTATTATATCACCTGCGAAGCCTCGTTGTCCCAGACTGAGGTAATGCTTTACAAACTTACTTTTGTTAACGTCAGTGAATGCATTAACAATGACCAACATTTGTTACAGCATTAATTAATATTTGTTAACGTTAGTTAGCCTAATAAAAATACAACTGTTCAGTGTTATTTTTTTTTTAGCTCAGGTACGAATTAGAGATAGCCTACTACTTTTAATTTTATTAATGTATTAGTAAATGTTGAAATTAAAATTAATGTTAATCAATGTGAAGTATGATCACGCAATATTGACTGATGGATTGGCAGAGAATGGTTTTTCTGTGAGAAATTATGGTTCTATTCTATTTAAAGAAATACGAGGTAAACGTGTGAATACATAATGTGCACACTTTTGGAGTAAATGTTTGCATGTTGTGTAGCGAAGCACTGGTCAAAAATAAATGTAAGCAAACGTGATTGGATATGTACAGGCTTGGGACTTGTTATTCTATTCAAAATATCCTTACTCCGACTGATTTTGCATTCCTGCAGAAATAAGAACTATAGTGTCATTGTAACCAAATATCATACATAGGTCAAATATCGAAGCTATAATCTCACGGTCAAATCAGAATATTTATGTAAAAAAAATTCTGTAACTGCTGCCAAAAATAATCTAGGCTATATATTTATAGCTCCACTGTGATTTGTGACATATTTTCAAGGAAAAAAATCAAAACGTTTTGGTCACAAATCGCACATTTATAAGTATTGTGTAGCCTATTGAACCGTTCTGTATTTTCTGTTGGCAATTTGATATGCAGTTTTCATACGCTACACTTTGCCCACCTGGTTTTATGTAGGCCCACCCACATTTCTGGCCTCGCCCCTGGGCTAAAGTAATGATTATGAACGCATCGGGGAAAAAGAAGACATTTTAATTATTTATTAATAAACTAATAAACTAGTGCTTTCTCAGGCTCGCCATCTCCACAGTGGACGTACCTTTAATAGAGAAATGCACCTAAATGATCTACATAATCAGAGAAGATTTTTTATTATTATTATTGGTTTTCAAGTTTTCTGCAGATTTATTTCTTATGTCTGTGAGCTGGTTCATTGTTCATTCACAGAGAGTGCATGAGACGACAGAAAGCACATCCAAAAATGACGGGAGTATAAGCTCTTTCAGCAGGAAAAAATAAATTAATTAATAATTGCGTGGGCGCCCCCATGTCATACAGTAGGCTAAGCGCGATAATACTCCCACATTCCTCATAAACATTTGAAATGCGCCTATATAGCGATTTTATTATTCATATAAATAATAATAATAACAACAACCTGTTTTGGTCATATTTACTATTAATTGCCCAGCTCCCCCTGTCATTGATCTAGCACTCCCTCAGCACCTGCGTTCAAAATTCTCTGGCGCCGCCCCTGGACAGCACACACGGTACTTACAACTAAGGTAAACGGGTTGTGGTGGCTGTGGAAAGTTAAAATATTGAGTTGAGTTAACTTAATCCTCTGGAGTGACGTGATCGCATTGATATTCTAGACGAACTGTGAATAGAATAAAAGCACACATTCATATTCAGCCAGATCTGCTGCGGTTTATTTGTGTTCATATAGCTGCACTCACTGAACAGCGTCCTAATATTAGGGCTTTTAGTCCAAAAAAAGTGTGCGTACTTGGATAAATACTGATATATTTGCACTAGAACTTCGCCCGTGTCTAATAAACCTTTACAAAAGTCTTACCGGAACATTCATATCTGCTCGCGCAGCTGCTGACAGAGCAGACAGTTAGCATGTTTGGATAACAGCTTCACAAACAGTCTTTCAACTACACAGTATTATTTCTGTATTACAGTCATTCATATTATCACAGAAATACTGGGATCAAAGTTAATAGTTCAGATATAAACACTGATGTTTATGGTAGCGATCAAAATAGACCTTTTGAAAGTTAACTGACGCTTCAAATAACGTTTGTGTCGATTGCATTGTTTCGCCGCTAGATGGCGACAAGTGACTTAAAATGTATTTGTGATTGAATCAAGAGATTCGTTCAAAAACGCTGATTCATCAGTAAAGAAACAAGTATTTATGAGTGAGACATTAAATCATTCATTCAAACCACTTTTTCATAATTTTAATATTAACTAAATATATTATAAATTATAAATAATTGAAATGTTTAATAATTTGTTCAAATTAAACACTTTTAAATAGACTGCAGCAATAATATTTTGTCACACATTATTTTGTTTCGTGGGAGAAATGTGATCTCTGTTTGAGACAAAAAAAAATGTAATTCTCAATTGATCCAGAATCGTGCAGCTGTAGTATGTGACCGAGTGCAGACCTTTGGGAAATATTTAACATAAATAACGTTATCCTAACACTACATATGATACATGCATATGTATATATGCACTCACCCCCCCCCCCCCCACCCCCCCCCCCCCCCCCCGTTGCCATCACACAAGTGGTACTCAAAAAAAATTTCCAAGGTTGGCAGGTCTGTGATAGTGATCCGTGACTAGGCCCACGGCTCAGCATGCATGTGATCAGAGCAATAATTGCAAAATTTAATATAATAGAGTAAAAGTTTTATAATTTCTATGTGTTTACAAACTCAAGCAAATTTAAAACAGCAAAGAAGAGGCTAAAGAGAACAAAAACAGCTTTGCCAAAGATCTAGCTTATTTTATACAGTGAACACACTCAGAAGAATTGAACAAACCGAGGAGGAGTTTCAACATCTGGAAAAGCAGTTGGAAATTGAGGAGATCCGGGAAGCAATGGTAAAAAAAAAAACTCTCCAAAACAACATTTCCTCACTAAAGCTCTCATCTTTGACAAAGTCCAAGATTTATTTTAATTATTATATTTAAGTTTTGACTGAACAATGGCTTGTTACATACAGAGAGAGCATGAGCTAATTGAATAGAATATCGTTGTCATTGTTCAAGTACAATAAGATTTATTTTGAAACTTCCAAATTAATAGTAAAGCTTAAAAATATATATTTTTTAAAATGGCAATATAAAAATAATCAAATAGTCTATAAGAAATTTGCAGCAGTATTAAAATAGTGCAAATAGCTCAGATGTGCAATGCAGCATTAAAACCTAAACAGTACGTAGGATCACGTGACCCCTCGACGGCAATGCAGGCTTAGTCTTTCGCTCCGCTCACTTTGCCACATATTTTACGATCCTGTCCGTAAAATTTAAACCACTCTGCATTGGACCCATCATGAGTGCTAAGGCAGACAAAGGGGATCGGAAAAGAGAGATTGAGCAATCGCCAATGAAGAAAAAATTCAGAGATTCAGCCATCTCCAGTGAAGACCTGGACAATGCTATTGCTAACCGCATTGAACTAGCATTTAAAGAGCAGCAAAGCACTTTGAATTCGGTTGTGAATTTGGCAGTAAGAGATGCTATGGACTCGGTGCTGATTCCAGCATTGCGCGAACTGCGTGAGGACATACAAGCGACCAACAAGTCTGTTAAAGAGCTAAGAGAGGAGTTTGAGGCCATAGCTACCACGGCGAAGCAGACACGTGACCGCGTTGATTCTGTTCAGGCAGTGGCGCGTGAAGATAAGTCACGGACTTAAAGGATCAGCTGGAGCGACTCACCGAGAAGATGACAGATATGGAGGACAGGTGCAGGAGGAACAACGTAAGACTGGTGGGGCTCCCAGAAGGGATGGAGGGTCCCGACGCAGCTGGTTTCCTCAGAGCTAATCTTTCCAAGTGGATTCCTTCCTTGAGGGGCTGTGACATTGAGATTGATTGGGCGCATCGCGTGTACGATGGAGGGAGGGGCTCCGATCGGCCGCGCACTCTCATCTTCCGTGTACTGAGATGGCATGACAGATCAGATATCCCAAAAGGTGCTCGGCAGGCTTATCCGGTGAAATGCTCACAGAGCAATGTCACACTGCTATTTTTTCCCGACTTTAGTCCGGCTACAGCGATCAGGAGAAAGTCATTTGGTCCGGTTTTGAAGAAGATGACAGCGCTTGGTCTCCAGCCCTTCCTCATCTATCCGGCGGTAATTAATCTACGGCACAAAGGGGAACAGAGAAGCTACGATTTCCCTTTAAAAAGCGGAGGATTTTATCAGCTCCATGTCTCAGCAGAAGTCGTATGCCGCAGCTCTGCGGGGGGGGGGGGGGGGGGGGGGGGGGGGGGGGGGGGGGGCAGCGGCTGCTGTTTCTCCAGCTCGACGGGAGGGGCGTGACGGCCGGGATGGACTTGGCCCTAGCTGCCCAGGAGGGGATGATGGCAGGATGAACATGGACGCTTGCTAAACCTATTTTTTGCATTTTATTCTCTCCTCTCTCCTACTGGGATATTGTCCTTATTTATCCAGTACAACGATCTCTTTGCTGGTAAGACTGACACTCCTTTTTTTCTTTTTTTGGAGGGTACTAATGGAGAGTAGGTTTAATTAATAAAAAAATATTTTTATTTTGGCTGCGTGAGCCTTTCGGGAGACATGTCTTGCGTTGGAGTGGATCGGTCACGAACTATCACTGTTTTTTGTTGCTCAGTCAGACCTATGTTCTCGGTAATGTGCGGTCTGAGTTGTTCTTTGTTTATGGTTGTGGGTTGTTCATATTTTTATGTAGTTTTTGTTTTTTACAGCAGACATTTATACTTTTATGTATTTTACCTTATTTCTAAAGGGATTTTTCATCTAGGAGGTTTGGTATCTAAAATGCACATCAGCGTTTACATGTTATTTACAGAATGGAAGTGCTTCTGCTTTTTTCATTTATTGAGTACAATCTTGGGATTATGAATATTCAATGCATACTCTAAATATTTTATCACTGAACGTGAATGGTTTAAATTCTGCTGTTAAACGAACCCGTGTGTTAGAATATTTACACCGTAAATCTATTTCCTGTGTCTTAATACAAGAGACGCATTTAAAACAATCTGACGTGGCATGTTTCCAGAATAAGTATTACAAATTAACAGCTTTTTCTAGCGCTCAAAATAAAACTAAGGGGGTGCTTATCCTTGTTAACAGGAAGTTAAATTTAACGATTGAACACCTTGGTAGTGATGAGAAGGGTAGATTTGTTTTTATCCGATGCAAAATATATAATAATAGGTTAGCATTGGTCTCTATTTATGGTCCGAATGAGACAGACAGTGCATTCCTTACACAGATTTCCAAAACTCTACTTGAGGAGATTGATTGCCTTCTAGTGGTGGGTGGTGATTTTAATGATGTCATAAATCCTGCTTTAGATAAATCTCAATCTGAAACAGCCAATCCATCCTCTAAATTATTGAATAAATTTATCACTGAGCTCAACTTAATTGATCTATGGAGAATTCAGAATACTAAAGCTAAGGACTTCACTTTTCTTTTCTAATAGACACAAGACTTTCTCTAGGATAGACTACATATTTCTCAGCCCATCTTTAATTTCGTCTAATTCCTCCATCTCTATATTACCAATTTTATTAGCTGATCATTCTGCTGTGTTGTGCAGTGTTCCTCTTTCCAATGTTAAAGCCAAGTCCCCTAGATGGCGCTTTAATGTATCATTATTAAGTAATCAGACTTTCATTACTTCTCTAAAAGAATATATTAAGGAATTTCTTGAAATTAATATGCCCTCTGATGTGGATCCTCAAATACTGTGGGAAACGACTAAGTGTGCTATACGAGGTTTCTGTATATCTTTCTCTTCTACTCTCGCCAAAGCGAAAACTCACCAGTTTACACAATTAGAAAATAAAATCCAATCATTACAAAACCTACAAAAACATTTTACTGAGCAACAGGCTACACAATTGTCCTCTTTAAAAGAAGAATACGATTTACTTTCACACTCAAAGGCGTAATTTATTTTACATAGGACTAGACAAAAATAATTTGAATCAGAGAGACCTAGTAATTTATTGGCCCTTAGGTTGAAAGAATGCGAATCTAAGGCATATATTAGCGCAATAAAATCATCGGATGATCAGGTCACCATGAACCCTGCAGCAATTAATGACATATTTAAAGGTTTTTAAACAAATCTGTATAAAGCCGAAACAGATTTTGATGAACCAATTTTTAAGCAGTATTTAGATAAATTGGAACTGCCTCGGATCTCACAGATAGATAAAGAATCTTTGGAGGCCCCATTAAGTTTGGAGGAACTCCACATTGCTCTAAAAAGCCTTCAAAAGGGCAAATCGCCGGGTCTAGATGGTCTCCCCCCTGAATTATATTTAGAAATGTGGGATCTGGTAGGGATACTTATGCTTAACTCATTTAATTTTGCAATTGAACATGGGGTATTTCATAGAGATAAAAAAAATCACTGATTTCATTACTTCTTAAAAAAGGGAAAGATCCATAAGATTGTTCCAGCTACAGACCGATTTCGCTTATCCCATGTGATCTAAAAAATCTATGCTAAAGTTTTTGCTTCTCATATGGAGAAGGTAATTCACAGTCTGATCAAGGAGGACCAAACTGGTTTCATCAAGGGGTGCAATGCATCTGGCAATATGCGTCGACTCCTTCATATTCTTGACTGACACTTCGTTTCTATGATTAAGACATTATACCACTCTCCTGCAGCATCAGTCATAACTGGTAATATTATTTCCCTCTCATTCCCTTTACAGCGGGGAACGAGGAAGGGGTGTCCGCTTTCCCCCTTATTGTTTTGTCTATCTCTTGAACCCTTAGCACAAGCCATCAGGAAATCTGAAGTATCGATTAAGATTCATGATCATAATCATAGTATTTCATTATACGCTGATGATATTATTCTATATTTAGACCACTTTGATGTTTCATTCTCTAGTATAATTAAGGAATTTGATAATTTTAGTAGCCTATTAGGATATAAAATAAATTGGAGAAAATCTGCTTTAATACCAATTAACAATGTTAAGGTTAATTCTTCTATTCCCTCATTTATCCCTATTAAGGAATCTTTCATCTATTTGGGCATTACCATATATAAAAACATTCACAAGATTGCCAGAGACAATTTTAATAACATTTTAGTTAAGGTCAAAAATGACATTCAAAGATGGAAGAATCTTAAAGTCTCTCTCCAAGGAAGAATCTCCACTGTTAAGATGAATTTGTTACCTCGATTTAATTTTTTTTTCTCTATGCTACCACTTTATTCCCCTCCAGGTTACTTCAAGGAGATCAACTCCATAATTTCTAAGTTTATCTGGAATGATAAATGTCCCAGAATTAAACTTACCACATTACAACATCCTAATAGCGCAGGAGGACTGGCTGTACCAAATTTTTAATTATATTATTGGTCGTTCCAGCTTAATGCTCTTCATAATTGGGTTAATCCTCAATCTACAGTTTCATGGAGAGTGATTGAAGCTGACAAGGTTAAACCAAATAGACTTCAAGATATTTTATTTACTGGCACAGGAAAAAAAGGGGATAATTATAAATTTGGTCCGGTTGTGGCCAACTCTATTAAATCTGGAAAACGGTTGAACGTCGGATAGGAGGACCCTTCAAATTTTGTAACAGTACACCTTTATGGCACAATTTTAATTTTGTATGCGGAAATCGTCCATTTGTCCAACCCTCTTGGTCCTCTTTAGGTGTAAACACATGCGGTTATATATATGATAACCAGGGCCTCTGTTCATTTCAGACATTAAGAACCAAATTTTGTCTACCAGCTTCTGCATATTTTGTCTTTCTTCAATTACGTTCTGCTCTCAAAGCGTATGGCGTTCCTTGGTCTTCTTTCATTTCCTCTCATCCTATGCGGGACTGAATTGCACCATCTGTTTGTCGGCCATCTGTTTCCTTAATATACAGGTGCATCTCAATAAATTAGAATGTCGTGAAAAAGTTCATTTTTTCATGTAACTTATTTCAAAAAGTGAAACTTTCATATATTTTAGATTCATTACATGTAAAGTAAAACATTTCAAAAGTTTTTTGTTTTAATTTTGATGATTAGAGCTTACAGCTCATGAAAGTCAAAAATCAGTATCTCAAAATATTAGAATATTTACATTTGAGTTTCAATAAATGACCATCCATACAGTATAAATTATGGGTGTCTCTTGTTCTTTGAAACCACAATAATGGGGAAGAATGCTGACTTGGCAATGATCCAGAAGACAAACATTGACACCCTCCACAAAGAGGGTAAGTCACAGAGGGTCATTACTGAAAGGTGTGGCGGTTTACAGAGTGCTGTATCAAAGCATATTAAATGCAAAGTTGACTGGAAGGAAGAATTTGGGTAGGAAAAGGTGCACAAGCAACAGGGATGACCGCAAGCTTGAGAATACAGTCAAGCTAAGCTTATTCAAACACTTGGGAGAGCTTCACAAGAAGTGGACTGAAGCTGGAGTCAGTGCATCAAGAGTCTCCACGCTCAAACGTCTTCAGGAAAAGGGCTACCAAGCCACTTCTAAACCAGAGACAACGTCAGAAGCATCTTACCTGGGCTGTGGAGAAAAAGAACTGGACTGTTGCTCAGTGGTCCAAAGTCCTCTTTTCAGATTAAAGTAAATTTTGCATTTAATTTGGAAATCAAGGTCCCAGAGTCTGGAGGAAGAGTGGAGAGGCACAGAATCCATGTTGCTTGAAGTTTGTGGAATTACAAATTGTGTTTAAATGTTTAACTTAGATTATCCACTTCCTGATGCATTTTATAACTGTGCTTTGTCTCAATCAAGTCATGTTGATTGGCAGAGATTCAAAAAACCCAGACGTTGATTCAAAGGACCCCTGGCCCAGACGTTGATTCGTTAGGTTGATTGGATTAGTGTCTATCTTTCGGAGCCCCCTGGCCCAGACGTGGATTCGTTAGGTTGATTGGATTAGTTTCTATGCATTTGATTATGTTGACTTGCTTTGTTTGAAAATTGTCTCCACCTCCAAGAATCCCTCCTCCAAAAATGCCTATAAAATAACCTTGTAAAGTTACTTATAGTTAGACTTGGATGACTGCAGCGACGCACAGCGAGTTCTCAATAAAGAGTAACTTCTGCTTGAAAGATATCCCAACGTCTCCTGGTCTCTGCTTCGACGAGGAAAAAGTTTCCTACAAAGTCCAGTGTGAAGTTTCCACAGTCAGTGATGATTTGGGCTGCCATGTCATCTGCTGGTGTTGGTCCACTGTGTTTTCTGAAGTCCACAGTCAACGCAGCCATCTACCAGGAAATTTTAGAGCACTTCATGCTTCCTTCTGCTGACAAGCTTTATGGAGATGCTGATTTCATTTTCCAGCAGGACTTGGCACCTGCCCACACTGCCAAAGGTACCAAAAGCTGATTCAATGACCATGGTGTTACTGTGCTTGATTGGCCAGCAAACTCGCCTGACCTGAACCCCATAGAAAATCTATGGGGTATTGTCAAGAGGAAGATGAGAGACACCAGACCCAACAATTCAGATGAGCTGAAGGCCACTGTCAAAGAAACCTGGGCTTCCATACCACCTCAGCAGTGCCACAAACTTATCACCTCCATGCCACGCTGAATTGAGGCAGTAATTAAAGCAAAAGGAGCCCCTACCAAGTATTGAGTACAGAGCATGTGAGCGGAGCGGAGTGTGGAGCGAGCGGGGAGCGGAGCGTGCAAAATATAGTTGGAGCGTGGAGCGGGATTTTATCCAAAGGCCGGAGCGATCGCTCTGTCTCGCTCCGGTTCCGCTCCAATACCGCTCACACCACGAGCCTAGGGCATGCACAAATCCACCCAGAATTCACCTGTGCCTTCAACAATTAACAAAACTGTCGGCCTACACTTCAAAAATCGTTCGTTGTGAAGGAGAGATGGAGTTCGTGAAATATTTCCAAAAGCAAACCGACAGGTCGATACAGGTGCACAATTCCTGTCAAAAAAAATAGATGATAATGATGTTGAACATGATCAGGAATGTGGTGATACGATTGCAGTAAGTAAGGATTCGTATTTTAATCTAAAAAGACACATCATGCGGAAACATGACAGTGTGCTGCGCGAACATGGGGAGGCCAGAGCAAAACGTGAGCATTTTGAATATGGTTGAAATAGGAAATATTGGCTAATAATCAATTAAATAAGTTTTGTCATATGAATATTTTAATGTAGCCTACTTAAGCCTACTTAACCCTGTCCGTGATTTTTGTATTTCATAGAGAAAGAGATATAAATATATGTTCTATTTTGACTGATGTTGCTATGAGTTCTTTATAGGATATAGGCTGCGTGGCGTACGCGTCGCGGATCGGGTTTGCTGCGTGTTGATTTTCCTTTCCGCGCCTATGTTAACAGATTAGAGCAGCCACACTGCCTGCGGAATATGCACGTATCAGGTGCGTGGTCCAACCACACCGCAACCGCGGCTCCGCGACAGAATAGAAGTGAAGCTGATTTTTCCGCAGCAGTTACGCAACAAACACGTTCCACGTCCGCCACTCAGACAGTGTGTCCCAGGCGTAAGGCTTCGGTTGAAAACGGCAGGTGTTAGGCATGGAGAGTCATTTTAAATTTGAGCGAGCGTGGAGCGATTTCACCGGAGCGGGATGAAATTGTAGGTGAGCGGGGAGCGGAAATGAGCGGAGCGGTCTGGTGCGACTTTGAGCGGTGGAGCGGGGGGAGCGAACACCCACGTGAGCTGGGAGCGGAAATTCTCACCGCTCAGCTCCGCGTACATAAATTAACATACTTTCCAGAAGGCCAACAATTCACTAATCTTTTTGTTATTGTTCTTATGAAGTATTCTAATTTGTTGAGATAGTGAATTGGTGGGTTTTTGTTAAATGTGAGCCTAAATCATCACAATTTGAGTTGAATTACTGAAATAAATGAACTTTTCCACGACATTCTAATTTATTGAGATGCACCTGTATACTAAAATTATTGATTGCATTACAAAACCTCTTTCTATTAAAACTATTTGGAATAGGGAATTATCTGACCTTAATTTATCTGTCGACTGGGAGAGAGTGTGGTCTAATCTCAGTTTAACATCTAAAAATCTGGCTCATCGTTTTATTCACTTCAAAGTCATTCATAGAGCATACATAACTCCTTACAAAAGATTTAAAATGAAACTACAGTCAAATTTGAACTGCCATATATGTAACACTGCATCATCAGGCACTTTTCTGCATATGTTTTGGGAATGTCCTATCGTCATCAGTCTATGGACACATGTAAACCTGGTTTTGTCATCATTACTGCGAATTGATTGGTCTGTTAACCCAAGTTTGTGTCGTCTTAATGATTCAGGTCTCTGTATTAGTTCAATGCAAAAGAGAATGTTGTTTGCTGGTTTTACAGCTGCGAAGAAGACAATAATCCAGAACTGGTTTACACCACACATGTGTAGAAAAACATATTGGATCCATAGCCTCCTGCAAATAGTGACGTGTGAATGTGCAACAGCGCGAGTCGGTGGGGCCAAGCCTTCGACCATTGATGCTTGGCAGTGTTTTTTGTTTGATATGCGTGATTATATAAAGGAGTGACTTTTTTGTGTTTTTATTGTCCTTCCCTCTCTCCCTCCCTTTTGACTGGACTTTGAGATATTGAGTATATGTCTGTTGTTTTGTTTTGTTATATTTTGGATATGTTATATTATGTGTGAAGAAAAAAAAATTAAATGTTGATAACATTCTACAGGGGCACCATTGAGAGTGTGCTGACCAGCTGCATCACTGTCTGGTACGGGAACTGCAGTGCTGCTGACCGCAAGACACTCCAGCGGACAGTGAACACGGCTGCAAAGATCATCGGTGCCCCTCTCCCATCCATCCTGGACATTTTCCTTGCACGATGCTCCAGCAAAACCAACAGCATCGTGAAGGACCCCACCCACCCCTCCTACAGTCTCTTCCAGCTCCTACCATCAGGAAGACGGTACCGGAGCATCAGAGCCCGCTCCGCCAGACTGCTCAACAGTTTTTTCCCCCAGGCTGTGAGAGCCCTGAACTCAGATCACCCCACCCCCTTCTGAAACCCCATGCAACCCCCTACCTCCTGAAACATGGACCCCCCCCCCCCCAACCTACCTCATCAAAGAAATATACTGTGAAATTTATTTTTTTTTTTTTTTTTTTTTTTTTTTTTTGCAATTCAAGTGTGCTACACACAGGTGAGTGGGCCCGTACAAACCACCTGTAGTAACACACTCTCCTCTATGCACTAGACACTTTTCTTACATTGCTATATGTACACAATCCCACAAAAGACTCAGAAATATATGTATGTCTACATACTCATGCACCACTACAAATCATCTTATACTGTTCCCCAGCCAGCTGCTTGACTCACAATGTTTCTCTCTGCACATGTACAGTATTTATGTGAAGCATTCGCATAGTTTGTATTTTTTATCTTTATCTTAGTTGTATAGGGTAAACATTTATATATAGTAAACTTAGTCAACATCTGTCAGTAGGTTAGTTGTGTATAGGTTTATAGTGTCTTACTTCATTGTTGTATGTCTGTATTTATGTAGCACCGTGGTCCTGTGAGGCACGACATTTCGTTCCACTGCATGTCCCCACATGTAGCGGAATGACAATAAAGCTCAACTTGAACTTGAACTTGAAAATAAAAAACATAAACAGTACAAACAGAAAACATATTGTAATAAAAACGGTAGGGGTGAATTTATTATTCTATGTACATTTGAGGTTAATGTGTGTACTGGGCTACTTTTTAGTTACAGCAGCAATCACTGTAGTGTGTTGTTATGAAATCAATTGTGCCACACAGTTTTGGAGGCAGAGACAGATTGTGGCGCTAATAGGGAAAAATTTAAACTGCTGGAATAAAGAGTTTTAAAGGGTTAGTGATGGAAAACTTGCAGGTCAATGGGCATCAGTGTTTAAGGTTGGTAAACACTTGTACACTGACACATATAATACTACCTGCCTGACATTGGCATGTGTTATTCAGGTGTCAAAGTTGTGCAGAATTGAAGGAAGGAACCTCAAAGACAGTGCCAGAAGGATGCTGGACAGGTAAAGCCTTCAAAACATGCCACATCAATCAAACATTGTGGTGTCAATACTCAATGTTACAATGCAAATAAGACATTTTAAAAAAAGAGTGTTATTAAAGATTATTAAAGAATTCCTTTACTGGTCATTTTGAAATGTCAAACTTATAAAAAAATCCCTCATGTCCAAATTCAACATGAAGGGGGTGGTCCGCTGCAGAAAGAGGCATTTGAAAAGACTGCACTGTTCTCGGTCATTAGCGGTATTTATATACAACTCACAACATTTACCAGAGAGCTTCTCTCTTTTTTTAACACACTGAATGGTGATACACAATATATATCTAGTTTTTGTTTTTAGTAGGCATCGAAGCAAAAGAGAATGACTCCCTGTCACAATTAGTGTAATTAAAGTAAAAATTGTCAAAAAAGCTTTTCTTATGCTATTTATTTTTTTCTTATTTGGCAGATGCTGTGATGACCAATTTCCCGGCAGCAACTGAATTGGACTTGAGGAATGCAGTTGGGAAGCATTTTAAACAAGAAATAAAACCATAATGAATAATTTCCTTTAAGTTCACTGTTGGTTGTTTTATTTGTTCAAATAAGTAAACCAACAAAAGGGTTAATCTTTTTTTTTATGTTGTCATTTATCCGTAATGTTTTAATGTTAAGTGTGATAACATGCTCTTGATTTGTATTAGATTTTTTTTTTCTTTTAAATATCTTATTTTAAAAAAATATATAGTTTTTAATATTTTTATTATCTTCAGATTTTGTATCATATGTATATTTAAGTGTATTGTATTTATAATATTTTATTTTGTCATTAATTCTTTTGTATTTTTATCATTTTGTATTCTCTTAAGTTGTCTAAGTTGTTAAAAATTATATTTTCCTTGATAAAAGCTGTATATTTAATTTGTTTGATTGTAGTACACAGCAGTTTTTTTATATTATTATATAATAAATAAAAAGAAAACAGATAGAATAGAAAAAAAGAGCAAGCTAGTCTTAGATGTCTTTTTTGCTTTTTGTTAATTGCATAAATAAAAATAAATCAAATAGTTAGAATACAAAAAGAATAGAGAAGCTAGTGTTATTTTTTTATTAAGAAAACAAGCAATTGGTAAATGAATCGAGTGAAAGTCTTTTAAGAAGTTTTCTTTTTATTTATTATAAAACTTGACCCTCTAACACTAATACTCTGTTATATTTCTATTGTACCTACTTGTTTTCTTTTATTAAAAAAAATAAAACTTTATTCTCTTTATTAAACACTCTATTCTATCTACTTTTTATTATTTATTTTTATTTATATAAACCTTGCTACATATACAGGTGCATCTCAATAAATTAGAATGTCGTGGAAAAGTTCATTCATTTCAGTAATTCAACTCAAATTGTGAAACAAGTGTATTAAATAAATTCAATGCACACAGACTGAAGTAGTTTAAGTCTTTGGTTTTCTGGAAAGTATGTTAATTTACTGTATATGTACTCAATACTTGATAGGGCTCCTTTTGCTTTAATTACTGCCTCAATTCGGCGTGGCATGGAGGTGATCAGTTTGTGGCACTGCTGAGGTGGTGTGGAAGCCCAGGTTTCTTTGACAGTGGCCTTCAGCTCATCTGCATTTTTTGGTCTCTTGTTTCTCATTTTCCTCTTGACAATACCCCATAGATTCATAGTGAATTGGTGGGTTTTTGTTAAATGTGAGCCTAAATCATCACAATTAAAAGAACCAAAGACTTAAAACTACTTCAGTCTGTGTGCATTGAATTTATTTAATACACGAGTTTCACAATTTGAGTTGAATTACTGAAATAAATGAACTTTTCCACGACATTCTAATTTATTGAGATGCAGCTGTATTATATTATATATGAACCTTGATACATACTGATTTAGACTAACCGGGACTAACTGGGACTCACAGCATTTACATATTGTTTTTCTTTTGGTGGCTTGATTACTATATTGTCGTCATTTGTATGTTACTTTGGATAAAAGCATCTGCTAAATAATTAAATGTACATGTAATATGAATGTAGAATACACCTGCTATCCACAGCAATAATATGATGTGATCAAATTATTCAGTAACCATGGTGATTAACAAATGGTGGGAAAAAAAGAGAAACAAAAGTGACCAACTAAATATCTAAGGCAGACAAAACATGAACTGAACACAATGGAAAATAAATTAAAACAGAACATAATTGTAACAGCGCTCCGTGCAACGCCTGTATCTTGTGAGGCAGAAGGCACATTGGGAAGACACAGGGAGACATCTAGTGATGATACAGGAGATGCATCAGATGGACCGCCTCATCATCATCCACCACATTCGGACAACATTACACAGTGAAAACAAGTTTATTCAATCCCAGTGTGTCATGTTTTTTTTTTTTTTTTTTTTTTTTTGCATGATTTGCAGGATCTGCATTGCAGAAATGCAGGAACATTCCCAGTATCTCCATTACCATCTCAGCAATCTTAGAAGATTGCATAGAGGGATGGCCTCCTATACTATATACAGGTATATATACCGTCAAACCAAAAATTATTCAGACACCAGATATTATTTTTGATACTTTTTTTAGAGGTTGCAGGACATTCATTTAAGTGAGGATAGCAAAATAAAGTGAACTGTGACATATTATACCCAAATATTCATGCAGTGGAGTACCAGTAAAATTGAAAAAAATGTAGGACCAAAAGTTATTCAGAACCACTGACCTGACCATATTTTGCTTAAGCGTTTTTTCTTATGCTAATGCAACCTTTTTACACCACAGACTGAACAAAACTAAGCATTGCTCGGTAATTGGTTGACCTAAGTTGGTATTATCTAATTGTCTATCTATTTTAAATTATCAAATTTAACAGCTGAATAATTTTTGGCAGATTGTTATCCATTACATCAAAGTTATCTGACATTGCCAAGATGAATATGTTCTGACAGTTTAACTCTTTTGAGTTCTTGTCATATTTTATTACCATTTTCTTAACTATAGTGAATAAACGTGATAATGTGAGTAATGTTGAAGGTGTCTGAATAAATTTAGGTTTGACCGTGTATACACACACACACACACACACACACACATAAACAAATAAATAAATATGACAGAATATTTCTGTGCAATTACAATGACATATTGAATATGCTAATTAGCACATACATTCATTAGTGAAATTTAGTGACTTGTTTTTAGTAGGCTTTAGCTACTTTACACTATGCCCTAAAAGTATGTACACTGTTTGTAAATAAAGAATATATACTTTTGAGTGAGTAGATTAGACCTAGGCAAGCTCTTATGAAATTGCGTTGTCACATAGATACCTGCATTCTGTCACTGTAAATTTCTCTTACCTTAATGCAGAGAAAACAAGTAGCATGTTGATTTGCCAGTTGTGGGTCTTTCTTATAACTTTTCTTTCTTTCTTTCAATTAAAAAAAAAATGCTATTAAATAATAATAATGAGAACTGTCCCTTGCTGTAGCCTGTTTTATCACAAGCTTTTTTCCCCCTCTCTATTATTCAACATCAAATTGAGTTTTTTGTTTCTTGCCACATTTGCTCTTTGGCCTGCATAATAGGAAACTCAATATATTTTGTATTATGTATGATGCATCTTGTACAAGTATTATGGAATGACAATTAAACTGCTTAGATGTGGGTGATATGACCAGTTTTAAACTCCATAGTTTATATGCATCATATAACTGTGGTAGTGATACACATTTGTTCATCATCACACCAAATTGTTATAAATTTAAGGAAACCTTACATATTTCCATATCACCGCACATTGAATTAACTCCAACTTACAAATGGAAATATATCCAGCTTCATCAGCATACAATCAGTATACTCACATAAAGCAATATATACTATATAACAAATCGTCACTGCTTAACTGTTTATATCCTCACCATATGTAACATTCCTATCACCCATCTCTCAACTGCCAAATGTGGACATTTAGTCATTAAGGTATAACATTAACATTATGAATTTCTATAAAACTGCCTTTTTACAATGTGTATTGTGAAAAGTGCTATACAAATAAAAGAGATATGACGCATATTAAAAATGTGTTCTATTTTTAATAACTGAATGCATTAAATTAGGCCTGCCATTGGCAGTATCATACACACAAACACAGCATTAGTTGTTACACAACTACATAATTGCTGAAATTATGCAAGTACATATTTAATCTCTTTCCCCACAGGACTGAAATACATTTTCAAAATTCCAGAAGGATACATTCGTAGTGTCTCCTCTGCAAGAAATTTCAGTTTTATTGAGTCCAAACACACTTATGTTCTAACTGCTACTGTGCAGTTAGTAGGGCTTCCCTCCGAGGGCTGTGATGATCTGCTGTCGCTCCTCAGCGGTTGGCATATCAGGCTTTACTCCATCACGCCTACGCTGCAGCATCACACCATGCTGAGAATGTGAAATACGGGGGGGGGGGGGGGGGGGTGTAGTTTGTTCTTTAGCACTTTTCACAAGACACATTTTAGAGCAGCATTACAGAAAATGTTTATATCAACGAGCCCTCAGTGAAGCCAAAGTGACTGTGGTAAAGGGAAAAACCAAACTTTCACTTTTGGTAAAGTGGATCAAAATATGATATCATGTCCAGCTCAGGGACATATACAATTTTATTATATTATTATTTTTTAATCCAATAATAATGCTCTCAAGTAGCAAATCTTGGTCAATAGCAACAGGTCAGGGTTTGGTTGATCGGCCCCTGCTGATAGATGCCATAACAAGAACAACAACAGGCAGAAAAAAACATGGTCACCATTGACAAGGGGGAGAAAAGACAGAAACAATTTAGCTTTAAATCTACAAGACTGTTCAGGGAACATATAAGAGCCATTTCTAAAGACATTGTTTAGTTTAGTCTTGTAGTTAGCCATGGTTCTTAATTGGTAAAAGCCAAATGAAAATATTTAATTTAATAAGTTTGTTTACTTAACAACTATAAGATTATTTTTATTAATGCAATGCAGATTATTCAATTGTAAGGATTAAAAGGTGGATTGATTTCAATACCTTTAAAATGTACGTTAAGTGTGCACCCAACACTATGAAAATACAAGTATTGGATTGGGACTAGGTCTCAGCAGGATGGAGATCAGACGGGGATCGGGGTATGACCAAAATCATTATCATGATATATTTTTCATATCGCTCAATATGAAAACTCGGCTCTCATTGTTGACACTGTTGCGGTGTCCAAAATTGCTCAATTGTTCACCAGTTCTGTTATCCTTATAAGTGCATGGCAGTTGATTGCACTATATAAGTGCATTAACTGTTTTGTATTCCAACCAATAAAATAAGTTTTTTTTTATTATTAATTTTTATTATTATTATTATTTATTTATTTTTTATTATTGTTACTATTGCCTTCTGTGAGACTTATAACTACAAACTGAGCCTCAAAAAGAAAAAGAAAAATAAAGACGAAAAAAAACCACAATTGACTCTTCCATGTCATTTTTGAAGAACTTTAACCTCTGATCAGGCGAGTACTTCATGGTTTAGGCTAGATTTGACTATCCTTACCTAGAAGTTTATGCAGAAATCTATGGTAAACCCAGGGATTCACAAACATAAACCATTTTATCCCTAGAAGAATCTGACATTTGGAGAATCCCATGCAAGGCAAGTTTTTGTATACACTTCTTTCTCAAAATAGTAAATTTCTCTACGGAATATGGTTATGAAATATCAGATTAGTACCCCCCCCCCAGTATACTTACCCAGTACTTCCTGCAGTTTTTATACCTCATGAAGTATGCAGAACACATGCTCTTATCATAGTTGTATGCATCCAAACATTTTTGAGAACCATCACTCTCCTATGCCAGTGCAGACACAGAGGAAATAAAGTTTTTTTAAAATACAAATCTCATTTTACAACGTCATGATAAAACTGGCAATGTAGTTGATTAAAATAAAACTTATTACAATACTACAATTGCTACCTCTTCACTTACGCGGCACTGAGCACAAAATTTCACATCAATTTTAAATATATTTAGACAAAAAAAAAATATATAGATTACATTCAATTTAACATGTTATTTAGCCACACACTCCATTGACTGACCTCAATGCATGGGTTGATATCCACATTCCGAACTTTGCATGCACTTGATTTGCCAGCCATTCTCCAAATGCATCTGTGTCACAGCTGGAATGTCAGAGAGCTCCAGTTACTTAAGAAATCAGGGATGGGCATTTCTTGTTTTTCCTTTTGAGTACATGACAGATCTGTAAACCATTTACTTAACAACTGGGATGTGCAAGTCACAATAAATGAAACCATTTTAATTAAAACATACTTTTGACAATTGTGGAGAGAAAAGTATCACTACTAGATTATTAAAAATGCATCATTTAAAAAAAAAAAAAAAAAAAAAAAAAAAACATAAAAAGGAATGTCACTGTTTTAAATAAATCATGATTGTCCAATCCTACTCCGGGAGGGCCAACGTCCTGCCAAGTATAACTCCAACCAGCTCCAACACACTATTCTGGAAGTTCCTAGTCGCCCCTATACCTTTATTCACCATTTCCTTCATTAGTCCACTAATATAGTCCAGTTGAAAGAGTGAATGAAAACACAAGTGAGCGAATTCAGACACCGAGTTTGCCGGAAGGGCTGCTGCTTTTGCATAGTTTGTGCTTGCTGTTTAATAATAATTTTAATCTTAGCAAACTGGTAGCTCCACTAGTAATGAAAATATTTATCTTGAACTCCGTCATAAAAACTAGGATGTATAAACCTTAATTCAACTATAAAATCAATTAAAAATAAATGTATACCTGTATGACATTACGTTGTACCCACATTGGACTAACAGGTTGGAAAATGGATGGATGGAAGGATGATTCAGCTGCAGGCGCCATCTTCTGGCGAGACGTGGGAACTAATTTAGCACGACCCTCACAGTGTATTATGGGTACTATGGTTAACATTGGTTGCACACTCATCATTGTGGTCCATTGCGGGATTGAATGAGTGCACTTGATAATGTCCACTATGGTTTCAGACCCCACCACACATTGCTGTCTCCTCAAATAGTGCCCTATTTAAGAGTATAGGGCAGGGGTGTCAAACTCAGTTCCTGGAGGGCCGGAGCCCTGCAGAGTTTAGCTCCAACCCAAATCAAACGCACCTGATGCAGCTAATCACATCCTTCAGGCTTATTTGAAAACTACATGGTTTGTGTGTTGGCATGAGGTTGGAGCTAAACTCTGCAGGGCTGCGGCCTCCAGGAACTGAGTTTGACACCCCTGGTATAGGGGGTGATTTCGGACACAGGTAATCCTGAACACCTCAGAAGCTGTTTATAAGCACTGGTTATTCATATTAAACATTTAAGCTAAACGTTTTCAAACTTAGTGTACACTCAAGGAACATACTCACAGTGTCCCAAACACAAATTATTTTTATATTTATTTATTTATATTTATATTTTCATTGTCTGGCTATCTAGTGATTTTGGTATGGAGTTAAAGGTTAAATTAAGTTTTTTGGTAGTGTTAATATCACACCTGTGAGTGTATATTAGCACCTTTTGTTGTTTTCTCATGGTACCATGATAGTGTTTGGACCCAGAAGCAGTGAAGCGTGACGTCAGACTTAACAAGCGAATAGAGTGGTGGCCTAATTGACCAGCTAAAAAATGGTTTTAAGTCAGTTATTTCTATCTTTTGTTGTAGTGTGTCGGTAGGAAATATCGGTTTACATTTCCCAACATTCATTTTGCCATTAATTGTAATAATCCAGTGAGATTTCGGTTTGCACAAAGAGTCTGACAATTGTCAGTGCTCCACACAGACATCTGATCTCATCACCATCAGTCTGTCTGGAATGAGAAGACACAGAACAAACTGAGACAGACTAAATCCAGAAGAACTGTGTGACCACTTCTGGAAAAGCATTCTTTGGACTGCTCAATTAAGATTTATTTGAATGTATTTGTCCAATTACATTTGAGCCCCTGAAAATGGGGGGGGTGGGACTGTGTAAAAAAATGGTTGTAATTCCTAAGCATTTTATGTTATATTTTTGTTGTCTTGCATTAAAGCTTAAAGTCTGCACTATAATTTCATCTTGATTGTTTCATATTAATTCTAATCTGGTGGCATCCAGAGCCAAAATTATGAAAATTGTGTCAGTGTCCAAATATATGGACCTAACTGTGTATTTTTTTTTTACTTTGTGTTTGCAGGGTTTCTGCAGGTTTTCTGAGGGTGATTTTAAGACTTTAAGACCTTTTTAAGACCAAGTAAAAATAAATAATAAAATAATAAATTAAAGGGAACCCAGTATGTCAACAGGTTTTCTCTATATGTAATATATTAGGAGCACTTAAAAGTCAGTAAATACAACTTTCAACAGATCTCCATTATTAAACCCTGATTTGTATTGTGTTATAATTTTGTCAAGCCATTTATCAATGCATTGCGAGCATGAATTTTTGCTAAAGTTTTGCTAAATATTTTTGTGGATTCATTGAATAAATCCAAAATACGGAACATATGATTGCTGACATGTTGATTGAGTGTTGATTAAAACAAACAGACAACATCATCAACAACAAAAATGTAGCTGAAAACGTGATTTTATTTTATTAGTATTATTCATTAAATAGGTGTTATAGCTGATAGTGAACCAAAAATAGGCAAAGTGTTCAACAGTATAGTATTAGGGGTCAATAAGCTTTAAACCCAGAATTTGTTAGATAGATAGATAGATATTACAAACATACAATAAAGGTAATAAAAATGAAATGAAATTCAATTCAATTAAAATAAAATATACAAATAAAAACCAATTCAAAATATTTATAAAAACTCTAATAGTAGCCTCTCTTATTGATGCTAAAATAACAAGGTCAAATGTGTCAATCAGGAATTTTAGCATTTCTTGATATACATTTCTTTTTCTTTTTTGTACTATAATAACTCACTAAACAAAATATGAGATGACTCATAACTCTCTCAGTATTAACTCAGTTTAAATGGCACTGATACTTCTAGCCATCCCTTACGAAAATTAACCATGGTTTTACTACAAATTAATTTCTTTCTTTTTTTAAACATGGTTACTAGTTAAACCATGATAACCACAAATTAACCATGGTTTTGCTACACTAACCATAGTTTAACCATGGTATTTGTTGTAAAAATGTGGTTACACAAATGGTAGGCTAATCAACACGGCACAAAACCATGGTTACTACACTTTCACTACAATAAAACCATGGTTAAATTTAGTAAGGGTATCTTAGCTAGTATTGTCGCGTAATGCAAACGAATTTAGATCTCCACGACCTTCGTCACACAACTGTTTCAGTTCATCAGAGGCTATTGCAAACTAAACGCCACAAATACGAATTAAAAAAACATAACGAGCACCTAGTCGTACCTTCACTCACTTTAAAACAAAGCACGATAGCATGGAAAACGACCAGAAATCTGCCATTTAAATTAGTGGACAGAAGACCGGTGATATACCCTGCCGAATGCACTGGGACGTGCACTTCTACAAATTCTATTGCCAAATTACAATAAAAAGGAACACGTTCAATGGCAAAACACAAATAAACTGTGCTTGCTACTTAACAATAAGTTTATTGTTGCAAGTACTTACAATTTACGTGTCGCATATGAACACTCAACCTTCCCTCGTTACGTCAAAACAGAGGTTCTTCTTCTTCTTCTTCATTGAGTTTTAACGGCAGCTTGCATCCTTGACGTTGCATTACTGCCATCTTCTGGTTCTAGTTATTTCCCATATACTTTAGTCATCATATTCTTGTCATTAGTCCTCTTTTAGTCAGAAAGCAAATCAAATATTTCATTCCTTGTCAAAACAGAGCGTATGTTACAACACAACTTAACTTATTTGTAGGTGATTGACAGGCATGAATGGCCAATCAAACAGCAAGTTGAAAACCGTCACCAGTAACGGTTGCATGAATGTAACCTCTTTCAGCCAATGGAATAAGAATGATAACTGTTTTACCCTCCTATTGACTAAACAGAAATTAAACGAAGTCGTACCGATTGACAGAATAACCGACGAGTCCTAAATGTTAGATTTTCTTAGAGGGAAGTCAGTGGCAGTAAAATCTGAAAATGACAGTTTATTACACAAATCACAGGAGCGAGGAAGGAGGGTTTCGTGGTGGGCGTGTCCAAATCTTGGTTTGGTTGCATCGCAGCGCATACACAATGGCTGCTGGAAAGAGGGGAAAGCAAACAATTTTTAGGCCCGCCGCGTCCAGCAAAAAATATGAGAAAAAAATTATTAAAAATCCGGGAAATAGTTGAAAGTCAAGAGAAATACCATAGAAAGGATGTTAACGCTCCCACGGTGAGTTTTATGCATATTTAGAAAATTGTTACGACGTTCTTTAATTAAAATATCGGGGTTATTCAAATTATGAGAGAGGGGTGAGCTAGAGAAAAAAGTTTTGGGTTAATCAGCGCCTAGTTTGGGACCTGAACGAATAGCAACGAAAGACTGAATTATATAGAAAATCTAACATAATTCTGTTATTTGTTTCTGTCAAGTCAGGTTGCGCTCGGGCGAATGTCAATAAACAGAGAAACGCGTGAAGTTGTAAAAAGTTGAAAAAAAGTTTTTGAAATAATTGTTTTGAGATTTTCTCCGAGTATACAGCAAGGACATGGCTATGGTGATAGCCGTAGCAAACTCATGAGTATTTAAATATTAAAAAAGCACGCTGCATACATGGTGCGAAAATTTTGACACAAACATGCACGCGAATCCAACGCAAACACGAGTTTGTGATAGAAGCACCTTTCTATGCTTGTAATCCCATTTAAACGCAAAATGTAATAAATAAGCGGCATAATTCTGCTCAGTTTTGGCACAATTTGCAAATTTAGTTGTTTGGGAGTCACAGTCAGTGACTAGGCTATATTAGAGGTGTCAGTGAGTTATACAAAGTTGCACTATGGGTCATTATAGGAAGAGAAAGCTGCTTGTCAATATCAAAAACAACCAAAATGGTGGGATAAGGGTGACTAATTAGGAGATGCTGAGCAGAGCTCTTCAGTGTTCATCTGTCTAGATTCTACTCCGAGAGAAAGTCCCACTTAGGACCAGGATGAGTGATTCATCTTAAATCTTAAATGGCAGAATCCAATAGTTAGATTTTTCTCTCGACACCGAGAAGTCAATAAGAATATCAGAGTTGTTGGTTGATACGATACGGGGTGTGGTGCGTTTCTGTAGAATGTCAGCGTAAATTAATTTTATAGTTTGCAATCAGATTTCATATGAAACGTGGATGTGATGGCGCTGCGTGTGGTAAGGCAAGAGCATCAGCGGCATTGTGCGCAAAATACATTGTAGAGCTCAGCTGTTAAAATCGGCGCTTTGGGGCGCGCGTGTGTGTGCGCATGTGTGTGTGTGTGTTTGCCATTAGAGATAAGGTTTAGCCTATAAACATGTAGCCTACACGGCACATGGTCAGATGCGGTGGAAGATTGGAGGTTATTCGCTATCTGGGCTATGAAGCACCTCCATACTTACTGCTCCTGGATGTTCTTAAAAAAAAGCCTTTCAGCTGAGTGGGGTCATCGGGTTTACCGCGCAGTTGTTGTGAATGTGAATGTGAAGTTCGGAGTCCTTCAAAAACTCAAAACACGTCAAACCCTCCAGTGTAGCCCGCTTAGTAGGTGCGAACTGCATTGATCAGTTTCGCAGAAAAAAAGCCAAAGATTTAGAATTCAGGAAATGTCATTTGTAGCTATAGGCTATTTAGACCTCATAATTTATTTCGGTAGTCAACAAGCTGAAATAATTGTTGGACCGCGTAATGAAGTTGTAAGATTTGATGCATGCAGTGAGCATTGTGAAATACGATTTTGAAATATGAATAACTGAATAATTAAAAAAAAAATCTTCAAAACTGGTCCATGCAGTTCGCACTCCTAATAGCCTAATAGGCTTCACGGGAATTTTTTATGTTTTTGTAGACTTCCTGCAGCTCAAACAGAGCAACACAAAGGCCATGGGTTTGATTCCTAGGGAAAGCTAGAGCCTTTACCTATAAAATGTGTGCCCTGAATGCAATATAAGTCGCTTTGGATAAGCATTTGCCAAATTAAATGTATTATGTAGCCTATTAAATTAATTGTGAATGAATGAATAAAGCTTATTTCATCAGAGTAGAATATTTTATGCTTTATTTTTTGTTTGTTTAGGCTACATGTTTTATTTGTTTTCATAGTCTTGACTGTATAGGCTTAAAACGGTCACAATTTAACCAAGTGATGAATTGTTAGATATAGCCTAGATGGTGCTTTATGCTCTCTTGCATTAAAATATGTAATAAAGTATATGAAACTCTGCAGACATTAGTAATTTGTCTTGCCAAGGAGACTACAATTACAATATTTGTTATTTTTTCCTTTAATTTCCTTTAATATTAAACAATATTTGTTTAATGACCTTCTTCTTCTTCTTCTTCTTCTTCTTTGTTTATAAAAAACATTTATAATTTTAACTTAATTGGAAAAAAACAAAACAATTGTGACAACATTTTAGCTTTAAATTTTCACACTTCACTTTGTCTTTTCATTGCAAATATTCCACTGAAACAGTTTAGCAAAACACACATGGAATGCCTTGAGGGGATAGCACTGGAAAAAAAGAAAGAAAAAAAAAACAGGATATATAGTTGGTCAAACTTTTGTGAGTTTGTGAAATAAATTAAAGAAAAATAAGTGAAAGAGAGACAAGTGAAGAAGTGATGTCGGCAGGGTTACTACCTAGTCTTTGAAAATAGGAAGGCAAGTGGATACCAGTGCAACACACAAAGTAAAGAAGAGCAGCTGAAGTTATTAAAGAGTTTTACTAAAGTTTAGAGAGTCTGGACTTCTGTGTTTGAAATATGTTTGGTTAACCTTGTCCTTTTACACAATTCTTTATACAATCTGAATATCCAGTAATTTTTGTATGCCAATAAGTAGTTTGCAACTTTGTATTTATTGCATGTTTCTATTTTTTTTTTTTTTTTTGCAGTGTGCCTTGATTACACAGTTTTCACTGTTTCAACGAAATTTACACTACAATTAGCCTAAATCAACCTACAAGTGGCTTCTATGTGACACTGCATATGATGGCATGGCCGTAAATGAAAGTATTTTATTAAAGGAAAGCAAGTATTTTATTACTTAGCAAGGTTTTAGTTCAAATTTTTCATTAAGTGTTCATCATTTTGCCTGGATACAGATTAGATGTCTAGTCTAGTGTTCTCAAAGTGTGGTACAAACACCATCAGTGCCCCCAGGTGATACATTTAAAAAAAAATGACATTTTTTAAACGGTAATCTGTAATCAATTACAGATTTGAAAAGAGTAATTTATTATTATTATTATTATTATTATTATTAGTTTATTTATTTATTTGTTTTTTTGTTTATTAATTTTTTGGGCTTCAGAAATATTTCAACAGCTGTACAAGCTGTGAAGGTACTATTGCAATGTATTTTTTTACTGACACAGTACTAAATAAAAAGTAGTCAGTTCATTCATCTAGTCAATTCACTGTTTGCTGTATTTTTCTTAGGGCCTTGCTTCTCTGCTGTGTTGAAGATTTGGGCTGTCACACTCTCTCTGTGCTGGGACATATCACTCGTGTCCACCACATGGCTTGCTGTCGCTAAGTTGCCATGGCAACGGTATCTCCAAACGACTGCCCCACCACGGCAGAACACTGTCGAGTGCGGAAGAGGAGAGTAGAGGGTAAAGTGAGGAAGAACTTCTCCTGTCAGTTGTGTGAGAAGGCCTTCAACAGCTTGGAGAAGCTGAGGGTACACTCGTACTCCCACACAGGGGAAAGGCCGTATCACTGCACACACACTGACTGCACCAAGGCCTTTGTCTCCAAGTATAAACTCTTACGGTAGGTACTTATACTTTCACAAACCATTCCATGGCATCATATGTCTCTGATGCAAACCCACTGTTTTTGTCTCAGTCAAAATTTGCAAATAGGTGAGTGGTCTGAAATCATATGGTAATTGTTATTTTGAGAAATAAGGTGTTCTTAGTTCAGTGGTCTTGGAACAACATTCTTACCTACATCTTAATCTTGACCATTAACCCATTTAATCCCACAATAGTGACCGTAAAAAAGGTTTTCATTTATAAAGCTCTAAAAACCTTACTGATGTTTTAGTTCACTTCCTGCAAATATGGAAAAAATAAAGGGTCTCAATTAAATATGTGCCGTTTCACATGGTTAGTGCAAATTGTCACATGACCAGAGCAGTTTATGTTCTTTTTGCACCTTGAGAAGATGATGGCTGCATCAAAGCTCCAAAACGAAAGGCTAGTAAAGTATGTTAACATAAAGATATGACAAAGATTTTTGGTACACATTATCTTTAAGGTACCTAGTATTAATATATGAATTCATATATATTGAGTTTTGTTGAGTGTGGTCATAGAATGAGTAAACACGTTGATGGTCACAATAGTGATCGGTGGGATAACAGGGAACTTAGGTATGCAATATAAATCCAATTGCAGTTGTTAGTGAAAATTGCAATAAAATGTTGCAATGACAAAATATTGCACTAAATTAAAAGTTCAAATGTTACAAATAAGTTACAATATTGATGTTGTAATACTGGTAGCACTAATATAAAAATTTGATGATGCATTTTACAAAAAAATTACAATTTTGAAATATGTTAATGGTTGTATTTGTTTTGTCTTTTATCTCAGTATTCCTATCAATATTGTATAAGTTTTTTTTAAATGCATAATAGTAACCCTAGAATGTGATCAAACAGTTTAAAATAGCTGGGCTAAGATATATATAAAAAATTGACTGCAGAAATATGTTAATTCAGTACTCACCTTATCGACCATAAAACACAATTATTCACACACTTTTCCAAAACATTTTCAAAAAATAACTATTGATTATTTCAAAGGGTTACTAATGACACATCATTTGGATATTGTCATGTCTGGGAAAAATTTGGGATTAAACTGGTTAAAAGGATAGATCACTTAAAATTAAACATTTTCTCATTTACTCTCCCTCTTGTTGTTTCAAATGGTATTTCTGAAACTAAATGGGGTAGAAACCACATCACCAAACTTGTGGATAAACTTTTTATCCTTTTTACTACCACAAGATTCAGAGGTAAATAAGTTTATTATATTGTTGAAGCCCTAATCCCAATTTCCACCTAATATCAGAAGGTAATAATTGATTAAAAGGAATGATAAAGCCCCAAACTGCGATCCTAACTCCACCTCCTAATCTAAAACCAAAAATCTGATTGACTGATTGATAAGAATGTTGGTCCCGTAACTTGACAGTCTTATTTCGCAAGACCAGATATACTCAGGTTTGTTTTATGACATTTGGACATTAATAGTTTCTAGTCTGGTCAATGTACGCTAATGCGTTTGTGTCCATAGGCACATGGCCACACACTCTCCAGAAAAGACACATAAGTGCAGCTACTGCGAGAAGATGTTCCACCGTAAAGATCACCTGAAGAACCATCTCCACACACACGACCCCAACAAGGAGGCTTTCAGCTGCACAGAATGCGGCAAGAGCTACAATACCAAATTAGGCTTTCGAAGGCACCAAGCCCTTCACGCCGCACACCGTGGAGACCTCACCTGCCAGGTGTGTCTCCAGTCATACCCAAGCACTCCCCTACTGCTAGAGCACCTACGTGGGCATGCAGGGAAAAGCGCTACCGCAACTAAGGAAAAGCGACATCAGTGTGAGCACTGCGAAAGGCGTTTTTACACCCGTAAGGACGTGCGACGCCACTTGGTTGTGCATACAGGACGCAAGGACTTCCTTTGCCAGTACTGCGCACAACGATTCGGCCGTAAGGACCACCTTACTCGGCATGTTAAGAAAAGTCACGCTCATGAGCTGCTGAGGGTTAAGGCAGAGCCCGTAGATTTGATGGAGTCACAATCCTCGCCAACATCTGGGCCTCTCTCTCTAAGGTATCCAATAGGTCATGCTTCTTACTCGCCACCGCCGCCACTGAGGGCGGAGCTTGAAAGTTATCTCTTAGAGCTACAGGCTGACGATACACCCAAGCTGAGTGCTTCTGCAACGGTGACTGGAGAGACAACATCGTCCCTGGACTTTCTGTCTCCATTGTTTAATTTTCTGCCTTATAACCAAGGGGCAGGGCCTACTTTGGGAGTGGCCTACAGCCAGGAGGAGGGGCTACTGACCACCCCCATGCAAGACACCCCAGAGCCTCTTAGCCTCCTTCACACAATCACACATTCACACACACTGTCACAAACCAATGCACTCACTCCGAGTTATACACATCCACCATCTCTGAATACAACCACCACCCTGCCTCGCTTCCACCAAGCCTTCCAGTAACCCAAATACATTCACACACTTACAATTTTTGTAGCACTTATTAAAACACTCTTATGTTTATTATCAACTTAGCCCTCAATCAGATTCATACAAGCATAGAGTCTCTGAAATCCCGCCAAGGCAACAATCTGCTTCCTCAAGCCAGTACCACATTTTTAAGGAAAGTCTTGAGGACAGTATCACACTTTTGGTCATTCATGAAGTTGAAAATGCAATACTCATTTTATTTTCCGTCTAGAGGTGTTTGGGCAATCATTTTAACAATGGAGGATGCCAATCACCTGACAAATATAACTGAACATTAAATACATGGTTATGTGATTTGTAAGAGCAGAGTTCAGTTTGCAGTGACGTTTCACTCTCAACATGCTGAAAGAGAAAGAGAGAGAGAGATTAACACTTTTAAGTCATTAACACTTTAAACTTCTAGCGGTGTTGAAGTTCCATCAAAGCTAAAAGACATTTTGTCTAATGTTGTTTCCATCTTGTTGTTTAATATATAGCTCATAAACTGTTGGGTGCTGAACTACCACCGTTTTAGTGACTATGTCACAACTATTTATAGCCAATGGCAACCAAAACCTTCATATCTAAAAAAAAATAAATAAAAGGAAGGTTCATCTCTTTATGTTTTTTTGATGGCTGTTTGCCATCATGCTGCTGCTCGTTGTAAGGGCCTCAAAGGATACCAGTGCAGGAATGCTTCACAATTCACATCAACAAAGGGAAAGAAAGACGAAGACTCTCTCTCTCACCCACATACACACACACTCACATCCTTTTACTCTCTTACTTCATTCAACCTCATCCACCAGAATGCTGGCTATTGCACTGATCAAAGCTGTCAATGAAAGAAACATTCATATCAAGTTTTTGCTGTCTCGGTTTAAGCTCACAGCTTATATAACTCCAAAAGACAAAATACAGTCTGTGACAGAGTGTGTCATTATATTGACTTCTCTACAGTTTACCCGAATATAAGCTGAGGATGTAGTTAATCTCGGTATCAAATCCATTGAAGTTTGCATTGAACATAAAGGTTATTCACATTGACAGTGATTTGCAAGGCAACCATTTGCCATTTATTTTTTATTTTATTTTGAGGCGACACAAGTGACAGAGACCTCAACTTTATGCAAATGGCCAGTGAAGTAATGTGTTGGTTACTAAAGGAAGTTTGCACACATATGATGAGATCACTCATATGATCTGTCACAGAATAAAGAAGTTGAGTAGGAATACCTGCTAGTAACCCACAGTACAGCAAGTGGTTGATCTCCAGCAATGTAACTGCTGTCAGTGTGAATGCATCTTCCTCTATAGACATCCTCTAGAGATGGATCTGTTGTGTGTGTTTATAGGTATTTGGACAGAGCGTTGGCTAAATGTCTGTTTGATGGGTTTTGATTTACTTCCTCGGAAGCTGAAGGTTGTTAAAAGCTTAAACATTCAGAGAACCTCCATTTATTTGGGGCATATATTTCATAATAGCACTTTCAGAAAAAAAAAAGAATATGCCTTTTTTTGTGAAAGTAAATAGTATAGATGTCATAAGTAGCTTTTAGAAGATTTTAAGCATACATAAACAATGCTATATGTGTGATATTTTTACAGGTACACTTAATACAGTGTTTTTGTTATTGTTGTTTTGCTTTATTGCACAAAATATCTAATTGTCAGTGTCTCTCGATTGAGGCTTCAGCCAAACAAAGAAAAAAGGTAAATTCCAGCAAGATTCCTTTAGCAAGTACTTACGACATTTAAGGTTTCTGGTAGCTTCAGTATTGACAAAATTGTGTAGATCTAGGTGGCCTCCCACCATGAGGCCATCTGAATGAGTGATGTCATTCATTTATATTGCTGCTGAATCATGGACTTATATTGTTAATCTATAGGATTACTCGAAAAGAAAATGTTATCATTGGGAGCCACATACTCTCCTGTTCATTGTCATTGGTACAATCACAACACAGAGTGTGTGAGCGACACTCCTGCAATAAATCTGATGGATAATGCTGCTAATGGACAGTGTATAGCCCCTGGTGGTGCAACCGACTTTCCCTCCTCTTTTTACCCCCCAACATTTCAAGCTGTGTTTTAAAATAGGTGTGTGTGTGTGTGTGTGTGTGTGTGTGTGTGTGTGTCATGGGTTGGGGTTACGTGAGCCATATTGTTAATGTGTTTGTAATATGGTGCATATGACACAAACCATTTAGAGGATGGATGACACCACAGCATGGGGAAGGCCGTGGAGGTACTGACCTATGATCCAAGCTAGATGATATGGATAGATGAAAAGGACAGAAAGCATTCCAGCCATAATTATGTGTGTCATTGTGTTCTTTTTGTTTAATGCCATTCTGTGTTAATGGCCTGCTATTGCTAATCGTGTATATTTTACTTTAATGTATTTTACAAACTACTGTTGTACATGTATAGCCTAAGACAGACAGAATCCTATATATCTATGTGTATGAATGTGTTATGCATTTGTCTCCGTCATGAAAGCCTGCTGCCACAGCTGACAATTGATTTGTCTCCTAACTGATAACATCATCCAAAGAGAATGTTATTTATTCACTGACTACCTGAGTCAGGTGTGTGTTAAGGAAGGCAGGCTGTTGGCAGTTGTGCATGTTTCTGATGAAAAGTGTGTGTTTATGTGTATGTTCAGACGACCTTTGCTGCTATGTGAGGAGAGGAGAGATTTGGTCCAGTGTTAATACTGTCCACAGTAATGAGTGATCAATAAACACAAGAAAGACTCACTCTACCAGGTGTCTGTGTAAATGCACACGCACACATACTGGTTTCCATTTTCATTGGGACATTCCATAAACGTAATGATTTTTATACTTATCCCTCACATGAAACATTTTTATATTTTTAAAAAAACATTCTGTATGATAAATAAGATCCAAACAAATGTCTGTAATTGTGGGGCTGTTTGGTGTTGTAATGTAGAGAACCAGGACATACACTCACATTTTTTTTTTCAAACCCTTTACGTTACAGGACATACTTCTCACATTTTTACGTTGCATAAAACAAAACAAAACAAAAACAGTTGTATGATAACTGTGATAACTTTGCAAATACAAGCAAATAAATAAATAAAAATTGACATAAGCAAGTAATTAGCAAAGATTTTCACATCATACCCAAAAAGTTCCAACGAAGTAAGGGTCTGAATATTTTTGTTAAAGTGTGTGTTGTTTTTCTTTTATCTTTTTTTATTTTATTTTTATAACATTAAAAAATATATATCGTGGAAATCTCTTATTATTTAGGCATTGTTCAAATTTAAAACAATATGGCAGTTTATTTTATGAATGCTTTTTTTATTATTCAGTTTCATTTTATTTGCAACATTTATTATATTTTAAGAAATTCCATGTTCATTTTTTTATTCGTTGTATTTGCCATCCAGCAAAATGCTTTTTGTTCCGGCGGGAATGTTGACGCGGTGTTGTTGTCGTCACACAGTACCCGGATGCATCATATAAATAAACGAGCAGGCGTTCAGGCCTTTCTTTCTTGAAGGACCGGCGCGAGGTCGTGTTGTTCGCTTCCTGACTCACCGCTGTTCGCGTTTCAACCATTTCCACGAATAAGTCGGTCAGGAATTAGTAACCATGGTAATTTGAATTGTTACTAATATTGTATTAACACCGAGAAGCAGTCTTTATGGTCTTCTGTGTCTGTATTTAGGTTTTCAAGCATCTCGTGTAAACACGTGCGCTGATCCATGTTTTGCAGGCTTGGAGTTTGAGCAGTCTGCGATCAGTGAAAATCATGTTATGCCAAGAGAGTGCTTATGATCTTCTGTTAATAAATTATGACACCGTTTACTTTGTTTTATATTGTAAATTAGTGTATATGGTTGTAAGAGTACACATTTTATCTTCCATCTTTTTGAATGAGCAGTTGTGAGTAGTAAAGCAAAAAAAAAATAGTTTTGTATTCACTAGAACCCTCTTTGCTGTATTCAAGGTTATAAAAGTGAGGTGTTTGTGTAGTCACATTAATAACTGACGGAGTTTTTTTTTTTTTTAATTAACGGAAGTAACGTTAGAGCATAGACGTTTCATAGCAAGATTTGCATATTTCTGGCTTGTTTATTATTAAATGTTTAATGCGAATTATGTTTTACCGATCTCCTCACTAGGAGGAAAGACTAAGAACATTTGGCATTCTGTATAAAGATTTGGCAAATGTAGTGATTGCCCTGTATTTTGTATTAATTGATATATGTGTACATAAAAAATATCTAATTTCAATGCATGTATGTACGGAGTATTTGAGAATTGTAGTCAAATGTGTGCCCCAGACTAAGTAAAATAATTTGATACAGGATTTTTTGAAATTTGTTTCAAAACATGGTTTGTTCTGAACATTTCAAAACATGGTTTGTTCTGAACATACACGCATACAGCTTTCATTTTATTTGTGCAGGTCTTAAATTAGATTTTTGTAGAAACTCTGCTGATATCCTGGCTTGCCTAGTTTGACCTGTTTAAGTTTAGTTGGTACGAAAGCTCTCTGGGTTATAACATAAAAGTGATTTTGGAAAAAAAAGAGCAAGTATTTAGCGAGTATCAGAATTGCAGTGTTTACACTTTAAAATGTTTATTAACAGCACATGTATGTTTTGCAGGCATTCAAAGACACTGGTAAGGCTCCTGTTGAGGCCGAGGTGGCAATTCACCGTATCCGCATCACTCTGACCAGCCGCAACGTCAAATCTCTGGAAAAAGGTGTGTTTGTGCCCCAGTGCTCTGGTGGTACTAAATTGATGGCAGTGAGGATAATAATATATGAATGACATAAACATGAGCTATATTATACGCTATTCTGAGCCTTTTTTTTACAAAACTCTGATTTGTCTGAATAGGTCAGACATGTTGTCGTTTAAATACTTTTTTTTTTTTTTTTCTCTTTAGTGTGTGCTGATTTGATCCGAGGTGCCAAGGAGAAGAGTCTGAAGGTGAAGGGACCTGTGCGTATGCCCACCAAGGTGAATACCAGATTTGCCTTTTTTTTTTTTTTTTTTTTTTTTTTTTTTTTCTTGGTCTTCTCATATCTAAACAAATGGGAGTTTCAAATGACTTCAATTAAATACTCTTATCAATTGTAGACAGACGTTTTCCAAGAGAATGTCCCAGTTTTTAAGATGCTTGTTATCAGACTGTCATTCTAAATTTGGTTCCATTTTCTTATTATCTCTCCCTGTCAATAAGACGCTTCGTATCACTACTCGCAAGACGCCATGTGGTGAAGGTTCCAAGACCTGGGACAGATTCCAGATGCGGATTCACAAGCGCCTCATTGATCTACACAGTCCATCTGAGATCGTCAAGCAGATCACCAGCATCAGCATTGAGCCTGGTGTTGAGGTGGAGGTCACCATTGCAGATGCATAATTGCTGTCTTCCCACTTAATCAGCTGTGTTTGCTATCAGCTCAATAAAATTGAGATTTTTGGATTTCTGGCTATTTATTTTTTTCCCCCACTGACCTCAGCCTGGTGAGGTCTCCCATAAAATTAATTTCTTGTCTACTCATTCATGTTGCTAGAAGCCTGTGTGCATTTATTTCATTGTGTGGAGCATAGTGATATTTAAAAAGGACAGTCGGAGCATTCCAATATTGTTAGGAATCCAATGTTCTTAAATGTTGTCTTGTGTTCTGCAAAAGAAATAAAAAAGCATACAGGCTTGCAACTACATGAGGGTGTGTCAGAAGAATGAGTACTCTGAAACATTAAGATGTCAAGTTAAATTACTACAGATCTTTAGCGGTGCCATTGCTAAACTACCAAAAAAAAAATACTGAAGCAGTCGTTGTCATTAATAGAAAGACAAGTATTTTTACTGAAATGTGAACTGCTTATTCACATGAACAGGAAAAATTAAATGTTTATTGAAATAAGTAAATATGGAGCCCCCCCATCAACTGAAATGTGAAATTATACCGATATTACATTTTATGTTTAGGCAAAACTTTGGTCTTGATGTTGAGTGAATATCAATGTATATATATAAAACTTGTTTTGGTCAGGACTAATTAAAAATTAAAGCCAAGAACAAGACGTCATCCCAAATTGCACCTGTAATTTTTGATTGCACCACAGTGAATAGACATCCTGAAAAGAATTTGCAGGTGTGCTGAATGTCTTTTTAGGACCTGATCGTTAAGTACTGATTGGTGTGCAGGTGTGACAAATGCATTTTGGGTAAGATCTTGTCTTGCCCGTGTTATCAAAGCAATTTTATGTTATTATTTAAAGTAGTTTCAGTTGTTGCAAGTTATATCAGTTTGCTGTCTTGTCAAGTTGAAGACTTTACAATTTGTATTCAATGGTTTAAGCACAGAACTGTTTTATTAGCGTATAATCATGACAACAGTTATTGACATGACAAATGAGGATACTGTGTTAGTGGCTATGGAGTCAACTGCTTGTGAACCTCATCATGCAGCTCTACCTGAACTTTCTGGAGTTTCTTCCATAACATCACAGGTCATAAGACTGCAAGTACTAATGTTGTCATGAACTCTTTTAATAACTTCGTGTATTCTTGTTTTATGTATATAGTTTAGCACTTTGTATGGGGTCTTTGCTATGTGCAGAGTGAGACTGCTGAAATCTCTGAAAAACAGCAACTTCGAGTTTATTTGAAGGTGCGCCCTTTCAGTGAAGAGGAGCTCAAAAGCAATGAAGATCAGGTATTGTAGAACTTGGTGTAAGGCTGATGATACACGGGGCAAATTTTGTGAGCAATGTTGCTTGAGTAATTTCCAGCTGAAAATGGTGTAACATTTCTATCTGGATACTTTAGATCAGCTTTGGGCCCACCTGGTTGCCCGTTAAACGCAGCATTAACCAAACTTGCTCGGCAACATTGCTCAAAAAGTTGCCCTGTGTATCATCAGCCAAATGTTAATCAAGTTTTGTTTGCTTTAGGAAATGTTGGACTTATATGAACATCCTTTTTCTTCCAGGGTTGTGTTGTATTGGAAGACTCCGAGACCATTGCGCTTCATGCTCCTAAAGGATCTGCCACCATGAAAAGCAGCGAGAAAGGAATTGGTCAACAGGTTTATAAATTTAGTTTTACCCAGGTAAAATACTATTTTAAAAACACAGAATTTGGACGAATCTTAATTCTACAGATTGATTTTAATAATTTTTTTTTGTAATGAAATGCAGCTCTTTGGTCCAACATGCACTCAGGCAGAGTTTTTTGAAGGCACAATCAGTTCACAGGTGCATGACTTTGTTCATGGCAAAAATGCATTGGTGTTCAGTTATGGTGTGACCAATGCTGGAAAAACATACACCATTCAAGGTGAACTTAAAATAGACATTCACACGGGATATGCATCTTCTGTTGTTGGGTGTTTGTAATCGTTACATGTGAAATTGTCTGTTTTAAGGTTCTCAGAAAGAACCTGGCATTTTGCCACGTGCTTTAGAGGTTGTGTTTAAGCACATTGCTGGCTGCCAGTATGAGCATATGGACCTAAAGCCATATTTGAGCTCAGATGTGCAAAAATTGGACTCGGAGCAGCTAAAAGTAGAGAAGAATGCCAAGGCAGCACTCTTCAGTTTGCTAAAAGAGGTAAGACTGGTCTACACATGACATTAAGTTTTGGCTTAAATAATAGTCATTCTTTGATATAGCTGCCTGTAGTTTGCTGAAAACAGATTCCAGTGATAGAGATATATTTTAATCATATGTGCTGTGTATGAAAGTCATTGTTAAATCTTGAATATCTCTCTTCAGGAGCCTGAACCCACAAAATACAGTAGAAATAGAAGCTCAACATCCTCAGGCAGTAGTTTGTCATTTTCCAGCGTTTCATATGACCACACAGGTAATAAGCATTATGATCACTAAAATGTGTGGAAAAGACCGTGTGTAAGGACCTGGTTTCAGATTTATGCCCATGTCTTTCAGCCGACAGTGTTGATGGGATGGTTGAAGGGCAATGTCTGTACTCTGTTTGGGTGGCGTTTTATGAAATCTACAATGAGCATGTGTATGACCTGCTTCAGCTAGCCCACACCAGCAAAACCAAAAGACGTCTTGCACTGCGGGTTTGTGAGGACACCACAGGGAGCTCTTACATTAGAGGTATAGTTTCTTCATTAAAAGAAAAGCAAATGAGATGTTTATTTGCTCTTTAATGCTTTTTTTGTAAAAGTAGTTGGTGTCTTTGTAGATTTAAGATGGGTTAATGTGCAGAATGCAGATGAGGCTAGTAAGATCCAACGTGTGGGCAATAAGAACCGCAGTGCAGCAGCAACCAAGATGAACCAGTCATCCAGCAGAAGGTCATTTATCATCCGTTTACCCATTTTTTAAAAAAAAGTGGCTTTTTGTGTATTCCAAGTATAAAGGTGCTTAATACAGTGTTGCAATTTAGTGCAAATGAAGCTGCCAAAAAAAAACACTTTGGTCTGCTTGCAGTCATGGCATCTTCACCATCAAACTGATACGCATGGAGGGAGGACATGTTCAAGGACTGTCAGAGTAAGTGAAATGCATATGTTTTGAAACGCATGTTGTTTTGAAAGTAACACCCCTCTTTTCTTGCATAAGTCTCTCACTTTGTGACCTAGCCGGCTCTGAAAGGTGTAACAAAACCAAAACATTTGGAGAGCGTCTGAAAGAAGCTGGTAATATAAACAATTCATTGCTGATTCTAGGCAAGTGTATTGCAGCACTCCGGAATAACCAAGGTTGCAGGTACATGCAAATACTAACTAGACGGTTAAGAGTGTCGGGTTTATATGTACCGTTTTCAAAAATGTTCCTGTTTGCTTCTTTAGGATGAAGATGAGTTACATCCCATTTCGAGAAAGCAAACTGACCAGGCTCTTTCAAGGAATGTTTTGTGGGCAGGGCAGGGCTTCCATGATTGTGAATATTAATCAGTGTGCCTCAACTTACGATGAGACCCTCCATGTGATGAAGTTCTCTGCTGTTGCCAGACAGGTTTGTGAGGCTTTTTTTTTTTTTTTTTTTTTTTTTTTTTGTAACGCGAGTTTTGCAATAGGCTGAATCAAATGAGATGTTCTATAGTCATGGTTTTGATGGTTGCATAATGGCATAATGCATATGACCACACAGCTCACTCAAGTGTGCCATCTGAGGTCTGCGTATATATTAGGTATTACAGGTTATACCTCAAAGATCACTTGAGTCTCTGGCACCACGTCTCGTTGGTCTGGATGGGAAGCCATTGCTGAAAAATGGAGTTATTGATGAACAGGCTGTGGATGACTACTTGTCAGAGGAAGAGCTGCTGGATGGAGATGAGGCAGATATGTCAATATTGCCTCAAGAGGTGACATTGCTTTTGTTGAATACTTGCATCAGCTGTTACACTGCTTCACTACTGTAACTCATCAATAAAATGCTCGGTGCTCAAATAAGATTAACTTTTTTACAGAAACCTTTGCAATATGTTCACTGACTTAGCTATTTTTGTGATTCTTTTGTAGGAGTTGGTAGGCTTGGTGGAAAGCTTGCGCGTAAAGCTGTTGGCTGAGCGCAGAAAAAATCTGCTGCAGGAGATTCAGATACGTAAGGAGATGGGAGATGCAATGTTGCAACAAATCATGGAGGCAGAGGAACTGCACAGGTATGTTCTTGTGAATGCAGAAGCAACAGAAAGGCAAGTCACAGTAACATGGACTTGTGAAAGGTTTTCCCTTTTTTTTTTTTTTTTTTTTTTTTTTTTTAAAGTCGTCAGATGGTGGACCTAAAGGAGAGTTATGAAGAGAAGATGGACAGCACATTTGAGATGTATAAAGAGGCGTTGAAAGAGCATGCATACCAATGCGCTCTGGAGAGACTAGAAGAGGATTACATCCCTATAGAGGAATACAATGAAGAGCAAGAGCGAGCTGAGGTATATACACAATTGCTCAAATGTAATTAACCCCCAACTATTTAGTGTAACAGCACTGGGTGTGCTACATTTGTCTGTGTATATATAATTAGCCATATCTAGGTATGAGAATATAATAGGCCAGCAGTCTAGCATTGTAACTGTACAAAATGTCAACATAGCTGCCTTTATATTAATAAATTGATTTGCTAAAATCGGGTGTTATGTATATGTTAGTGTAATGTTTTTAATATAGGAGCTAGAGAAGCTTGTTCGAGAGTTGGAACAGAAATGCCAGCGTTGCGGTCCTCCACCACTCATGCAGGACAACTCTATGCAAACAAATCCAGTTCCTGCCACAGAAGAGTCAGGTATCATCCATTTAGTGTGTGTGACTGGACAGTTGCTCTGTTAGTTCTGGTGGAGCTCACATTATTATTATTATTATTATTATTATTATTATTATTATTATTATATAATTTTTGTTTGGACTGGAAAATGTAAAAACGCAGCAAGGTGTGTGTGTGGTGGGGATTAGTTTTTGCTTGGATGGATGAGTACACATGACTGTACAAACCTTTGACTGAATTCCATCCATTGCAGAAAGCTTCAAAATGCTGTACAAGGAAAAGTGTGCAGTTGAGAAGCAAGAGGTAAATGGACAACTGAAAGTTTCTGTAGCAGTTTCATGATTTGTTCTGAGGTGTCTTAATTTTTTTTTTTTTTTGTAGTTGATTGTGTCTTTCGAGCAGCGGATCAGTGAGTTGAATGAGACTCTGCAGGAAGCTGGGGAGAGCTACATGGAAAAACTTGCAGAGATCCAAAATCTACAAAACAGGCTCTCAAATCAGGTAAGAACACAGATGAAACCTATTGTATGGCCATGTGCTCATTATGAAAGCTTTTTATTTGTTAACAGGAGCAAAAAATGGAGTGTTTACAAAGTGATGTTGTGGCCAAAGAGAAGGAGATAAACTGTTTGCGGCAGGAAATTGCAAAACTGGCTAATGATTCTGTAGGACAGCCTCGTCCAAGGTGTGGTCTGCTGGTCAACATTAAAGAATCAATGATGCCACAATCTACAGGAAGTCTGTGTCGCACCATTAAAAAGTCTGTAAGGGCAACGACATCTCTAAGGAAAAAGCCGAGCTGATTACATGCTTTGAGGCGCTATTGTAGCACTATTTGTTGAATGTTTCTTCTATCTTTTTATTTTTGTAATAAAAGTCTATTTTAAACTCTGGAGTCTTTTGGAGTTCTATCAATGATTGTGATTAACATGCTTTGACCCTGATATAACATTCACTGTCCAGATGGTTCCGAAATTTGTAAAGTGTCTGCTTATTTCAAAAGAGTTAATTCTTTTAAATGGGTCCTGGCATGAGAAATCAAATTTGCCTTGATCTTTTGACATATGGGAGGTGTTTATGCCACTAAAATATCCTGCAGGTTTCATATTAATCTCCTTTTTATAAATGAAGCATTATTTAACCAAGCTCCAGACACTGCTTAATTGGACATTGTGGAATTGCTGACATGGGCAAATGCATTTGCATATGAAGATGCTTATGAAATTCTCTTTTCGTAGACCAATGTTATTAGCTTGGTCCCCCTTTTTTTTTTTTTTTATTAAACCATTTTATACCTCATATCTAATTTGGAATAAGTTTACTTTGATAGTTGGTTTAAAAAATATATTTTTATATCTCAAGTTTACTATAAAAATGGTTAAATCTATAATTTAGTTCTTAGATAAGCATGCAATTCCTGTTGCTCTAAAATAAGAGTTTGCAATTGTGGAATGTTAAAATCTCATGCTTTTTCTTTTCCATCGTTTTGTCACTCTGCAAAAGTGCATTAAAATACACAATTTCAGTACACTTTAATTCTGTGCTTAATATACTAAAAAAAATTCTTTACATCTTAAATCTTAAGAACATCTAAGTGTACTCAACCATGCTGTTTTGGGACACTGTTGCGGCAAACTGACTGCTGGGGGCGCTCTCCCAGTCAGAATGCATCAGCCAGGTGCACCAGGTGAAGCTGATTTACTAATTGGCAGAGCAAGCACTAAGTCAGAGTAGAAAGCAGCAGTAGAAAGCAGCATTGAGGAAGGAGTGTGGCAAACTTGCCATTACTTTGATTGAAGTGAACTCTTTTGTGTAGAATTAAGCACTACAGTCAATGGAGATGTAGCCGGTGAGCTTTTATATTTTTCTTTTTGAAATTGGATTTTGGTTATATCGTATTTCGATATGATTGGTTTGTTTAATAGATAAAAAATTTGGCAGTGATTTGTTTTATATATATTTAAAATGTGTTTAGATTAAAAGCTGTTTAAAATCATTAAATGTTTAAGATTATTAAAGTTAAAACAGTGTATTTACTGCATAAATGTTCAAATATCTGCTGTGGTTACATTACTGTTTTATGGTAATTTAAAACCAAGGATTTAAATCTTGTGTTTGCTTGATTGTATTTACTTGTGCTTGCTCTTAAAGTGGTGTATTTCTGTTTAAAGGTTTTTCACCTGATTAATTGACTCATTGCATTGAACTTTCAAAATAAAGAAGGGAAAGAAGAGCAAAAGTGTGGTCAATGAGTGAAATCCAGTTGAAAGCTTCTTGTAGTGTGGTATCTTTTCCAAGTGGGAGAGTTCTGCACATGTATTACCTCAAAACAGTGAGGATCACTTGACAGACACCATGAATATGAACTAAGACGTATTTTTAAAATACTTTCATACACTTTTAAATATACTCCTCATACATAGAAAATACACTTAATTATTCAAAATATAATATTAATATATAATGAATATATACAAAATGTATTTATAGATTTTTTTTAGATATTTTTATAGATTAAATAATTCATTTCAAATGTATTGTCAAGTCACCTTTATTTATATAGCGCTTTTAACAATACAAATTCTGTCAAAGCAACTGCACAATATCAAAATAGAAAAATAGAGTCAATAATGTAAAATGACCAGATTAAACACTCAATTTTCAGATAACGGCATTTCATTGTTGAATTCAGTGATGGCATCGTCCAGCTCAGTTCAGTTCAAAAAGTTTCTGTTCAATCAAGTTGACGATATCGCTGGAAATGAAGTGTCCCCAACTAAGCAAGCCAGAGGCGACAGCGGCAAGGAACCAGAACTCCATTGGTGACAGAATGGAGAAAAAAACCTTGGGAGAAACCAGGCTCAGTCGGGGGGCCAGTTCTCCTCTGGCCAGACGAACCAGCAGTTCAATTCCAACTGCTGCAAAGTCAGATTGTAAGGGCTCAACTGGTTCCAGTGGTCTTTTTCCGATGGCTGTCTAGGTGATGGGGTCCTCAATGGGGATCTGTCTCTGGGGCTCATCTAGGTGTCCTGGTCTCCGCTGACATTCAGGGCTGTAGAGGTCGTCTCTAGGTGCTGATCCACCATCTGATCTGGTGACTGCAGTGACCTCGGAATAAGAAAGAAATAGACTAATATTAGCGTAGATGTCAATCTTCTTACGATATAACAAGTACATCGTGTGTTATGGGAAGTGTTCCCGGTTCCGGTTGACCTAATTAATGCAGCCTAACAATCCTTTAACGGATTTGAATATTAGAAGTGTATTAGTGTGTTATGTGTACGCCAGGTTAAAGAGATGGGTCTTTAATCTAGATTTCACTAGTTCACACTTACATATAATAAATAGAATAAAGTTTATGCGTATTTGGCGTGCTGTCCGAGGGGAGGGCTCCGAGCTCGGAACTTTGGCCCGAACCCTGAATACCCCCCTATAGGTTAGGACAGGAATAGTTGTAAGTGCGAAGAAGGGGTGGCGGAGGGATGCTGGAAAACGGTCAAGGAACAGAGGTGAATCTGCTGTGTATATATACACACCTCTTATCTTGTTAACTGGGTTGATTACTGATTGTGCTCCTCTTGTGTTAATTAGGTTAATTATCTGAACGTGCTCCTCCCGAACTTTGTTAATAAAACAGGGCCGGCTCCAGGCATGGGAAGGGGTGGGCTGAGCCCACCCAAATGACTGTCTTGCCCACCCAATCAGAATTAGATAAAGATTAGTTAATTTTTTTGGTGCATAGATTCAAACTAATCTGAAGCGGACTGTATTTTGAGAAATTTAAGCTATAGCTTGAGACTGCCCAAACAATCATAAAATAACTCCAGAAAATTGCAGCATTTTTCTTTTATTAGCTGAATGCAAGGCGCGCTGAATTCACGCGGAGGCTTCAGTCTGTTGCAGAAAAGCAGAGGCTGACAACGAGCGAAAACGGGCAGAAATATTTGTGCGTTATCACAGGGAGTTTGCGAGTTACGAGGAGTTTAATGCACAAATATGTATCATAGCATACCACTGAAATTACCTGAGCAGTTTTAATGTTCTAAAAGAAAAAAAAACATAATTCAATAACATGCGTTCATTGCATGGACGGGAAACGAGCATAATATAAGCGTCTAAAATGCATGTAGGCTATACAGTTCAGTTGAAAGCTTACCCCTTTTGACTTGCTGTTAATGTTGAATGTAAGACTGTAACAGAATGTAACACTGAAATCAGGGCCGGCGCTAGCTATAGACAGAGCAGGTGATTGATAGGGCCTCGGCTTTGAGGAGGGGCCTCCATAACTGTAACATCCCCTATACGCCAGTCCACCAGTCAAGACGGGCAGCAAAATACTATCCTCATTGTTCATTGGATATCATTCACCTGCGATTAAACCAATTAATGTTGCTGTTTCAAAGCTGGTCCCGCCTTCTGAATGTTTGCGTAACGAGCGCATCCTTCAAGCAAAGGCTAAATATGCACGCAAAGAAGTGCAGCTCCTAATGCAGGTGTGAGTTGTCATCATCTGTTTTGGAGTGATTGCAATGTGTTCTAAATATAAACTTGTTCTGTCGATCAGCATCATTTCTGGACAGATCATTCACTGGTTTATTACGAGTTTAAAAGAGTGCAAGCGCTGTTGCTATGCTCTGAATTTGCGTGTATACAGTGAATGACATCGCGTCGGGAGCTGACTTGCAAAATAGCTAAAAAAAAATTAAAAGCAAAGAAGTTTGTATTCAAACTCAAATTCGAAAAGCAATCACATTAGACCATTTTTTTTAATGTTTAAAAAAAGTACCTCAGATGTACCTAACTTCTAAATTGTGCTGATGATTACATTACTGATCTATCATAACACTTACTTTCAGTTTCATCTAACTAGAAGCGTCTCTTTCACTTACTCTTGATTTGTGTAGGCTATATAGTACATATTTTAATACAATACATAATATCATATTTATTAATATTAATAATATGACAATATCTGAAGTATTGTTTAAATGAGAGGGGGAAATCCTGCCCATACAGCTAGGAAAATATAAGAACATCCTCAACAAACAAAAAAGAGATTGCCTTAGATAAAGTTTGATTAATATGTACGTACAGTACCAGTCAAAAAATTTGGACACATTACTGTTTTTAACGTTTTTGAAAGAAGTCTGCTATGCTCATCAAGCTATACATTTATTTGATCAAAAATACAGAAAAAAAAGTAATATTGTGAAATAGAAAGTAAAAAATAAATTAAAAAAGTAATTATTTGAAATTGAACTCTTTTGTAACAATACAGTTCAAAAGTTTGCAATTCAATGGGTCAGTATTTTTTTTTTCTTTTTTTTAAGAAATTGATACTTTTATTCATAAGGATGTGTTAAATTGATAAAAAGTTATAGTAAAGACTTATATTGTTATAAAAGATTTCTATTTTGAATAAATGCTGTTCTTTTCTTTTCTTTTTTTTTACTTTTAATCATCAACAAATTCTGTATCGCAGGTTATCAAATAAATAGTAAGCAGCACAACTGTTTCTAATATTGATAATGAAACAGAATGATTTCTGAAGGTGACACTGAAGACTGGATTATTATCAGCTATGACTCACAGAAACAGATTTTTAAAGTAGGCTATGGTAAAAATAGAAAACCATTATTTAATTTTTTTTTTTTTATATATATATATTTTTTTAATTTTAAGTTTCACAATATTAGTTCTTTCTGTATTTCTGATTAAATAAATGCAGACTAGATTATCATAAGCAACTCCTTTCAAAAACATTAAAAATAGCAATGTGTCCAAACTTTTGACCATAAGTAAAAATATACAAATTTTAAGATGAAATGTTGCATAAATAAAAAGTTTTGGAATCATATTTTTTTCAAGTGCTTTTTATTGGGGGTGGGGGGCCTCCAACATTAATTTTGCCTAGGGCCTCCAAATGTCTAGAACCGGCCCTGACTGAAATAAGAGCTTGTGCGATGAAAGTTGTGTTCGTTACTATAGCAACAGTCGGCTCGACTATCCAGCAATGCAAACTATTAGACTTTTTTGCTTTTTTTTTCAAATTCCGCCGTTTTGAATTGAAAGTTGGGCTGTCGTTTACGTGATTAATGTAATTCATAATTATTGCGACGAGTCCGACAATAGCATTTTTCTGTCTTTCTGCATTTTCAACATATTAGGAATACAACTAAAATTGAATGGGTGCATATTTTAAAATAAAAATATTATTTGCAGTTCAGATTTATTACTTTACAAAAAAATCTTATTATGTATTTAGTTCCTTTTACCATAGTGGTCTGGTCTTAATATTTTCCTCAAAACAATTAGTTCCCCTAATATTCTAGATATGATTATGGCCTTGTTTGGTATCAATAAAAAAGTTAGTTGAAAAAAATCACCAGTGTAGAAACAATGATTCAGAGAAAGAGAACAAAGAGGGTTTTTTATTATTATTATTATTCAATAAAGAAAAAAAAGTTCAAGTGCATGATATTCTAGGCTGCCCATGAAAGTTTTTTTTTTTTTCTTTTTTTCTCCAGTGTACATATAACAGACTATAGTTAATATAGCAATATCTACAGTATATTGTAACCAGAAGTTGTCAGTGTTGACAGAACCGGGTTAATGTGGTCATACTTCCTGGTTCTAGTAAGAACTCTAGCTGCTGCATTTTGAACCATCTGTAGTTTGTTTATTAAGCGTGCAGAACAACCACCCAATAAAGCATTACAATAATCTAACCTTGAGGTCATAAACGCATGAATTAATATTTCTGCATTTGACACTGAGAGCATAGATCTCAGTTTAGATATATTTTTAAGATGAAAAAATGCAGTTTTACAAATGCTAGAAACGTGGCTGTCAAAGGAGAGGTTGCTATCAAATAGCACACCTAGGTTCCTGGCTGATGGCGAAGAATCGACAGAGCAGCCATCAAGTGTTAGACAGTGTTCTAGGTTATTACTTGTGGGGGTTTTAGGTCCGATAATTAAATTAAACACCTCTGTTTTTTCAGAATTAGCAGTAAGAAATTACTCGTCATCCAGTTTTTTTATATCGACTATGCATTCCATAAGTTTCTCAATTTGGTGTGTTTCACCGGGCCCTGAAGAAATATAGAGCTGAGTATCATCAGCATACCAGTGAAAGCTAACCCCGTGTTTCCTGATGATATTTCCCAAGGGTAACATGTAAAGCGTGAAAAGTAACGGCCCTAGTACTGAGCCTTGAGGTACTCCATACTTCACTTGTGATCGATATGATACCTCTTCGTTCACTGCTACGAATTGATGGCGGTCAGATAAGTACGATTTGAACCATGCTAATGCACTTCCACTAATGCCAACAAAGTTTTCTAGTCTACTCCAAAGAATGTTGTGGTCGATAGTGTCGAACGCAGCGCTAAGATCCAGTAGCACTAATAGAGAGATACAACCACGATCAGATGATAAGAGCAGGTCATTTGTCACTCTAATGAGAGCAGTCTCAGTACTATGAGATGGTCTAAATCCTGACTGGCAATCCTCACATATATCATTTTTCTCTAAGAAGGAATATAATTGTGAGGATACAACCTTTTCAAGTATCTTTGACAGAAAAGAGAGATTCGAGATTGGTCTGTAATTAACTAGATCTTTGGGGTCAAGTTGTGTTTTTTTAATGAGAGGCTTCATAACAGCCAATTTAAAGTTTTTGGGGACATATCCTAATGACAATGACGAATTAATAATAGCCAAAAGAGTATCTATGACTTCTGGAAGCACCTCTTTTAGTAGTTTAGATGGAATAGGGTCTAACATACATGTTGTTGGTTTAGCCGATTTAACAAGTTTATACAATTCTTCCTCTCCTATAGTAGAGAATGAGTGGAATTGTTCCTCAGGGGATCTATCGTGCACTATTTGATGTGATACTGTAGCTGACGGCTGCATGGTTACAATTTGATCTCTAATAGTATCAATTTTGGAAGTAAAATAGTTCATAAAGTCATTACTGCTGTGCTGTTGGGAAATGTCAACTCCTGTTGATGCTTTATTTTTTGTTAATTTTGCCACTGTATTGAATAAATACCTAGGGTTATGTTTGCTTTCTTCTAAAAGAGACGAAAAGTAATCAGATCTAGCAGTTTTTAAAGCTTTTCTGTAGGATAGGGTACTTTCCCGCCAAGAAATACAAAATAACTCTAGTTTTGTTTTCCTCCAGCTGCGCTCCATTTTCCGGGCTGCTCTATTTAGTGTGCGAGTGTGCTCATTATACCACGGTGTTGGACTCTTTTCCTTAATCTTCCTTAATCGTAAAGGAGCAACCGTATCTAAAGTGCTAGAAAACAGAGTCCATAGTTTCTGTTACATCAAGTTTTTCTGCGCTGTTGGATATGATGAGGAATTGAGATAAATCAGGAAGATTACTTGCAAAGCAGTCTTTTGTGGTAGAAGTGATGGTTCTACCATATTTGTAAGGAGGAGTTGAATTTACAGCTTTAATTATATGGAGTTTACACAAGACTAGATAATGGTCTGATATATCATCGCTTTGCTGCAGAATTTCAACACCATTAACATCAATTCCATGTGACAGTATTAAATCTAGAGTATGATTTCGACAATGAGTAGGTCCTGACACGTGTTGTCTAACCCCGATAGAGTTCAGAATGTCTATGAATGCTGATCCTAATGCATCTTTTTCATTATCAATGTGGATATTAAAATCACCCACAATTAAGACTTTATCTGCAGCCAGCACTAACCCTGATAGAAAATCAGCAAATTCTTTAATAAAGTCTGTATGGTGCCCTGCTGGCCTGTATACAGTAGCCAGTACAAACATCACGGGGGATTTATCATTAATACTTTTTTCTCTAGATAATGTTATATGAAGTACCATTACTTCAAAGGAGTTATACTTAAAGCCTATCTTCTGAGAAATACTGAGAATATTGCTATTGTAACGAAGGGTCTGAGGCATGGGGATCCATTTGCAGCTTTTATTAAAAGGCAACGTTAAACAGGCGAAGATCAGACAACAGCGACAGGGGTAATAGAGACAGGTCCAAACTCATAAACGTTTACCAGGCTTAGGTCGAGGCAGGCGGCGGACAAGAGAAGTAATAGACAGTCCAGAGATCAGATCACAAGGGCAGGCGGCAGAGAATCACAGGGTCAGATAAACAGTCCTAGGTCGTACACAGAAGATCAATAATATCAGGATAAACGCTCAGAAGTGTTAGCCGGGGCAAAACAAGACTTCGCAAAGAGTGCCTGATGGGTGGCAGCTAATATAGGCCACAGAGATGAGAAACACCTGTGCAGCAATCAGTCTCGGGTACAGGGCATTGTGGGAGATGCAGTTCATGTGTTAATACTCTGGTGATGGTGCCCTCCGGTGGTGTTCGGGGAGGGCCACAGAGACCGAGTTTGTGACAGAGTCCCCTCCCTGCGAGCGGCTCCTGAAGCGAGAGGCGGTTCTACGCCGAGGCCTTCCACGGGGTCGAGGAGCGGGTCTGTTAGGGTGATCGCGGTGGAAATCATCCGTGAGCGTGGGGTCCAGGATATCCGGGGTGTTGATCCAGGACCTCTCCTCAGGTCCGTACCCCTCCCAGTCTATGAGGTATTTTAACACCCTGCCTCAGCGTCGAGAATCCAAGATCTCCCTGACTCGGTACGCCTCCTCGCCATCCACCACGATGGGAGGGGTGCTCTCCTCAGCGGTCTCCTCCTGGTCCCCCTCCCCTCTCGGACCACCGGCGGGCTTGAGCAAAGAAATATGGAAAGTGGGTGAGATACGGTAATTGGCAGGAAGTGCTAAACGATATGAAACTGGTGTAATTTGACGAATTATTTTAAATGGACCCACGTACCTGGGACTGAGCTTTTTGCACGGGAGACGAAGACGGAGATCTCTGGTGGACAACCACATCCACTGACCCGGAGCGTAGGGAGGACCTGGTCTCCGATTGCGATTGGCCTGTTCTCTAACCCGGCGTACAGCATGTTGGAGATGAACATGAGCGGTATTCCAGGTTTCCTCACTGCGGTGTAGCCAATCATTGACAGCGGGCAGATCCGAGGGTTCCCCTGACCAGGGAAATAGCGGAGGTTGGAAACCAAGAACACACTGGAACGGTGTTAGACCAGTGGACGGCTTGAGTAATGAGTTCTGCGCATATTCAGCCCAAAGCAGATAACGACTCCAGTCGTTCTGGTTGTTGTGGCAGTAAGATCTTAGAAATAGAGTTAATTCCTGATTAAGCCGTTCCACTTGACCATTGGATTCGGGGTGATAGCCGGAGGTTAGGCTGATGTTTATGTTAAGCTGCTGACAGAAAGCAGACCAGACTCTGGAGGTGAACTGTGGTCCACGGTCTGAGACTATGTCTTCGGGTAGTCCGTAGAATCTGAATACCTGTTCCAGCAAAGCCTCTGCTGTTTCGAAGGCTGTGGGGAGCTTAGTGAGAGGAATGAGGTGGCATGCTTTAGAGAAGTGGTCGATGACTGCAAGTATGGTGGTATGATTTCTGGAATGGGGAAGATCAGTTACAAAGTCGATGGCGATGTGAGACCAGGGGCGTTGAGGTATAGGTAGAGGTTGAAGTAACCAAGCTGGGCATTGATGAGACGATTTGGCAATACTGCAAGTAGCACAGTGTTGGATAAACTTGGTAACGTCCTTTTGTAATGATGGCCACCAGAACCGGTTGGTAACGAGATGAACTGTGGCTGTGATGCCAGGATGACCAGAACTGGGAGATTCGTGAATCATCCGTAGGATGCGTTGTCGAAGATCTGCAGGAACATAGGTTAAGTTCGGTGGGCAGTCAGGTGGTGTGGGGTCATTGGCTTGTGCATCGGTATTCTCGGTCATGATGTCCCATTGTACAGGAGCGAGGATAAGAGATGTGGGAATGAACGGTTCATTGGGGGCATTCGAGGATGTTGCGAAGTCGAATTGCCTTCGGAGTTACCCTGACGTTGAGACAAGATGGCTCCAATGCCTGTGTTAGAGGCATCCACTTCAACCGAGAATTCGAGTTCAGGATCGGGATGATGAAGAATCGGTGCGGAGGTGAAACGCTCCTTAAGTTGCTGAAAAGCCTCTGATGCTGCTGTGGACCAGACGAGATAGCGCTTGCCTCCCCTAAGCAAGGATGTCAACGGTGCGGCTATGGTGCTGAAGTTGCGTATGAAGCATCTGTAGAAGTTGGCAAACCCCAGAAAACGTTGTAGATCTTTAGTGGTTTTAGGTGTGGGCCAGTTTAAAACTGAGTTGATCTTCTCATCCATTGCCACCCCATCAGCACTGATGATGTATCCCAGAAACGATGTTAGTGTCTGATGAAACTCACATTTCTCCATTTTGGCATACAACTGATGATCGATGAGGTGTTTTAGTACTGCCCTTACATGTTGCACATGGGAATCAAATGTGTCAGAGTAGATTAATATATCGTCCATGTAAACAATCGCCCACCGACCCAACATGTCCCGGAACATATCATTGATGAATGCCTGAAAGACTGATGGACTGTTGACAAGCCCGAATGGCATAAACAGATATTCGTAGTGCCCATTGGTGGTAGAAAAGGCTGTTTTCCACTCATCCCCCTCTCTGATGCGGATAAGATTGTATGCATTGCGAAGGTCAAGCTTGGTAAAGTACTTAGCAGAACGGAGCATTTCCAGGGCGGCTGGAACTAGTGGCAGAGGGTAACGGAATTTGACTGTAATCTCATTGAGATGACGGTAATCAATGCAGGGGCGTAATCCTCCATCCTTTTTCTTAACAAAGAAGAAGCCTGCTGATGCTGGTGATGTGGATGGTCTGATGAAGCCCTTTGATAGCTCCTCCTCTATGTAAGCTTTCATGACCTCAGACTCCTGTTGTGTTAATGGGAAAATTCTGCCTCTGGTGGGTACTGCCCCAGGAAGGAGATCGATTGCACAATCGCTGGGGGCGATGAGGGGGAAGTTGTGAGGCTTTGGACCTACTGAAGGCTTCACATAAATCATGGTATTCAATTGGTAACCCCTGAATGACTGGACTTTCTTTTAGAAGAGATTTAGGTGGTATAGGTGAGTGAGAATGGAGCAAAAGGCAGTGCTTGTGACATGTCTCAGACCACTGAACGATCTGTCGTGTGGGCCATGATATGCAGGGATTGTGTTTCTCCAGCCAGGTCAAGCCGAGGAATATGGGTTTCTGGGGTGATTCAATGGCAAACAGGCAAATGCTTTCCATGTGAAGAGAGCCGGTTCTCAGTCTCTCTCCTCTGACGTGAGGTGTGTCACGCCCACTTGCATTGGCTCGGGCTCTGGCGTGGTTCTCACTGTGACAGCAGAGGGCAGTGTAGCAGAGCGACGTAAGGGGCATCTAGAGCGCGAGCGCATCAGGTTGTCTATACGAATAGCGAGCTCGATAAACTGTTCCAGTGTTCTCCCCTCATCGCGGCAAGCCAATTCAGACTGGAGTTCGGTTGTGAGGCCCTTGCGGAACAACAGCTTTAGTGGATCGTTATTCCAGCCTGTTTGTGCAGCGAGAGTACGAAAGGTGAGTGCATAATCAGCCGCCGTGCTACTTCCCTGGCGTAGGGCTAGTAGTTGTTCCCCAACCTCCTTTCCATCAACTGAATGTTCAAACACCTCTCGGAATTGTCACTTAAAGTTTCTGAAGGAGAGGAAAGCCATATTACCACCTTCCCACACCGCCGTAGCCCAGTCTAGTGCTCTCCCCGTCAGCAAAGAACATACAAAAGAGACACGACTGTCATCAGTGGGGTAGAGAAGGGGTTGTTGGTCCATGAACATTGTGCACTGGAGGAGAAACCCCTTACACTTGTTAGGGGCGCCATCGTGTTTCTCAGGAAATGACAAACGTGGGCTGGTCATAGGTTGGCTGGCGCTTTGGCTTTGAGCGGCCGGTGGTGGTGTCGGAGTAGGTGGGGATGCAATGCTGCACAGAGCCTGGAGTGTTTTGCTCAGCTCCTCTGTGAGTGAAGTGAGACGCTGCAGTTGTTGGTGATGTGCTGCTAGCATAGAGGCTTGGGCTGAGACCTCGGTGGTGAGCTGGGAAACAGCTGCTGGATCCTGAGTGGGCGAAGTCTTCTGTAACGAAGGGTCTGAGGCATGCGGCCAGCGGCAGACAGTGAGCTGATCATAGCCATGTTTGATCAATTTAGCATTCTCAAATCATCACGACTTGCCTAAAATAAAATCTATAGATATACTAAAACAGTTCAAGCATATAACAATGTTTTAACGTTAAACCTAGATAAATGTGCGCTGTATCCAATAGTTTGTGCGGAGAGTGGAAGTTAAAGGGCAGGACATGGAGGCACCAGTGCAATCAATTGCATTTTTTTCAATGGAAACAACTTACAGTAATTTTTGCTCATAAAAGTAAGAGTAATACATAATTCGGAACTGTAAAGGGTCTACTTTACAAAACTTTTTATAAAATATTAGGGCTCTAGAATAGACTCATTCCTCCAACTTTCTCAGTTGGCCGCAGGAGCACATCAGCAAATTTTTTATTTTTATTTTGATACAACATTTGATTAATCAATGCATGCTGATGAACTTTTATCATAGTTTATAGTTATATGGTAACGAAAGTGTTCAACATTCAACCCGTTATTTTTCATCAGTATTATTTGTGATTTAAATTTTGTGACAGGAATTCCTTTTTTTGCTTTCACTTTCACGATCTTGGTGTCATGCTTTACAAGAAAAGATAATGGTCTGTTTTGCTTATCTCTATACACCTTTCACTTTTTAAGACTAAAACAAAAGATGGATTCATTGGTATTCTTAATTAAAAAGCACAACAACAATAAAACAGTAGGTTACAATGACAAACTAGCTTACATAACATTTATTAATGAAAACGAATAAGAGGAGGCATGGCATAGGACACATCACATGCTGTATTATACTGACTAATACATAACAGAATGTTTAGCAAACACTGAGGAATCAAATAATAATAATATTTAAAAAATTAGGAAAGCCTCCATAGTGTAACCTGAGGTAAACAGCAAAAATAACAAGCTTTTTCAAAACGAAAACAAAAAGTAAAACTAAACTGGCTGCTGCTGACAGGACTTGCATGTTTTTAGAATACCAATATGTTCACCTTCTCTGGTTTAAGAAGCAGTCTTTTACTTTAGTTTGAAAACGAAATCCTCCATTGCGCTTCGTCCGCTGCGCGCACCTTCGCGCTCTTGCAGATGCAATGGGCGCGCTCTGCTCTGCTCTGCGCTGCCTCTGCTCTGCTTAGGCGTGCGGTGTGAAACCAGGCCCTACTGAAGCGCTCGCATGTGATCAGTGAAATCTTTCTGCTGCTACAATGTGCTGCGGCTGGCAGCGCGCGCGCTTTGGAGCAGCACAGACCATGCAGTCGCACAAGTGCGACCACGTCAAGTTTTTACTGGCACACTCTCAAAAAATGGTCACAGTCTAGAGCCCTGAATATATAAAATAATTTTATAAAATAAAGAAAACAATGATGTGCCGTCTTGTCTTGAACAGGAGCACTTCACAAAAATGAACCGAAAGTCAGCAAATACATGACTCACAGACATGATAAATATATCTATAGAAAGCTTTAAATTACTACTTAACAAAATAAATCAAATCGAAAACAAAAACTCTTTCATTATAATCCGTGAAGATGCACTTTATTCTCTCTAAAGGCGCATCTGATTCTTCATCTTTGCGACACTGACACAGAAAACACTAGTTTATTAGTAAATAATTCAAATATCTCCTTACTATTTCCCCCTGACACATTCATGGTAATTACTTTTGCTGGGGCTTTATGGCAAGCTTTATTGCGTGTATTTGAACGCAGAACTCTTCAGCTGCGCTGACGGCTCTCTGCTGCTGCGCGACGCCCCCTCAGGCTCCCCCGTGGCGCCGGCCCTGCATAGTTGGCTAACGATGCTTTTGGGAAACGCACCCCTGTCTGCTTTAGAGGTCTGCCAGGGACTGTTTTTTAAGTCCCGCTCCCGCGAGGTTTTATTCCGCACCCACCCGATCCCGCTATATGTTCACTCTTTGTTCACCCGATGTCCCCTTTGAATAATTTTCTTCCCGACCCGACCGTTCCCGCTAAATTTAGATCTCATTTCCAGAATCACACATTTAAATTCCCTCTACTGAAAGAAAGAGAGATAGGCTAACAAATAAAAGTGTAGTCTGCACAAAATTGTATTTGTTATTTTATTCGTCTTGTCAAGAGACTTTTATTGACAGCAAAATGTTTTGCTGCCAACACAGTAGGAAAAAGAGTGTCACAGAGAAAATAAATATGTAAAAAAATTGTATTCCTTATTTTTATTCGTCTTGTCAGGATACTCAGGATACAGTTCGTTTAAACTTTACAACACAATAGGAACAAGTGTCGCAGAGGATTTTTATTTTAGGTTGTACAAAAATGGCCTATTATAATTTTATTCGTCTTGTCAAAATACTAAATTCGTTTAACATCTTGCTGTAAACACAGTAGTTTAGAAGTTTGACCGATTATCAGTTAAACGGTTTAAAGTCACTTATTTATGCCTATTAGGTTTTTTTTCAGTAATTTATCAAAATATTTTAAAAGGTTTGCTGCATGGTTTACATTTACATTTAGTCATTTGGCAGACGCTTTTATCCAAAGCGACTTACAATTGGGGAATACATAAAGCGATTCATCTTGAAGAGGCAATCAGACAGAGGAAGTGCTCGTAACACCAAGTCTCAGTCATTGTTCAAATAAGTACAAGCTAGCAAGGGAAGGAGAGAAAGATAAAGGGAAAGATTAAGATTTTTTTTTTTTTTTTTAGGATGAAGTCAAGTAGTGCCGACGGAGAGTGGAAGTTGATGAGTTTTCAGTTGTTGCTTGAAGATTGACAGTGATCCAGCATTCCGGATAGGGGTGGGAAGATTATTCCACCAGCCAGGAATGGTGAACGAGAATGTTCTGGAGAGTGATTTTGAGCCTCTCTGTGATGGCACCACAAGGCGTCGCTCACTAGCAGATCTCAGACTTCTAGAGGGGATGTAGATTCGTAATAGTGAGTGGAAGTAGGAGGGTGCTGAGCCTGTGGTCGTTCTGTATGCAAGCATCAGTGTCTTGAACTTGATGCGAGCTGCAACTGGTAGCCAGTGCAAGGAGATGAAGAGAGGTGTAACACGGTTAAAATAAGCTACGCTTATAAAAAAAATATTTTTTTTAGAGAGAGAAAAAAGAACATAAGTCACCTATAAGTCACATTTTATTATTTCCTTCAGAAATAGGCCGACGCAAATTTCAAACATTATAATAAACACTGTAAACATAGCTAGGCTATTTTAGTTCCCCTCACTCCACAACAAATCCTTTCAATTAACAGTAGGCTAGTTAGAAAAAAACAGGAATTAAAAATGTAAGAAGTTATAGCTATATAAAGACAAACCAAAACTAATTAATTTAGGCTAAAACGAAACTGAAACCAATGTTGGGTCTCTCTTTCGACACAAAATCAAATGTTTCTGTATTCGCAATGTATATGAATGCCAAAATATTATTTACCTTTTATGTAGGCCTGCTTCACTCCGTTCCAATATCCACGTAAAACAAAATGTTTTGCATAACTTAAGGGCACAGATTTGACTACATATTTAAACTGAGCAGTTTGTTTTTTATTCCCATATGTTTGACTGATTGTTTTTTATTATGATAATGAACAGGCTGCATTGTGAAGGTAGAATGTTTGTGTGTGCGCGCTGGAGCAATCACTTGATTTTTTTTTCTTCCTTCTAACAGTGGAAGCAACTACTCCTTTTAGTCATGAAGATAATTGGAATTGTAAAAGGTTTGCTTTTATTTGTGTACATTCACAATAAAAACTTATCTTTGCGCTTTTGTAAAATAAGCCTAAAAAAATAGGATGACGCTTTCTGCTGTCTGGTTTCCTTTCGCGCAGCACAAAAATGAACTAAAACTCTGCATAGGCTACTTGCACAGTTTTTTTTTTTTCGTTTTCTTAAATTATTATTTAAGTGAAAATATATTTCTCTTATATAGGCCTATTTATTCGTATATATATATATATATATATATATATATATATATATATATATATATATATATATATATATATATACACACACATTAGAGCCAAGCTTTATTATGTTTTTCTCCGCTCGCAGAAGCACTGCAGGTGCCTGATGTGATGTGATGTGGTATGATCATGTCAAGTCAAGTCAAGTCACCTTTATTTATATAGCGCTTTTAACAATACAAATTGTGACAAAGCAACTGCACAATATCAAAATGGGAAAATAGTGTCAATAATGTAAAATGACAAGATTAAACACTCAATTTTCAGTTAAAGGCATTTCATTGTTGAATTCAGTGATGGCATCGTCCAGCTAAGTTCAGTTCAAAAAAAAATTTGTTCAATCAAGTCGACGATATTGCTGGAAATGAAGTGTCCCCAACTAAGCAAGCCAGAGGCGACAGCGGCAAGGAACCAAAACTCCATTGGTGACAGAACGGAGAAAAAAAACCTTGGGAGAAACCAGGCTCAGTCGGGGGGCCATTTCTCCTCTGGCCAGACGACACAGCAGTTCAATTCCAACTGCTGCAAAGTCAGATTGGATGGCTCAACAGGTTCCCGAGGTCTTTTCCTGATGGCTCTCTAGGTGACGGGGTCCTCACTGGGGGTCTGTCTCTGGGGCTCATCTAGGTGTCCTGGTCTCCGCTGACGTTCAGGGCTGTAGTAGAGGTCGTCTCTAGGTGCTGATCCACCATCTGATCTGGTGACTGCAGTGACCTCGGAATAAGAAAGAAACAGACTAATATTAGTGTAGATGTCAATCTTTTTACGATGTAACAAGTACATCATGTGTTATGGGAAGTGTTCCCGGTTCCGGTTGATCTAATTAATGCAGCCTAACAATCCTTTAACGGATTTGAATAATAGAAGTCTATTAGTGTGTTATGTGTACGCCAGGTTAAAGAGATGGGTCTTTAATCTAGATTTAAACTGACAGAGTGTGTCTGCCTCCCGAACAGTGTTTGGTAGATTGTTCCAGAGTTTGGGCGCTAAATAGGAAAAAGATCTGCCGCCCGCAGTTGATTTTGATATTCTAGGTATTATCAAATGGCCAGAGTTTTGAGAACGCAGTGGACGTGAAGGACTATAATGCGATAAGAGCTCGCTCAAGTACTGAGGAGCTAAACCATTCAGGGCTTTATAAGTAATTAACAAGATTTTAAAATCTATATGATGTTTAGTAGGGAGCCAGTGCAGTGTTGACAGAACCGGGCTAATGTGCTCATACTTCCTGGTTCTAGTAAGAACTCTAGCTGCTGCATTTTGAACCATCTGTAATTTGTTTATTAAGCGCGCAGAACAACCACCCAATAAAGCATTACAATAATCTAACCTTGAGGTCATAAACGCATGAATTAATATTTCTGCATTTGACATTGAGAGCATAGGTCTCAGTTTAGATATATTTTTAAGATGAAAAAATGCAGTTCTACAAATGCTAGAAACGTGGCTGTCAAAGGAGAGATTACTATTAAATAGCACACCTAGGTTCCTGACTGATGACGAAGAATTTACAGAGAAGCCATCAAGTGTTAGACAGTGTCCTAGGTTATTACTTGTGGGGGTTTTAGGTCCGATAAGTAACACCTCTGTTTTTTCAGAATTTAGCAGTAAGAAATTACTCGTCATCCAGTTTTTTTATATCGACTATGCATTCCATAAGTTTCTCAATTTGGTGTGTTTCACCAGGCCGTGAAGAAATATAGAGCTGAGTGTCATCAGCATAACAGTGAAAGCTAACCCCGTGTTTCCTAATGATATTTCCCAAGGGTAACATGTAAAGCGTGAAAAGTAACGGTCCTAGTACTGAGCCTTGAGGAACTCCATACTGCACTTGTGATCGATATGATACCTCTTCATTCACTGCTACGAATTGATGGCGGTCAGATAAGTACGATTTGAACCATGCTAATGCACTTCCACTAATGCCAACAAAGTTTTCTAGTCTATTCAAAAGAATGTTGTGATCGATAGTGTCGAACGCAGCGCTAAGATCCAGTAGAACTAATAGAGAGATACAACCACGATCAGATGATAAGAGCAGGTCATTTGTAACTCTAATGAGAGCAGTCTCAGTACTATGATACGGTCTAAATCCTGACTGGAAATCCTCACAGATATCATTTTTCTCTAAGAAGGAATATAATTGTGAGGATACAACCTTTTCTAATATCTTTGACAGAAAAGGGAGATTCGAGATCGGTCTGTAATTAACTAGATCTTTGGGGTCAAGTTGTGGTTTTTTAATGAGAGGCTTAATAACAGCCAATTTAAACTTTTTGGGGACATATCCTAATGACAATGACGAATTAATAATAGCCAAAAGAGGATCTATGACTTCTGGAAGCACCTCTTTTAGTAGTTTAGATGGAATAGGGTCTAACATACATGTTGTTGGTTTAGATGAATTAACAAGTTTATACAATTCTTCCTCTCCTATAGTAGAGAATGAGTGGAATTGTTCCTCAGGGGATCTATAGTACACTATTTGATGTGATGATATAGCTGACGGCTGCATGGTTACAATTTGATCTCTAATAGTATCAATTTTGGAAGTAAAGTAGTTCATAAAATCATTACTGCTGTGCTGTTGGGAAATGTCAATACCTGTTGATGCTTTATTTTTTGTTAATTTTGCCACTGTATTGAATAAATACCTGGGGTTATGTTTGTTTTGTTCTAAAAGAGACGAAAAGTAATCAGATCTAGCAGTTTTTAAAGCTTTTCTGTAGGATAGGGTACTTTCCCGCCAGGCTAAACGAAATACCTCTAGTTTTGTTTTCCTCCAGCTGCGCTCCATTTTCCGGGCTGCTCTCTTTAGAGTGCGAGTGTGCTCATTATACCACGGTGTTGGACTCTTTTCCTTAATCTTCCTTAAGCGTAAAGGAGCAATTGTATCTAAAGTGCTAGAAAAGAGAGAGTTCATAGTTTCTGTTACATCATCAAGTTGTTCTGAGCTGTTGGATATGCTGAGGAATTGAGATAAATCAGGAAGATTACTTACAAAGCAGTCTTTTGTGGTAGAAGTGATGGTTCTACCATATTTATAAGAAGGAGTTGAATTTACAGCTTTAACTATATGGAGTTCACACAAGACTAGATAATGATCTGATATATCATCGCTTTGCTGCAGAATTTCAATACCATTAACATCAATTCCATGTGACAGTATTAAATCTAGAGTATGATTTCGACTATGAGTAGGTCCTGAAACGTGTTGTCTAACCCCAATAGAGTTCAGAATGTCTATGAATGCTGATCCTAATGCATCTTTTTCATTATCAACATGGATATTAAAATCACCCACAATTAGGACTCTATCTGCAGCCAGCACTAACTCTGATAGAAAATCAGCAAATTCTTTAATAAAGTCTGTATGGTGCCCTGGTGGCCTGTATACAGTAGCCAGTACAAACGTTACGGGGGATTTATCATTAATACTTTTTTCTCTAGATAATTTTATATGAAGCACCATTACTTCAAAGGAGTTATACTTAAAGCCTGTCTTCTGAGAAATACTGAGAATATTGTTATAAATTGTAGCAACACCTCCCCCTTTGCCTTTTGGACGCGGCTCATTTTTGTAACAGTAATCTTGGGGGGTGGACTCATTTAAAATAATGTATTCATCTGGTTTTAGCCATGTTTCTGTCAAACAGAGCAAATCTAGGTTATGATCATTAATCAAATCATTTACAAAAAGTGCATGTGAATCCTCATGTTCTGTTGTTTGCTGCTTTTTGCCCATGTAAAATTAAGCCCCGGAAAACAAATGTTAGTATTTTTAAGGGGTCACAGACACTTATTCTTTCTAAGAATATTCTTTCTGTCCGTTAACAGTTAATAATCGGTTAAAAGCGTCGGTTGTGAAAAATAACCGAAATGAACATCCCTAAAATAAATTCGACATCTGTCATTTAAAATGATAGGCTAAGCAAAATATAAACAAAACCGAGTTGAACATTCTTCAAGGACAGCGCATCCACACTTTGCTCCATCTTTATTCTGCTCTGTCACTCATCGACAACCTGCCTGTTCCGTCTGCGGGCCGTATATTCACCACTGGTAGGCTAGCCTGCTCTGAGCATCGTTATGCGCATGCTGTGCACAGACCTCGCAAATAAAACGAAGCACTGGTTCATGCTTGCAGCCAGGGGCGGACTGGCCATCGGGAGAACCGGGAGAATTCCCGGTGGCCTGGCAGCCAATTTGGCCCGCTGACCTGCATTTTTTTTTTTTTTTTTTATAATTTATTATTATTATTTTATATTGTTGTTGTTGTTGTTGTTTTTGTTGCCTACCGAATGTACTAAAGTGATTATTTCCGAATTCGCCATTCAATAATAAAACTCTAATAAATCATGCCTTGACTGGCAACGCGATTTGCCTCGCAGGCTCCGCGCATCTGCCAAAAGGACGCGAGACTCTAGAATGGAGTGGAAGCGCCCAGGTGGAGCAGAGAGACAAAACTGTCCTGTTCAGGGCTTCAAGTGCAGGTCATTACATCTGTGAATAGACTATTGTAGTTTTATCTTTGTTTACTTAGTTAAACATTAAACTGCTAGCAAATGTTAGCAGTAGCAGTCAATTACTGCAAACTTAACAAAAGGACATAACTATTGTAAAGAGAAAGAATTTAGCAGATAAATATTCACATAGTTTTATAACGGGTTTAGGAGGAGTTACGGCAGACAACAACACAACCCTCAGGAAAATAAAACCAAAAAAAACATGGTTACTATAGTTAAACCATGGTAACCACAAATGAATTATGGTTTTGCTACACGATATAGTTTCACCATGGTATTTGTAGTAAAACTCTGGTTATACAAATAGTAATCAATCCACCAAAAACATGGTTACTTTTACCATAGGTCTAATAATACCATGGTTAATTTTCCTTAGGACCAAACATGACCCATGATAATGCAAGAACACATTCAATTTTAAGATTTTTCTATAAAGATATATTCAAGATGTAGCTATTATTGTGCTAATTTTGACAAGATAAAACAATAATGTAATACTTAATTTTTTTCTAAAATAAATGTATACTATGTGCAAACAAATTGCAATGAGGTGGCTGTTTTGCAACAAGGAGACGTGTTGATGGAAAAGTGACAGGTGCAAGAAAATTTATGAAAAAAGTAAACATACACATGAGAGACATAGAGATGTCAGGGAAAATGAAGAGACTAAAAAGGAAATTGGAAGTTCAAAAGATAACCTTTAATTATTTTGCATGGCCCCAGCCCACCTGCTTCGAATGATATCATTCGATTGAATAGCCGTTTTCAGTGGATATCAGGTCACATATATGGCCCAGAAGGGGGCTGCTGCGCCTTCTGTTAGGATGAGAAGGATGTTATCATCGATCCACAAGGTTAATCCCTGCATGCATGTATGAAGGTGAAGTTACCACTGGAGTACCAGCAGAGGCGATCGTTTCCCCAACGTCAACAACTGCACACGGACCAAAGACCAGCGAAATAGCGCATTAAAAGATGGATTTAGATGACTTCAGGACACATATACAGGTACTGTCTCGTAAAATACTCAATTGTTCCGAGTTTATGAATTAAGTTATTAATTTAAAATTTGCTTATGGTGGGAAAGGGATCGTGTAAAAAGTCCACACATTTACCATAGTGTTACCATAGTAACTGTCGCTCGACGATGTCATGTGTAGTCAATGCACAGTGACCACAAAATATACCATGCTTCTCCCACCGTAACCGTAGTTTTACTGTGGTATTTCTAGTAAAATCCCAATAACTTCAATATTTACTATGAGTTTACCTCAGTAACCATAGTTTTACTGTTGTATTTCTAGTAAAAGCCCAATAACTTAAATATTTACTATGAGTTTACCTCAGTAACTGTAGTTTTACTGTGGTATTTCTAGTAAAAGCCCAATAACTTCAACATTTACCATGAGTTTACCTCGGTAACCATAGTTTTACTGTGGTATTTCTAGTAAAAGCCCAATAACTTCAAAATTTACTATGAGTTTACCTCAGTAACCGTAGTTTTACTGTGGTATTTATAGTTAAAGGACAGTAACAACAATACTTACCATGTTTTTACCACAGTAACTGTTTTTACTGTATACTATTTTTAAAGCACAGTAAACAACGCTTTCCACACCTTTAAGATGTTTTTTTGAAGTAATTGTAATTCAATATTTTTTTTTCTGTCTTGCAGTTACGTCAGATTACATACTCCAGCAGCTCTTTTAAGAAGCCATCTCTTGTAAAGGTCTCTCTCTCTCTCTCTCTCTCTCTCTCTCTCTCTCTCTCTCTCTCTCTCACTCTCACTCTCACTCTCACTCTCTCTTTCAGCTTTACCTTTCCTATTTTCCCAAACTGTAATCTGTAATTCATTTACACATATTTTGCTCGTTGTGGTTCATGGCATATTTTTAAAACTCGGAATCAAATTTTGACCAGTTCTTTCAGAAAGCTGCTGGAATCCTTCAAAGGTTTAGCCCTTCACAGGTTTTGTTGAACACTTTTAGTAATAACTGATTTGCTTTAATGAACACATCCTTATATTATGTGTTGATCATATCTTTCGTTATTGTCCTTCTCAAATATTTTGCTCGCAGATCATTTTTAACACACTGTCTCAACATGTATATATTTCTCTTCGTTTCAGTTGAAAGGGAAGACAAAAGAAGGCCTGTAATGAGATTTGAATTTGGCCATACTGTGCGTTTACGGAGAAGACCAAAAGCTGCAAAGGAATACACTTCCAATGGTACGTCTGTGTTGGTCTGAGCACCTTTACTATTTGCACAGCATTTGATGTTTCTTTAACTTTGGTTTACATACCCCACGGCCCCGCCACGAGGAACCCTCAACAAAGTGTCATGTTGAAGTAGTAATAATTCATACAATTGACCAAATCAGCAAATTCATATGATATTGTACAAGCGTACTCATACAAAATTCTACAACTTTTTCTCCTCCTGCTGTTATTGGCCTTTGCCTCAACTCTCATGCAGATTGTGCTCATAGTAAGTAGTCAGAGTGTTTATATCATAAAGTTTATATTAAGTCCATTGTATTCTTTATTAACCTTTACAAACAGGTGCTGTCTCTTCCCGTTCTAACAGTACATGATATCTGTCCACACCTCAGAGTCTGTTTTTCTTTCCGTGTTGATTTTTATTGAACATATCTGTCTAAGAAGCAAGAGTCTGGAAATGCTAGTTTAACTTCTCATGTGACAAATCAGATCTTCAATTAATTTGGCCAAATCAGATCACTTAACTCTGTTCACAGCAAGAACAAGAAATATAATGGTAAATATTTTAGCATCCACACCAACAGACGATAATGGTCTGTTTACTGTTATACACGCTGCAGTTACAGTACGTTGTTGTCTGCTATTTGTTGTTGTCAATGTTTTTATTGTTCATCAGCTTGAAAAAGTTGTTCTGGAAGAGGTTCCAACGATATTGTTCCTCTGTGTCATTAAATGTTAAATAGCTGCGGTGTGGACTCATCCTTGGTGTGAAGAGGCCTTTAAATTGCTTACAACAATGCCGGCAGCATGTAATCATATTTAAAATAATTCATATTAATATAGGTTGCTATTGAAGAATACAGCTTTTTCTAATGCTGCTTTCCTCTCATTCTGTTAAACTTACACACAAAATTTTGCCTTTCTCTGCCAAATTCTCTTCATCTTATTCCTTTACTCCGTCACTCACTCACACATTCTTTCGTGCTCTGTTGTAAGGTAGAAACTGAGAGTTTGCATGATGGCCTTTTCTCAGACTCTGAATCTGATGTATACAGATGAACTGAGGAGCCCGCTAGAGTTGCCAGGGAACTTGAGCTTGAAGTTTATTATTACAACTGCTTAACTTATGTTTAAACAACAATAATAATTAAACATGGGGTCAATAGATATTTTCTTGTTTTACAGCTGAAGACCAAAAACGAAAAAGAAAATCAGTCACAGCAAGCCAGTCAAACCAGTCCTGATGAATGAGGAATGAACATGGTCTTCTTGTGCCCAAACAGAAAAGACAGAGCTAAAAGTTGCATATTTCCATTGGTATGTCTGTATTCAATGCAGTTATGTGTGGTGTAACGGAGGTCGTCTTGTCCCAAAATATAATAAAGGTTAAACGCACACACACAAAAAAAAAAACTACCTGAAGCGGGAATCGAACCCCGGCCACACGCGTAATGACGTAGAGTCCTAACCGTAAGACCACGTATCGTTGACAACTAAGGTGGCACTCAGTCTGTACTCGACTCAGACCGAAAACCTCACAGAGGAAGGCAGAGAGAGGAAAAAAAAACAATCAGTTATTATTGTTCGGGCGCCAGACAAGTTTATTATACCTGCCACATTTTTATATTAATTTCATCCCGGATAGCAACGTACAACCAAACCATCCGCTACATACAAACAAGAGGAAGACAAAAACAAATACAAACTACAGGAAGAATACGTAATTTTCTTTGTTTTAATGAGGTAACGTTTTTATATTCTAGACAGGACTTTATCTCCAAGCACTACAATTCCATTAAAAAAAAAAAAACAAGAAAAAGAAAAATAATCGAGCAAAACCAACTAACACAAAACAACACTTTTCAAATATGCATAAATGAGTGCAATGTGTATGTGTGACTGTAGTGAGTGGAACACTGACCAAGCTGGCAGCACAGGTGACTAAGAGTGATTCGGGAATATCAGCGGCGGCAGCCGGTCTTGGCTCCTTTAATAAGAGTAAGGTTCGAACCTCCAGGTCAATCCCAGATGTTAAAAGGAAGCATTCACTGGCCAAGAGAAATGCCCTTTAGCAACAGGCTAAACAGGTAGCACCACCTCCTCTCCACAATCCGCACACTCCGAAAACGACAGATTCACCGCAAGGACTGCCTCCAAAAAGGTACGTAACTGGTCAGACCACCCCTTCCGGTCTCTAAACCTCACACTATATAGACATTGACTCCTCCTCTTAATTAGTGCTGCTTCCAATCCAGATACAATTTCATTTGGAAGGCGGTGATAGAAAAAATGAAAATAAACAAAGGGGCAGTATAGGAAATATCTGTAATGCCACAGTGGTACAGCATTGATGTTTATCTCTCAAAAGACAGCAGTTATAGTTACTTCAAGTCAGCAGTTATAGTTTTTCACACATAGATCTTTTTATTGCTCCTAGAATGAGCAAATTAGCTGTGCATCATTTCTGGGATTTGGGCAGGAAATGACTGAATCAATATGGTCATCAATATGGTAAGTCAATATGGTCAGTTCTGACACCTGCACCTGTATTCACCAACACTATTTCAGTTATTGTTGACTTAATGTTTTTTCTGTTTGTTTGAAGGAGGATGAAGCCAGTTGATGAAGATATCAATTCAATGGCCACCAAGTGAAGCACTGCTGCCTGAACCCATCAGTTATCTGCTGTGAAGACTGCATTCACGAACAGCTCTACTGTGACAGCTCAGATGTTACAGCCCATAAAAGAAACTTCACAACTGCAAGATAGTGGTGGAGGGATTCTTTTAGCCAATAACTCCAAAAAGAATCAATGGTAAGTCCAGTGCAACAATTATAAATAAAAATACTATATATTGTTTATTAATTTACCACACCCTAAATACATATTTTGTCCCTCCAGGGCATCTACACCAGGTGGTGTGTGAGGAGGACCATCAGAGACTCCAGCCACCCGAGCCATGGATTGCTCTCACAGTTACCATCAGGCAGATGTTATTGCAGAACCTTCATCAGCAAACTGCGAGACAAGTTCTTTCCACAGGCAATCAGACTGAACTAAACTCATACCAGTAACACCACACACACCCCACCAACCTCTTATGTACTGCACTCTATCAGTTACACTGACTGGACTCTGACACACTATTATTCTGCACCGACATTCTGTTTACACTAATTCATACTGTACTGTCTGACATTGTTTGTCATGGAAGAATAAGATTATGATAGGGACATGGACAAGCAAGCAAGAGAAAGAAAACCAGGAGAGCTCTGATGAGAAGGAAACTGAATGTGATTCTATGATGCTCAGGACATTTCACTATGCATGCATTCTGGTGGCTTCATCTGATTAAAATAATATGGTTTTAAATGACTATTTTTTATTTCTCTTCAATATGATCTGTCTTTATATGCTACTTTAGCTGTCTTTATGTTGTATCCTCCAGCAAAGTATTGCACATGGTGTTGGATAATAAAGTATGGTGAATATTCTGTATTAGGGATGTTGTTTGGTAAATACACCATTTAATTTTGTAAACAATACATATAATTACTATGATTGTTTTAAGACATGAACATGTGGTCATATTAATGACTCCGTTATGAAGGGAATGCTGAAAGATGCATTAGAAGAAACTGCATGGACTATATTGCTACAGGAACTTCATGCACAACTGAGGATGATTTACCAGGGAAAGATCAACATGAATCTTGTACTGTATTATAAGCAAGATGAGCATTGTGCATTACTGATGTTTAGCACCTGCAGAGGACAAAGATGAGACATTTCTGACACAGAGATACAAATTAGGTCTTTTGTATTATGAATTGTATGGTTTTTGCACCATAAACCACACACTGTCTGTACCTTGTCTTACTGAATGACACATTGGCATTGTGTGATAGTACAATAAAGTGTCACAGTATGTATTGGCTGTTTAAATTGGTGTCTTTGTTTACTGTCAACACTGTATTCTTGCTCCTGATCTAATGAAATAAATGGAGCACATTCCAAATAGGCACTGATGTAGATTTTTTGGGGGTCTGTTCTTATTCTAAGATAACTATGACTTGCAACTTTCATATTGGCAAATTGATGAAAAGACAATCTAAAAAATGTGACTCAGCACAATTTGTTGTGATATTGAGAATAGAACTGTGTATGTTGTACTGCCCTTCCATCCTCAGGGGCCTAGTAGAGTCCCCCGGAAGAGCAAAAACAAATTAACATTTCAAATGGCTATATATCAGTCTGATTATAGTTTTGAGAAATTTGGCAGGACAACTACTTATGCTATGTTAATTAAATAATGTTGGACAGAGTTTTCAAACAAATATGGAAAGGTGGAATAAAGGTGTTTAAAAAAGTGCTCTTATTAAAATACCAAATTTCAGCCTGCCTCTTAAATATGTCATAAATATTTGCACAATTAACATGTTTAGATATACCATTGTTCAAAAAAGATGGTATTTTCACCCATTTTATCATTAAACATTTTAAACTACAGTACCCATAAGCCTCTGCCATTCAAATGTGAAAAACATGGTGCTGGTATTTGTAGTTTAACAAAAATTTTCCTCGGGGTTAGGGTTAAGATCTCGGTAAAGTAGCAATATCTCACGACATAACAACACTGCATTGTTAACTGAAGGTATTACTGACGTAATAATAACAGCAAAACGTACTTTGGAACATTAAGCGTTTTTTTAATTTGGGTTAAAAGATAGTCCAATCACAGGGACGTCTGCGAGTGCCAAGGGAACTTCAAAGCCAATGGCAACCCAGTTGAGCAGAAGCGTCACACTTACTTGTCCATATATGGTCATTTATAACAGGATCTTCCGGGTTCTTGTGGTGAATGGACAGATTCGATTTATTTGTCTCCACTCAATATAAAACTGTAACAACAGATTGCATCGTGTGGTTAACCTGATGCAGCAATACATTTATTGATTACAGTGTTTTGTTTTTTTTCTTTTCAAACAAGGGTGTAATGGTTCCCATTGCATGCACTGTTTACACTAATATTAATTAATGTACAATATTTAAACTCAAAAGTGTGCATATACTGTGTGAAAAATAAATAATAAATGTCAAAATGTTTCATTTGCTTACAATAAAACCCCCACCTGATATTTATTCAAACATGCAGTATTTTTCTGCTATTAAACTTTGCTTCTGTAACATTTACAGTGTATTTATAGTGTGTTAAAGGTATACAATTAATCACTTTTATGTTTTCTGGAAATGGACCCTACAAACTTGCCATTCTTAGCTCTGCCAGTTGAACTACATGAATATAATAAAAAAAAACAAAAAAAAAAACACACACATTACAAATTTCCCAATGCTTATTGATATGTCAAACTTTTCCAATACAAACATAGTGCCCAGAACAGCACTCTCTCTCTCTCCAGTTTGTGCCACTATGAAAAAAAAAAAACAGTTATAGTGTAATATAACAACTTAAAACAATGACTGATTGATAAAGTAATTCATGGGTACATGGACACAAACATGTAACTAAGAAATATGCAATATAAAACCCATTTTAAAAAACATTGTCTAATATTCAAAAATAAAAAGACAATTTTTTTACAGAAAATGTCATAAGATGAAAAATACTATTTTACAAACTGGGAGTTTTGAGGCTCCGGTTGAAATATATAATTTTCTTACCTTTAATGAACAAATAGGCAAAAATGATTAAGAACAATATTTTAATATTTTACAATTATTATTCTCCTGTAATCATTGTTTGATTGTATTGTGACTAAATGCAGGACCAATTAAAATGGTTAACAATTATATATATATATACACACAGTGACAGGAGTGTGAGATGGGAGTGTTGACTGTAAAGTAGAAATTAAAACAAGTAGACATGCAGTAAAGTTGGCAGTAAAGGGCTGAGAGCAGATGTGCCACACGAGAGTGAGAGAGATGTGGAAGCTTTTGGAAGGGCTGATATTGTGGAGAGCTGATGCAGAAGGACTAAGTAGTCTGTGAGAAATCCTGCAAGACAGGAAGAAAAATAATTTATCACATGATGAACAATAAAAACATTGACAACAACAAATAGCAGACAACAACGTACTGTAACTGCAGCGTGTATAACAGTAAACAGACCATTATCGTCTGTTGGTGTGGATGCTAAAATATTTACCATTATATTTCTTATTCTTGCTGTGAACAGCTTTAAGTGATCTGATTTGGCCAAATTAATTGAAGATCAGGGGCCTCATTTATAAAGCGTGCGTACGCTCAGATTTGATCTTAGAGTGTGCGTACGCTTAAATTCATGCCATATTTATAAAAACTGTCTTTGACGTGGAAAAGTGCTTAGCGTCACGTCAGGGTCTGAGCAGACGTCCGCACTTTTTATTGTCAGAGTATTGCAGGTTTTTTAAAATATAAGCTGTTCTTGCAGCTCGCTGTTCTAAATTATGATGATTGGTGATCTTTTATATGTTAATGATATTAATTAGGGGTCGTTTACAAGGCAGAGAGCTGAAACCAGTCAATTGCGCGCAAGTTCAAGATCATTTGCGATTCATAGATTTCACATCTGAAAGAGACGCGTACGCGCGATTTCTGTTCGTACGTTCATTCTATGAATCACACGTACGCATATCTTAGAAATGAACGTAAGAACAATTTTAGGATGGTTTCTGCGCAACATTTTATAAATGAGGCCCCTGATTTGTCACATGAGAAGTTAAACTAGCATTTCCAGACTCTTGTTTCTTAGACAGATATGTTCAATAAAAATCAATACGGAAAGAAAGACAGACTCTGAGGTGTGGACAGATATCATGTACTGTTAGAACGGGAAGAGACAGCACCAGTTTGTAAATGTTAATAAAGAATACAATGGACTTAATATAAACTTTATGATATAAACAATAACAGCAGTAGGAGAAAAAGTTGTAGAATTTTGTATGAGTACGCTTGTACAATATCATATGAATTTGCTGATTTGGTCAATTGTATGAATTATTACTACTTCAACATGACACTTTGTTGAGGGTTCCTCGTGGCGGGACCGTGGGGTATGTAAACCAAAGTTAAAGAAACATCAAATGCTGTGCAAATAGTAAAGGTGCTCAGACCAACACAGACGTACCATTGGAAGTGTATTCCTTTGCAGCTTTTGGTCTTCTCCGTAAATGCACAGTATGGCCAAATTAAAATCCCATGACAGGCCTTCTTTGGTCTTCCCTTTCAACTGAAACGAAGAGAAATATATACATGTTGAGACAGTGTGTTAAAAATGATCTGTGAGCAAAATATTTGAGAAGGACAATAACGAAAGATATGATCAACACATAATATAAGGATGTGTTCATTAAAGCAAATCAGTTATTACTAAAAGTGTTCAACAAAACCTGTGAAGGGCTGAACCTTTGAAGGACCCTTTCTTCAACCATTTTTTTCAATATCAGCATTGGGAGCTTCGAGTTCAAGTTCCCTGTTAATTCCAGCAGCTTTCTGAAAGAACTGGTCAAAATTTGATTATGAGTTTTAAAAATATGCCATGAACCACAGAAATAAACCACAGAGAGCAAAATATGTGTAAATGAATTACAGATTACAGTTTGGAAAAATAGGAAAGGAAAAGCTGAGAGAGAGAGAGAGAGAGAGAGAGAGAGAGAGAGAGAGAGAGAGAGAGTGTGAGAGAGAGAGAGAGAACCTTTACAAGAGATGGCTTCTTAAAAGAGCTGCTGGAGTATGTAATCTGACGTAACTGCAAGACAGAAAAAAAATATTGAATTACAATTACTTCAAAAAAACATCTTAAAGGTGTGGAAAGCGTTTTGTTTACTGTGCTTTATAAATAGTATACAGTAAAAACAGTTACTGTGGTAAAAACATGGTAAGTATTGTTGTTACTGTCCTTTAACTACAAATACCACAGTAAAACTACGGTTACTGAGGTAAACTCATAGTACATTTTGAAGTTATTGGGCTTTTACTAGAAATACCACAGTAAAACTATGGTTACTGAGGTAAACTCATGGTAAATGTTGAAGTTATTGGGCTTTTACTAGAAATACCACAGTAAAACTACGGTTACTGAGGTAAACTCATAGTAAATATTGAAGTTATTGGGCTTTTACTAGAAATACCACAGTAAAACTACGGTTACTGAGGTAAACTCATAGTAAATATTGAAGTTATTGGGCTTTTACTAGAAATATCACAGTAAAACTATGGTTTTCTGAGGTTAACTCATAGTAAATATTGAAGTTATTGGGCTTTTACTAGAAATACCACAGTAAAACTATGGTTACTGAGGTAAACTCATAGTAAATATTGAAGTTATTGGGCTTTTACTAGAAATGCCACAGTAAAACTACGGTTACTGAGTTAAACTCATGGTAAATATTTAAGTTATTGGGCTTTTACTAGAAATACCACAGTAAAACTATGGTTACTGAGGTAAACTCATAGTAAATATTTAAGTTATTGGGATTTTACTAGAAATACCACGGTAAAACTACGGTTACGGTGGGAGAAGCATGGTATATTTTGTGGTCACTGTGCATTGACTACACATGACATCGTCGAGCGACAGTTACTTGCACTATGGTAAATGTGTGGACTTTTTACACGATCCCTTTCCCACCATAAGCAAATTTTAAATTAATAACTTCATTCATAAACTCGGAACAATTGAGTATTTTACGAGACAGTACCTGTATATGTGTCCTGAAGTCATCTAAATCCATCTTTTAATGCGCTATTTTTCTGGTCTTTGGTCCGTGTGCTGTTGTTGGCGTTGGGGAAACGATCGCCTCTGCTGGTACTCCAGTGGTAACTTCACCTTCATACATGCGTGCAGGGATTAACCTTGTGGATCGATGATAACATCCAGGGCCGGATTTACATCTTTTCGTGACATAGGCAAAACTATTTTTTTACCTTACCCCTTACCTATTAATATGATAGGCCTAATATTACCACCCAATCAAACAAAAAATATTTCTTTATCAGTGGAAACTGTTACAGTGTTTTCTATCGCAAAAAGCGCTTATGTTCAGTCAATAAAAATCGATTGTAGTTCTTAATTTGTTTGAGAACTGAGAAAGACATTCCATTAATAGGCGCGGCGTCGTGGCCACATAACCACTTCGGGAGTGCATTATTCCTCTAATAATTTTAACAGCCGAGTCACAATCACACATCGAGACATTGTTCAGATGATTTGTTTCATTTGACATGTTTCTATGGAAGCCCGTCTCCGCCACTGAATACAAAAATAAAAAAAGGCTACTGCGACTTTATTACTCGCAATTGCGAGTTATAAAGTCAGAATTGCGTGATATAAACTCGCAATTGCCAGAAAAAAAAAATCTGAATTGTGAGATAAAAGGTCGCAATTACCTTTTTTTTGTCCTGAAATCTCGTGTGTGTTGAACTAATACGCACAATACCCAAACCTTCCGTTGCAAATTCCAAAACGTCATTTTAGAGCTAATAACAGGGGCTTGAGCCATTGATATGCAGACTAATGCAGTTATCAATGCTATTGTTTGTTATATTTATTTGCTCAATGTCTTCTTTTGTTTTGGTTCTTTTACTGTTGCAGATAGCCCATAGTATAACAAAAATATTATCTCTTCATTGGGTTTGGGCCCCCCCTGGACGAGCGAGCATAGGCATGTGCCTAGAATGCCTGTGCGTAAATCCGGCCCTGATAACATCCTTCTCATCCTAACAGAAGGCGCAGCAGCCCCCTTCTAGGTCATATATGTGACCTGATATCCACTGAAAACGGCTATTCAATCGAATGATATCATTCGAAGCGGGTGCCCAGCCTAGGAATTGAAACTTTTTTATGCAATGATGATGATGGCCATACAAAAAAACATTGTTGTCCGGTTTCAAAATTTGTTGTGGGTGTATGTGATGGCCTGGATGAGAGTGAGATTTCCCGGCCTGAAATTTTGTTCCAGTCCGCCCCTGCTTGCAGTGCGTGCATAACAATCCAGTGCAGGCTGTACTGGTGCTTGAATAAAGTGCACATATGCTGTTCTGAAAGGACGTCGGGAACGGGATATTGTTAGACCGCCCGCTCCCGTTCAAATTGCACCAGAGTTACCGACCGCTGCCGCGTTTTATTCCGGAATTTAATCCCGCGTCGCAAGAAATCTGGTCGGGTCCCGCGGGACAACCTGGGCCCCAGTTAGTCAAGTACGAACTTTAAGACTATGTGTATTGTAATTATGTTAACATTCCCTTTATATGATATACTTAACAACATGTTTATGGTGTCTTTAAATAGTAGCCTACAATCAAGTACACTATTACTGTGTCATTAGTAGCACTTTTTTCCACATTAAAAATATAGTAGCCTACTTCAAGTACTTCATGCTAAAAGTATACTTACTGTTAAATAGTGAATTTTGGTACACATCTAAACACATGAATGAATAACCCAATCATGTGCTATTAGTGCATTTATAGTACAATACATGAGAAAGAGAAGTGCTTTTCCCTCCTTTAACAACTAATAAACAACATTCTTTAACCCTAACACTAGACAATATATCCAGTATTGATCCTTATTTCTTCTAATTTCTTATGTTCACTTAAGACACAACCGACTGTTTACTTTTGTTTACTTACATCAAGCATGTCTAGGCTTTATTTTTTATCTTTATCGTTGCTTTCTCAGCATGTCAAAAATGAATCAGTCCTGTGAAGCTATTGTCATATTGCCTAGTCCTATACTCAAGAGGATGGCTCATGCCATTTCACTTTCAACAGTAAAGATTAACTCCTAGAAATGATGATATTTATCTGTTAAAGGGCTCTATGTAGAATTAAGAAACCCTTGTTAATAGCGACAGTGGTGACCGTTAGGTGAGTTGTGGCCAGCAACTTATTGCTCATGCTTTTGCACACACTCCATAGTAATGCAAGCGAGCGATGACCAATGTTATTCACCAACATCTCGACAGAGAAGGTTCTTTAAAATAACACTGTTATGATAGTTTCCCTTGGATTTGCATTTGAACTTACATATCTTTCTCTCTTCCATCATCCATGTACATCTTAATCTTCTTATCTCAGGTTGTATTTTATAAGAAAAAAATAAAAAACATTCACTCATCCTTGTGGCATTCCGTTTTCAGTTGACCAAATTATTATTATATTTTTTTTATATTTAGACACTACACTCACTATGTTGTCATTATCATGTGACCGACCAACATCAGTTGCATTGCTTTATAGTCATTCACAAAGACTTTCATGGGGCCCAGGCGCGGACTGGCCATTGGGAGAACCGGGACGTTTCCCGGTGGCCTGGCGGCTGATTTGGCCCGCTGCCCTGTGTTTTTTTTTTGTTTTTTTTTTGCCTTCCCAATGTGCCAAAGTGATCATTTCTGATTGTGACATTCCCTAATAAATCGAAAATAAATCATGAATCGGTTAGTCTTGACTGGCAGCGCCGCGCTTCACGTCTGTTCCTTGCCTCCGTCAAATGGTTTTGAACAGCGTCGATGTGCGGGACTCGAGGAAGGAGAGGCAACGGCCAGAAGAAACAGTTAAATGTAGCGAAATTACTAACCTGTTCAGGGCTTCAAGTGCAGGTCAGTTTCATCTGTCATACGCTACTGTAGTTTTGTCTTTATTAACCTAGTTGAGTATTAAACTGCTAGCACCTGTTAGGCTGTCAGTAGCACCCCATTATTATCACCAGTCAGAATACTGTGCTAAAGGACATCATTATCGATTGGAAAGTTACATGAATAAATTTAGCAGGCAGATATTCACATGGATTTATTTTATAGAAAGGGAGGGAGCTAGAGCAAACAGCAACACAAAAATATCAGTCAGCCCAAAAATACAATAGTGTGTTCAGTATTAGGATTTTCAATATAAGTTTGGCATTTAGGCACTTTAGAAATTTTTTTTTAATATATTTGTATGAATTATAAGATTGTTAAATCTTGGGTATTTAAGTCATTTTAAGAGGAATAACAACATTATGTGCAAACATATTGCAATGAGGTGGTTGTTTTGCAACAAGGTGAACACAGTTCTGTTAATAACAGTAGACCTGCTGGTAAAGAAGACAGATACAAGACAAAAGGGAGTGACAGAGATATTGGAGAAAATGGAGAAAATGAAGAAAATGAAGAAAAGGAAAAGGGAAGTGAAGGTGCAGTTCAAAAGAGAACCTTTAATTATTTTCCACTGCCCCGACTAAAGACTTAGGGTGAATCCGATTTCTCTGTCTTACCCCTTCCCCTTCCCCTACCCCTACCCCTTCCCCTTCATCTTACCCCTAGCCCTTGTCCCTCGAAACCGAGTGGTAAGCGCTAGGGGTGAAAACATACCCCTATGAAATGAGACACCACTTGGTTACGGTTACGTCATCATACATCGTCGCTAGCTGGCTGCTACGTCTGTGGATCAGCTGCCGGGTTTCCTCCGGTGTCCCTGTGTGATACAGGACGGTATGTGTAAAGCACGTATCGATGTCTCCAAAGCAAGTAGTGTTATTCGCTGCTAATGGAGTTTAGTTAAAACTGTAGACATGCATGGAGTCCATTCAAGGCTAGTCAGAGAAATGCGGGACTGTTGTGCAAATCAGCAATGTAACGTTAGCGTAGCAAACTAGCGATTTTTTTAAAAACGTTTCAAAGAACATGGTTGCAAATATATATGTATAAGACTGTGTAGAGCACAAAACAAGACTGTCGTAATTTTTAAATCAATTATTTAAGCCGAAAATACTTACATTTATGGAACTCTCTGGGTGATCTGGCCGCCATTGTTGTCGATTGCGCAGTGTGTTCTGGGTACCCCTTGGTTTCAAGTAAGCTCGTGAAAATTCTTGGTTTTAAGGGGTATCTACCACTTGCCCTTAGCCCTACCCCTTGATCAAAACGAGAATTGGGATAGCCCTTACTCTCACGTGAACACGCAAAACTAAGGGGAAGGGGAAGGGGTAAGACAGAGAAATGGGATTCACCCTTAGACCTTTTTATGTGCTGGTCATACAAATAGGCTAATAGGGTTGTCCATGTTTCAGAATTTGTTGTGGGTGTTGTCACGATCGAAGCTCCCGTACCACCTCCTCTGCACCACCAGAGGGAGCCTTCCCCTGAAAATTAACTCTCATTCGGACTCAGTTTCTCCATCATTCCTCATACCTGGGCCTGATTGCCTTGCCACACCTGCACCTCATTCACACACACACATAAGCAGCACACTTCCATGCACTCATTGGGAAGTCTTGATTTGTCCCGGCTGTCACTTAATATCATGCGTTACTACCCATGTTTGTTTTCCTGTTATTACCTCTGCCTTGATCCTCGACTCTGTGATTCCTCTCTGGTTGCCCTGACTCGGACTGTTTCCCTGGACTCTGATATTAGCCGCCTGCCCTGATTACTCTGCCTGTTTATCTGACTACGTCTCTGCCTTGTCTACGCTGTTTCCACTGCTGGTGATTGACCCTGTTCTGTTTGACCATTCTAAATAAACAAAGCTGCAAATGGATCCCTCTCTGTCTGATGTTTCGCAACAGGTGTATGGGATGGAGATGGCCTGGATGAGTGTGAGATTTCCCGGCCTGAAATTTTGTCCCAGTCCGCCCCTGCCTTTGGCCATTCCGTTGGGCCGTTTGGTCATTCACAGATACCGTACGGACAGTCCGACCCAATACGGCTCAGTTTTTTGACGTATATTGCTCTGTCGAGCAGCAGACATGGTTTTATGTACACCATTCTGTGTCAACACCATGCTTTTCCATTGAGGGGGAAGGGATCGTTTTCCCCCATGCCGACTCCGCCCACACAGCTATGACGCGACACCGACCAAGTCTCATAGAGGTAAGGTCAGAGGCATTGTAAACATTTCCATGTTTTTATGTCATTTTTTTTTATTTTATTTTTTTGAATTTTTGTTTTATTGTAATTTTGTATCTCTTTTTGTGTGTGTGTGTGTGTTCACCCCCTGGCTATTGTAAAATGTTGAATTTGAGTGATTCAATAATAAATAATAAAATAAAAGGTCAGAGGCATGGGCAGCCAAGATGGCGTCTCGTTGAGTAGACGTGTTTTTTGCACTTCTTCAGTTTAAGAAGAAATTTTAGTTAACGGGTCATATTATGCCCCTTTGGTGGTTTGTTTAGTTATATTTAGTGGTGGGCAGAGCGAGGCTTCGTGAAACACTGAAGCAGTCGAAGCAAATGTGTCGAGGCTTCGAAACATTTCGACACCCGTCTCTACGGTGACACCTAGTGGTCATTTTCAAGTATTGCGCTGAAACAGCGTCGACAAAGAAACAATTAAGCAAATTGACGAATTATAACGTATGTTGTGTTAATCGATCCACCAAGTGATTTGGGGGAGTGGTTAGTGTGCTCGACTGGAATGCTGTCTCCTTGGGTTTGAATCCTGGGTGAAGCAGTCATCTTCACAAAATTATAATAAAGAGTTAAAATGTGTGTTTTTATTGTTCTGTTCTTGTAATGTTGAAACATCGGTCTGACATCTGAATGAACTCTTTGTGAATAAATAAGTGTTATTTTGGTAATGAAAAATAGACAATAAAATACATCAAGCAACAATGTCTTAATTTTTTTTTTACATATATTTTTATTTAAAATTTTTAATTGTTCTGCTGTTGATGGACTTAGCCTACTTCTTTTTTTCCATAGAATATCTCCAGCCTTTGAAAAAATCCTCTCACAAGGGACAATTATCTGTCAGTGTCTATAGCCTATCTATCAATATCTTAATAATAACTTTTAATGTAGCCTAAATATAATTAACCAAATTACACTATAAATATCACTATATCGCAAAATCTCTCTCCTCTCACAAAAACCCACGAAGTGAAGATGCGTTAACTCCACTTTTATACTTTGTGGGAGTTAGGTTGAGACAGATGTGCAATTGTGTGATTTGTTCCCGACCCTGTCAATCAAACACAGAATCGGCAGGTATGCCACGTCTCGAAACACTTGTGACATGCCCCGATGCTTCGAATCGCCTTAGTCACGTGACATGGATGTTTCGAATCACGCTTCGGAGCAGTGTTTCGAAACATCTGCGCTTTGGGATCTCGACACCGTGACGAAACGTCAGTTTCGCGTCTGCCATCCCTAGTTATATTCTTTTGATTGCGGTTGTTAATACGAGTTGGAATCCACCTTCAGATAGTTAATGGGCAAGAACCTTGTTAATAGGAACCTGCGTACCTCGTGGAACTTGGACAGACAATTGTCAAGCGAATCTTTAGGCCAAAACATGGATGAATCCGAATGTGTAGATGCCTCTCTTGTCACACATGATTATGAAAGGGATTTTAACGATCCTTTGCTCGCAACTCCCAGCAAAAGTCCCCCTGGGAAAAGGAAAAAAGACAGTAACGATGTATCACTGGCTGAGATTTTCAACGCCATCCAGTCCCTGAATTCCAAGCAAGATTCAGTTATTCAAAAGATTACTCACATTGAGAGCTCCATTGAGGTCACAACGGCTGCGGTGAACTCTTTGTCTGACACTGTTAATCGACTCCTGTCAGATGTTGCCTCTCACGGTGAAAAGATCGTTAAGGCCGAATCATCGATCCAACACATGCAACAGGAAAATGCTTCTCTTAAGCTCAGAGTGGAAGAACAAGAAAGTTATAGCCGCAGATGGTGTTTGAAACTGCTCGGAGTAAAAGAACGTGAAGACGAAAACATTCGAATGACAGCTATCAGTCATCTTGCCAGGGTGGTCCCGCGGATCAAGGATAAACTGGAGGAAGCTGTGGATGTGGTTCACCGTGTAGGCAAACAACGATCGGATGGTTCGCCGCGTCACATCATCATTCGCTTCGTGACAAGGAGACACTGCGACATCATTTGGATGGAAGCCAAGAGTTCCATTTACCTCAGAGAGAATGGTCTCTGTCAGTACACGATCCGGGATGCCTGCACGATCCGTCCACGCATACGCATAATGACGTAGTAGAAAACGCGCATTCGCAAATGACAATTATGTTTTGCGACGATTTACGACACTGCACGATCTGTTCCACGCTTGCGCACCTTTGTACCGCAAGACGTTCAATTCATTCACTCTCAGCAAAAGAAAATGGAGTGCAGCGAAAGAAAAGAAAAGTTTGCCCTTTACGCTGCCGTTAGGCAATATTTGGTTGACGGGCTGGTGGATGCAGCGTTGAAGAAGGTCTCACGAATGGCTGCAAATTTCGTTATAAGAGGTAAGTGAGTGTGGGTATTTGAAATAATATTAGCATTGTTTTCGTTAACACGTGTGAGCCTGTCAGTAACGACGTTCATCTAGTCAGACATAGTAACCGCCAACATTTTTCACCACACATGTGTTTGCATCCCTGAACAAAGACACATGTGCACATAAGTGCTGTATTGTAATACCAAACAAAGCAGCAAAATCATTACTTAACAAACATTGCTTGTCTATCACAGAAAGTAAATTATTCTACACTGGCCCCAGTGCACAATTCATGAGGCTGGTTGTGCTGTCTGAGGAGCAGAGGCGGGCTGTCCTGGAGGAGTGCCACAACAACCCTGGCACAGGGAACCATGGGGGCATAAGGGCGACCATGGACAGGGTTGTCGTGGGGTACTACTGGGACAGCATAAAGGCAGATGTGGCAGATTGGGTACTTTTTTGGAACTCTCATGGAATTTAACACTATGGCTCTCAGGCAATGAATTGATTTAGTGGCTTTGTTTGACTTCAGTTAATTATTTGGTCTAAATAATAAATGTATCCATCAGGTCAAAAGCTGTCACAGATGCCAAAAGAATGACCCCATAAAGACTGTGTCTCCTGCCCTTCACCCTATTAAGGTAGAGCTTACCTTGGTGTACCACTTGAAGCAACAAGTTATGTATAAGGTGATGTGGTAATATTGCATATCTCCACAGGTGAAAGAGCCGTGGGAGGTGGTCGGTATGGACCTTATTGGTCCACTGAAAAAAACAGTGAAAGACCATCAATACATCCTCACGGTGACAGACCTGTTCACCAAGTGGGTTATTGCTGAGCCTTTGAAGTGTGGCTCCAGCACTGAGGTGGCTGAGGCACTTGTGTCAAAGCTGTACACATTTGGTATGGTCCGGAAAATCATCACTGACAGGGGCCGTGCATTTGTTAACGAGGTATGTGTCCTGATTACCCTCTCCCTTCACCCCCTTCACACAGGTCATATGACATCATCACAATTCACGCTGTGAATTTAAGCGGTCATTGGTCATTTCTGAGACCAATAAATATTGAAAATAACCATGTGTGTCTGAATTATGTACAGCTTAATGCACACATTTGCGGCACTGAACATCAAGCATGCCATCACAAGTGCATACCATCCCCAGTCAAACGGCCAAGTAAGTGTTGCCATCATGACATCCCGCAAAACAGTAAAGTCAACTTTAGCCAATGTATACTAAAGTGCATGTAGTAATTCCTTTCTATGTTGAAGGATGAGAGAACTAATCAAAATGTGAAGAGGACTCTCAGAAAATGTTAATCAGCACCAGGATGACTGGGACATCCACCTGCAGGCCATAGTTTTTGGAATAAACACTGCAAAACAGGTTATTATTCAAAGTGACTAGATAACGTATATCACATGTTTTAAGAGTTTTATTTTGTGGTTCAATGCAATCTAACAAAATCTTTTGTTTCAAATTAGAGATCCACCAAGTACAGCCCGTACTTTTTAATGTACAATAGGCACCCCCGTCTACCACAGGCATTAAATGCCTGTGAGACAGACGCCGCCTTTGAATTGGCGGACCCAGAGGAGGAGCTGGAGCTAAAACTAGCTGGAGTCAAGGCCCTCAATGAAACGGTTTGTTCAGAGTTGTGTGGATGGCATGTTCAATTTGAATAAGAATGTTCGCATAGTAATTAATATATTCTTATCTTTAAGGTACGGAAAAACATTGAAAAGGCGCAGGGGAAACAAAAAAAGGCTTTTGAGGCCAAGAAAAGGAAAGGGGTTCGCCAGTGCTCAGTCAAGGCAGGGGACGAGGTCCTAATTGGGGAGCCCAAAAAGAAGGTGAAGAAGGGAAATTGTTTACAGGATCTCCACCAAGGGCCATTCACCCTCACATCCCTGACAGAGAAGGGTGTGGCAAGTGTGGCTATGACAGGGAAAATACAGAAAATTAATGTTTTGCAGCTGAGGCCCTACTTTCGGACACAAGGTATTGTAATAATCCTACTTGGTGACATAGCAATTATAAACATGACACTTGACAATGACGATTAGTATTTACTTTCCTGTTGTGTAGACCATAGCCATGAATCTGAGGGCAGCCAAAACGATGCAGAGGACATTAGACTGGTGGACCACCAGTATGCCAATAATGGTCCACTGTGGTCCAAGAGGTTGGGTCCTCCGCAAGAACAACTGGTGAGTGCCAAACTAAACTGGATAGTTCACATGCACAGCTTGTTGGTGTGCTTCAAATAATAAATGCATGATTCCTCATTCCTAACAGGGATATTTTTTTGTTATTTCTAGCTGACCTATGTGCTGGACAGAGCACGTCCAGCAAAAGAAATTGTTGTTCTGGATGGCCCAGTGTGTCTTCAAAGGGAGGACTTTTGGAGCCTGGGGCTAGATGAGGAGGTGGAGAGCAATGTAAGTGGATATTGCCGTAAAGAGTTTGGATGGTTCTAATGCCTTTATTGCAATTATGCAAAACGTTCTGTGCTTTCAGATTGGGAATGAGTGCTTCAGGCTGGTAGAGGAGGCAGCCAGGAGACATGTATGTATTTGTATTTACCTCGATGACTTGCACATAAATTTGCATTACAGTATCTCACAAAAGTGAGTACACCCCTCACATTTTTCCAAATATTCTGTTATATCTTTTCATGGGACAACACTAGAAATTAAACTGATGCATCTTAAGGTAGTCAGTGTACAGCTTGTATAACAGTATAGATGTATTGTCCTCTGAAAATAACTCAACATACAGCCATTAACATCTAAACAACTGGCAACAAAAGCGGAAGGTGGAGGAGAGCAAGGAGTGTAACATCCACCAGCTCTGTGATGATCATGAAGGAGTGGGAGAGGATTCCTGTAGAAACCTGTGCAGCTCTGGTGAATTTCAAGTCCGTAGGGGTTAAGGCAGTGCATAATAATGGTAGTCACACAAAATATTGACAGTTTGGGCACAATTAGGACATGTTCGCTGTGAAGTGTACTCACTTTTGTTGCCAGCTGTTTAGACGTTAATGGCTGTATGTTGATTTATTTTCAGAGGACAATAAATCTATACTGCAAAACAAACTGTACACTGACTACCTTAAGATGCATCAAAGTTTAATTTCTATAGTGCTGTCCCATGAAAAGATATAACAGAATATTTACAAAAATGTGAGGGGTGTACTCACTTTTGTGAGATATATGTATATGAAATGCAGACATACAATTTTATTCAGGGAATGGATGTCCACATTGCTGACCTATATGAAGTCCCTACATGGAAACTAAGGGAACCTAGTTTGCCAGTAAGTTGCATAATGTGTTGACAAGTCCAGCAGATACACCTCTTTAAGTGAAGATATGTCCAAGGAGATCTGAACATTGTTTTTTTTTTCATAGGACAATGTGGAATCAAAAGATATTATCATTTTGCCAGCATGGTCTAGGGGGTCACAAACAGCAAGCCATTACATGCTTTGTGTACAGTTACATTTTTTTTTTTTATGTTTCCTCTATTTTTTTTAAACTAGTTGGTGCCCCTATAGCTGGCATTAATGGCGTATGATCTTCACAGGTATTATTAGTTGCTAAGAAGGAGGCTATTTTTCTGGACTCATTATGTCCAAATGGGTTTGGAGATGAGGAATACCGAACCATATTTAGGTTTGAAACACATAAGCAGAGGACATTAGCAAGGTTTGACCTGTGAACGCTTAAGGCTAACACAGAACAGACAGTGCATGTAGTTACATGCTACTATGGGAATTAAAGTTAATACATGATGGGTGCATTTTCTACAGTTCTTTCATCCAGTTAAGCCTGAACAGCACTCTGAAAATCTTCAATCTGATGACACTGTGTAACAGCCTTAACAAATACAGATCAAACTGAGTGAAATGGACTGATATCCTGTTCAGGCAAAGCCTCGTTCTATGGCTTCAGGTTTGAGTAAAAGCCTTGTTCTCTGGCTTTAGGTTTGAGTAAAAGCCTTGTTCTATGGCTTCGGGGCTGGGCAAAGACATTGTTCTATGGATTCAGTTTTGCATAATTTTTTTTCCAGACAACTTGCAGGAGCAGTGGTTAATGGACCGTGTGTGGAGAAGACGGGCAAAGATTTTTATGTAACTTTGCTTACTATGTAATTTTGGCATTTCAATTTGCTCAGCGGACACTATATACTATATACTGCAATGGTTGTCAACATCACATCTGAGTAACTGTGTATTACTTTTCAGCCATTTCCAGTTCAGTCAGATGGACAGAGCTGTGGGATCTTCATGCTTATAGTAAACTTATACAATTTCTACTCAATTTTTCCCGTTTGTCCTACATCTCTGTAATCATTATCTTTCTCTTTAACAGTACGCCCTCTGCATCTGTACTGGTGCCCAGTTTCACTTTTTGGATTTAAGTTGTAATTCATGGAATGTATGTATCCAAGAATGTTAAAAAACAAACAATGCAAGACTCCAATATTACAGATTGACATACCATCTATTCGGAAGTGGTGGTGTCTCCAGATTCTGGAGAAATTCTCAATCACAAGGTAGGACACATTTCAAACAGTAAAACATTGGTCTGCTTTACAATTATGCTGTATTAAAAGTACCATACTCTGACTTTTGAAAAGGCATGGGCAGCACTTCGGACAGCGCTTTGCCTTCTGGACAGAGGAGGCAGAACAGCTGATGGCAGGCACCCTACCACCTATTTATAGGATTCCTCGACCCCAAATAGTCAAGGGTATGGCCAAACTAACCAGACAACCATTTTCACGTATGCACTCTATACAGGTAGGTCTCAAAAAATTTGCATATTGTGGAAAAATTTGTTAATTCAGTAATTCAATGTAAAACTTGAAACTCATACATTATATAGATTTATACAACAGTTCAAGTCAAGTGGGTTTTATTGTCATTTCAACTAGGGTTGAACGATTTTGGAAAATAAGCTAATTGCGATTTTTTTTTTTTTTTTTACCAATATTGCGATTGCGATTTAATATGCGATTTTTTTTTTTTTTTGTCTGTTTTTTTTTTTTTTAAAGCTCTTTATATTCTGTATTATTCAACAAAGACGAGCAATAAATCATTGTATAGTATGCAGTGTTGGGAACGTTACTTTAAAAAAGTAATTAGTTCTATTACTAGTTACTTCTCACAAATAGTAACTGAGTTACATCATTATAAAATAAACTAATTACCAGGGAAAGTAACTATTGTTACTTATTTTTTTTAAATGTTCAAATATGTCAAATAACTTGGATGTCCCCAATATTAAATGTTAAATGAATGAAATGGACACTAAATAGAATACATTATCATTATAAAACATTGCACACTAATCTACACTATTTTAATGTTTCTGTGGGACAATGTGAGAGATCAAATTCAATTGATTATTGTAAATATTATCAACCCTCTATGGACACCTTGGCAATAGAATCTCCATTGGCTTGTCATTTTTTTTAGTTTACTCACCAGACTAATATTAATTATCTGATATACTTATATATCAGATATATATATAAGTATATATATATAAGCAAACATAAGCTTATATATATATATATATATATATATAAGCTTATGTTTGTAAAATGGCAGTTTTTTTAAATATCTCACTTAGCATCAGTCAGTCAAACATTATAATATGATATTATGATAATTTAGCATTAAATTTTAGCATTATATGATGATCGAACTTTAGTAATTAGAATAACCATGTATGAATGCATATTTGTCATGTTGACTGAACTTAGGTCTGGTGGTGGTGCTTAAGATATTGTTTGTCATTTAGCATTTCTATAAAAAAAGGAAAAAGAAAACTACAAATAATACTGATAAGATAACAAAACCACTACGAATTCTACTACTAATAACAATATAAAACACACTAAGGATTAATGAGCTGCTGGGTTCATGAATATTAATCAGGTTGTCTGCGTTCGCATGAATTGATTTGCTGAAATCAAAACAGGGATGATAATAGGTGAACGCCGGCCAATGAGATTACCGTTTGCGCATTAGCTCCGCCCACTAACAGAGAAACCGGCAGTTCTTAAAAGCTGAAGAATTTCAAAGGAACTCTGTTATTTTAACAGGAAAATAAAACAAAGAATATCGTTTATATGTAGCGTGTCAATTCTGCATGTTGTGTAAGACCCGCGGACACGAAAAAAACCCACGGCAAACTGCGGACTTGGCAACATAGCGTGCCAACTTGATGCTTCCTCTGAAGACTGCTTAGATGTGTTTGACTTGAAGCAGCGCTGCTGGACCGATCGTTGTGTGTGTCATCAAAGTACCGCGAGAGCTATAAGAGAACGGACGTCTCCTTATGCTTTATCTCGCCGTACTTTGATGTCATACAATCTATCTTCAAGTCTAACACACCGCTTTACTCTCACGTGTCACGTGACAGAGTGTAATCGCAGCCTCTGTGGTTGAAAAATCGCGTTTTGTCATATCGCGATATTATCGCAAATGCAATTAATCTTTCAGCCCTAATTTCAACCATATACACCGTGTATAGTGAGACAAAACAACGTTTCACCATGGGTCAAGTGGTGTTACATTTAAGGTATATAAAAAGACATTTGGGACAGGTTACATTTAGTGCACACAGGCTAAAAAAATAGTGCACATACATTACAGTGCATCCAGAAACTATTCACACCCCTTTCAATGTTTCACCCTTTGTTACATTGCAGCCATCTCCTAGAGACATTTTTGTTCATTTTTTTTCTCCTTAATCTACACTCAGTACCCCATAATGACAGCAAAATACAGAATTGTAGAAGTTTTTGCAAATTAATAAAAAAACAAAAAACTGAAATATCCAGAATTTCAGAAATTGGAACCTGCCCACACTGCCAAAAGTACCAATACCTGGTTTAATGACCACTGTGCTTGATTGGCCTGCAAACTCATCTGACCTGAACCCCAAAGGGAATCTGTGGTATTGCCAACAGGAAGATCAGAGGTACGAGATACAACAATGCAGGTGAAAGCTGCTTTTAAAGCAACCTGGGCTTCCATAACACCTCAGCAGTGCCACATGTGGATTGCCTCCTTGCCTCGTCACACTGATGCAGTATTTCAAGCAAAGGGAGGCCCAACCAAGTATTTAGTGCATATACGTGAACATATTTTTCAGAAGGCCGACATTTCTGTATTAAAAACTCTTGCTTTTTATTGGTTGTTGGTGATATTCTAATTTTGTGAGATACTGAATTTTGGGTTTTATTTAGCTATAAGCCATAGTCATCAAAATTAACACAAATAATGGCTAGAAATATTTCACTTAGTGTCTAATGAATCTATATAATGTATGAGTTTCACGTTTTACATTAAATTACTGAAATTGACAAACTTTTCCACAATATTCTAATTTTTTGAGACCTACCTGTATTTTCTTTGTGCATGTTATGGTTATATGAGTTAGCAGATGCTTTTGTCCAAAGTGGCTTACAAATAAAAACAATACAAAAGTTAGCAATTAATAGCCTAATGAAAATGCCATAATATACAAACCATAACTCATAATAACTATTTAATTTATGCTGAAAATATGTATTTAGGCCCCTTCTGAAAGACCCAAAACATCTTATGTTATAGGGTAGTCCTAATTTATGGTATTTTACTTTATCAAAGGAGGAACAGGTAGAAGTGGAGGAGCTGCCCCTCACATTGAAACATATGTACCAGGCGGAATACATCATGAGGAACAGTCCTGGGCTTTTCACTGGCCAGGTGCAAGAACCGTCATACGTGTTGATGGATCATGATGACCAAATGAATGCGTGGAGGGTGCTGATGGAGTCGACGGAGTGGGATGCCAAGGAGCCTTTCACGTTCATTTTTGAAAATATCCAGGACATGGAAACATTCATGATTATTTGCAGAGACACCCTCAACCTGAGAGTAAATGCTGGACGTGGGATGCACAGTCACCCATATACAGTTTGTTAGTGTGTGTGAGAGTGAGTGACAATTTTTTTTTCTAATTTTTTCTCATTTCTTATTAAAAATACTCTGGTTCACCAACGTCTCATGTCACTTCTGTGTGCACACTATTTCAAGTCATTTCCATTGTCAGTTTGAAATACTCTATAACGTTTCCCCAGACTTGTTTGTAGTTCTTTCTTCATGTAAGTGCAGATAGTCTAGGCAGAAATGCATATTATGTTCCTTATTGTCTTCTGTAAACACCATTGAAGGGATTATTTTCCTCATTTAGATTATATAGATAGATATATTAGTCTCTTTAGACCCATACTAATACAAAATTACTCAACTTAAAGTTAACTAATATTAGCAGCTTTTAATAAAAAATGACACGAACCGTCTTTGACAATACTACTGACCTCAGATCGAAACACGGCAAGTTAAGTAGGCCTAATGCCATACAGCAATGAATCGCAAAGGGGAGTATGGAGGAAACTGAAGGTTTGTAGTGACAGAAAGACTCAGACTTTATTCCACATGTAACCAAAATCGTGTCATTTAAAAGCTCCTTTATTATTTTGGATTGGCATCCACGTAAACACATCATAATGCATAGCGTAAGCTACATTTAAAAATATCAAAATAGACCCGCCGTGAACTTTTAAATGAAAAACACAATGTAGCCTACAAAAATGTGCCGCCTGGCCGTCAAGTGTTTCATCGCATGCGCGCGCCAATAGTGTAGGGAAACCGTGACGTTTTCTACTACGTAATTAAGCGCATGCGCAGAACGGATCGTGCAGGTGGAACGAATCGTGTACTCACACCCTCCACATCAAAGAATTTCTCTCCAAAGCGGACATTCAAATCGTACTTATCTGACCGCCATCAATTCGTAGCAGTGAATGAAGAGGTATCATATCGATCACAAGTGCAGTATGGAGTTCCTCAAGGCTCAGTACTAGGACCGTTACTTTTCACGCTTTACATGTTACCCTTGGGAAATATCATTAGGAAACACGGGGTTAGCTTTCACTGTTATGCTGATGACACTCAGCTCTATATTTCTTCACGGCCTGGTGAAACACACCAAATTGAGAAACTTATGGAATGCATAGTCGATATAAAAAACTGGATGACGAGTAATTTCTTACTGCTAAATTCTGAAAAAACAGAGGTGTTACTTATCGGACCTAAAACCCCCACAAGTAATAACTTAGGACACTGTCTAACACTTGATGGCTTCTCTGTAAATTCTTCGTCATCAGTCAGGAACCTAGGTGTGCTATTTAATAGTAATCTCTCCTTTGACAGCCACGTTTCTAGCATTTGTAGAACTGCATTTTTTCATCTTAAAAATATATCTAAACTGAGACCTATGCTCTCAATGTCAAATGCAGAAATATTAATTAATGCGTTTATGACCTCAAGGTTAGATTATTGTAATGCTTTATTGGGTGGTTGTTCTGCGCGCTTAATAAACAAATTACAGATGGTTCAAAATGCAGCAGCTAGAGTTCTTACTAGAACCAGGAAGTATGAGCACATTAGCCCGGTTCTGTCAACACTGCACTGGCTCCCTACTAAACATCGTATAGATTTTAAAATCTTGTTAATTACTTATAAAGCCCTGAATGGTTTAGCTCCTCAGTACTTGAGCGAGCTCTTATCGCATTATAGTCCTTCACGTCCACTGCGTTCTCAAAACTCTGGCCATTTGATAATACCTAGAATATCAAAATCAACTGCGGGCGGCAGATCTTTTTCCTATTTAGCGCCCAAACTCTGGAACAATCTACCAAACACTGTTCGGGAGGCAGACACACTCTGTCAGTTTAAATCTAGATTAAAGACCCATCTCTTTAACCTGGCGTACACATAACACACTAATACACTTCTATTATTCAAATCCGTTAAAGGATTGTTAGGCTGCATTAATTAGATCAACCGGAACCGGGAACACTTCCCATAACACATGATGTACTTGTTACATCGTAAAAAGATTGACATCTACGCTAATATTAGTCTGTTTCTTTCTTATTCCGAGGTCACTGCAGTCACCAGATCAGATGGTGGATCAGCACCTAGAGACGACCTCTACTACAGCCCTGAACGTCAGCGGAGACCAGGACACCTAGACGAGCCCCAGAGACAGACCCCCAGTGAGGACCCCGTCACCTAGAGAGCCATCAGGAAAAGACCTCGGGAACCTGTTGAGCCATCCAATCTGACTTTGCAGCAGTTGGAATTGAACTGCTGTGTCGTCTGGCCAGAGGAGAAATGGCCCCCCGACTGAGCCTGGTTTCTCCCAAGGTTTTTTTCTCCGTTCTGTCACCAATGGAGTTTTGGTTCCTTGCCGCTGTCGCCTCTGGCTTGCTTAGTTGGAGACACTTCATTTCCAGCAATATCGTCGACTTGATTGAACAGAATTTTTTTTTGATTTTTTTTAACTGAACTTAGCTGGACGATGCCATCACTGAATTCAACAAGGAAATGCCTTTAACTGAAAATTGAGTGTTTAATCTTGTCATTTTACATTATTGACACTATTTTCCATTTTGATATTGTGCAGTTGCTTTGTCACAATTTGTATTGTTAAAAGCGCTATATAAATAAAGGTGACTTGACTTGACTTGACTTGACTTGACATTGAAAGTCGGAATAAACTCTGGCCATTTGTCCAGGCTGCTCGAAAAGAAGGGAAGAAGGCCGGTTTCAGCGGTCCCTTTGCTGTTATTAACAACAAGAGAATCGCTTCCAATTCAGCTGAGTAGGCTATCCTTGAAATTACTTTTAGAGTTTCCAACTGCACTCCAGGTTCGACTTTTTCTGCACGTTTGCCTAGTTTGAAATGTTGCCGTTATTTAAAGGGCTTTTGACCACATTCCGATGATTATTCAATTCTTCTTATACAAAACAGCGTTACAGCAGTTCCAAGTTAAGTGTTTATGGGATCACAGTTTTCCTTTTCCTTCCTTTTTTCCTGTAATTTTTTTGGTTATTTTTTATTTACATATACGTTATGGACAAATTTGAGTTCAATCATCTGAAAATTATTTATTTAAATGTGCGGGGCTTAAGAGACAACACTAAAAGAAAGGCTATTTTCCTGATTTGTAGACGCTATAATGCAGATTTTATTTTTTTACAAGAGACTGATGCTGACACTAAATTTTGGAAAGCTCAATGGGGCGATAGGATTTATTTTAGTCATGGGTCAAATAATTCAGCTGGTGTTCTTGTTCTGATTCATAAGTTTAAAGGAGATATTGTTCATTCCAAGTCTTCCCCTGATGGTAGATGGGTTATACTAACTGTTAAATCAGAAAATGCCATATTTATAATTTGCAATATTTATGGATTTAACGCTCAAACTGCGAACAGTTCTTTTTTTGCTAATATTTCTGTCATACTATGTAACATGCTGAAAACAACCCCGAATGCCAAGTTAATAATTGCTGGTGACTTTAACGAAGTTCCTGATGTTTTTATGGATAGATTTCCACAGAAAATGCGTCCCCACTCTCAAAGTTGTATTATCATTGATTCCTTATGTAAAGACTTATCTCTAGTTGATTCGTGACGTTACTTCAATAGCAATGAATATACATGGAGTAATGTATCAAAGTCTTTAAAATCAAGAATTGATTTATTCCTCATTTCATCCAATCTATTACAACATGTTCAAAACTTTTCCCATCATTATGCTCCTTTTACAGATCATCTCTTAATTGAAATGACCTTGCAGACTGTTCGGAATTCTAATAGCCTCCGTGGCTACTGGAAATTTAATAACTCTCTTTTAGAAGACAGCATTTTCATAAAAAATATTGAAGCTTTAGCCACTGATATATTTAATTCAGAGATGACAGATTTTGTCTCTAAATGGGAGATATTTAAATTTAAATCCAGACATTTGGCTATTAAACGAAGTAAGGAAATAAAAAAGGATAGAGACCACACGGAAACAGAATTGTTGGATAAAATTGATAATCTTTGGAAAATTCAGACTCTCTCTCCAATATAGGATAGTGAACTCCATTCTTTACAAGCAAAACTTGATGACTTGTATACCAACAAGGTTACTGGAGCTTTCGTGCGCTCAAGAGCTAAGTGGATAGAAAAGGGCGAGAGAAACACAGCATATTTTTTTGCCCTTGAAAAAAAGGAATTTTAAGAGAAAATCAATGTCAGCATTATATATTAATAACTCCATATGTGAGGACCCTAAATTAATTTCAGAATTTGTTAGCTTTTTATGAAAAATTATACCAATCTGACTTTAATTATGATATTTGCAAAGCGTTTACTGATAATATTCAAAATGTTACTCCATTGATAAATAATGACTTTAAAAATCTTTGTGATTCTGATCTTAAAAGAGAAGAATTACAGTTAGCTCTCCGACGTATGAAAAAAGGTAAGAGTCCAGGACCTGATGGGCTTTCGATTGAATTTTACCAACATTTCTGGTATATTTTAGAAGAGCCTTTTCACTTTTCTTAATGTTCAATGATTGTATTAAAAAGAAGGAATTGGCGACAACTATGAAACAAGGCTTAATCTCCCTGATCCCTAAGCCAGATAAGGATCCCTTGGAAATTGATAACTGGAGACCTATCACTCTCTTGAATACAGATTACAAATTGATTGCATTAATATATGCTAGAAGATTAAAATCAGGACTAGATCAAATTATTAATGAATCTCAAACAGGCTTTATGCAAAATAGACACATTAGTAACAATATTCATCTTATTTTTGACTTTTTAGACTATTCAAAGATATCAATACATCCTTCTTAGATTTTATATGGAAAAATAAACCTTACCAGTTAAAAAAGGACATTATATCAGGCAAAAGAGTAGAAGGTGGTTTAGAGATGATAGATTTTTTTTTACATTAACAATACTTTTAAACTTAATTGGTTAAGAAATTGTCTAAAAAATTATAATTCTATGTGGTTCTTTATCCCACAATGTATCTTTCAAAAACTTGGAGGGTTATCTTTTCTTCTGAGGTGTAATTTTCTTCCAGGAAAGTTACCGATTAAATTGTCAAAATTTCACCAGCAAGTATTATTGGCTTGGAATTTTTTTTTTCATCTCAACTTTTCTCCGCATAAAATGCTTTTATGGAACAATTGTCTCATTACCTCTAGGAATAAATCGTTATATTTGCACAGGTGGTTTGAAAGGAATATATATTTTGTTATAGATATGTTCTATGAGAGTGGAAACATTCTGTCTTGTGAAGACTTTGTGCATGTTTACAATTTTCCCATCCCCTTTAAAGAATTTCAACAAGTGGTTAAAGCTATTCCAAATGGGTTGATACAACTAATAAATAATCACCTCTCTTTTGGAAGCAATGAAAGGATATTTACAGAATTAAAAGTTGATGGTATTGAAATATTTTCTTCGTCTTGTAATAATAAACATATTAGACAAATTGTGCAATCAAAACATAAAATATCACCTAGAGGAAAATTCTTTTGGAATGCAAAAATTCTGATATTAATTGGAAAACGACCTCTTCAAATAAAGTTAAAGAGGTGCATTTTAAAATACTTCACAAAATTTACTCATGTAAAGTAGCTCTGTCTAAATTCATGGACATTGACAACACTTGCAGTTTCTGTAACACGCATGAGGAAGACTTGTCATTTGTTTTAAAATTGTGATTTGTCTCTTAGATTTTAGTCTGATGTTAGTGCTTTTCTATTTCAGCAAAGAAATGTTAATTATATGCTATCTCTAAAAGACGTTATTTGAACTTATTCAAACAAAAGTAAAATGATTGAATATGTCGTTAACTTTTACATTTTTCAAGGTAAATATTATATTCATAAACAGAAATTTGCGAAATGCACACCAAAATGTAATCTATTTTTATTAGAAATGGAAGCTTTGAAAAAAATCTCTAATGCAAATTAATAACAAAAAGAATGACATATTGTTGGATTTCATGGGGACATTTTTTTTCTGGTATAGCTCCCCCGATGCAGTCTTTGAATATGTCCTAAGGAAAAAGGAAGAAAATTTGAACTATTGTTTAGTTGTTTCTTTTATTTTTTACTTTGTGTTATTTTATGTTTTATTTTTCTCCTCTGAAACAATGCTTTACAGTTTAAGAATGTTATTATATTTTGTATATTTGGATTTACATGTTAAATTTTTTGTAATGTTCAACCATTTTTCAATAAAAAAAAAAAAAAAAAAAAAAGGTCAGAGGCGTCATGCCCATTCAAAGTGTACCTCAGATACACGTACCTCAGTTTTTTGAGCCAAGTGGATTTTGAATGCAGCTTCCAAAAGACAAAAAATAGCCAAATAATATTTTCTATATTTGATACAATCACACCGGCGTGATTAGATCGTTCAGTGCGTCTATCATCAGTAGAGGAGGGTAGAGTACTCAAAAACTGTACTCAAGTACAAGTAAAAGTACTTCTAGAAATATTTACTCAAGTAAAAGTAAAAGTAATCGTCGGAATAGTTACTTGAGTAAGAGAAAAAAGTATCGGATAAAAAAAAACTACTCAAGTAGTTAGTTACTGGATCATATGAATATAGTCTATTTTTATTTAGATATATAGATTACATTTATGTAATGTGTATGTGTGTGTGTGTATGTGTGTATACACACACACACTGCCGTTCAAAAGATTTTTTATTATTTTTTAATGTAATTTATTTCAGTGATGCAAATCAGAATTTTCATCAGCCTTTTCACCAGTCTTCAGTGTCGCATAATCCTTCAGAAATCATTCCAGTATGTTAATTTATTATCAATGCTGTTCTTTTTAGCTTTCTATTCATCAAAGAATCCTGAACAAAATGTCACAGGTTCCAAAAAATATAAAGGAGCAAAACTGTTTCCAACACTGGTAATAAATCTATATATTAGAATGATTTCTGAAGGATCATGTGACTCGAGTAACAGCTGATGAAAATTCTGATTTGCATCACTGAATTAAATTATATTTTAAAGTAAATTAATTATGTATTATTCTCAGGGGCGCCGTAAGGAGGGGGGGGGGGACGATTCTAAGGGCCCGACGATGGGAGGGGGCCCCCCAGGGAGAAACGTGATTTCTACCGAGGGGAACGCTAGAGCCCTGCATTTCAGCCCGGCCCCGACCGGGCTTCGATCGGGCCAATTTTCACGTCATAATTCAGACGCGGGTCGACTCGGGCCTCGGGCCTGTTTTAGGCTTCTCCTTATTTTTATATTTTAGACATCCATCAATTAGTGATGAAAAAAATTGCCGCGCTGGTGGAAACAACACGAGACCATGTCGCGACTGTGAAGAGTGGCTCCACAGTGTTTAGAGTCCCGCAGCAGCAGAGAGCCGTCAGCGCAGCTGAAGAGTTCTGCATTCAAAAAGTAATTACCATGAATGTGTCAGGGGGAAATAGTAAGGAGATATTTGAATTATTTACTAATAAACTAGTGTTTTCTGTGTCAGTGTCGCAAAGATGAAGAATCAGAGCCGCCTTTAGAGAGAAGTGCATCTTCACGGATTATAATGAAAGAGTTTTTGTTTTCGATTTGATTTATTTCGTTAAGTAGTAATTTAAAGCTTTCTATAGATATATTTATCATGTCTGTGAGTCATGTATTCGCTGACTTTCGGTTCATTTTTGTGAAGTGCTCCTGTTCAAGACAAGATGGCACATCATTGTTTTCTTTATTTTATAAAATTATTTTACATATGCAGGGCTCTAGACTGCGACCATTTTTTGAGAGTGTGCGAGTAAAAATTTGATGTGGTCACCAGTGGCGTAGCCAGAATTTTATTTTTGGGCGGGCCTGGGCAAAAGTGAGCGGGCACTAGGCTAACTAACGGACGGAGTCCAGTGCGCAAATCCGCGGCCCCCAACCGCGAACTCAGCGTGGGTGGGTGGGTGGGTGGATGGGTTGAGGGGCTGGTTATACGTCGCAATATTTTAAATATTTGTTTTAAACCAGGAAGACAAGCCCGTGGATATCACACAAGCAACGTGCAAACTTTGCGCAAGAGTTATGCGGTGAACCTCTTAATCTCAGTCGATTCACTAGAAAGTTAAAGTAAAAACTGATGGCGCTTTTGGCATCTGATGCTGCATTAACTGCGCATATTCTTTCAGAGACGACGAGAGACGAATACTTCATATGCTGATGATAACGGTAACCTATATAGCTAAATGTTTTAATTTACTCCCATAATATTTCTCTTGTGGCCCGAACATAGGCTAGTGGGAAAAATAAAAAGAGAAGAAACGTATTTCGTGTTAAACAGGTTGTTGTTGTTGTTTAAAAGTCGGTGCTTGAAATAAAGCTTTTTCATTGATGATTGCAGTGTTAATAATTTTAATTATAGGCCTATGATTCATTGTATAATAAACCTGTTTTGAAAGACCTTTTTCGTTATTTAAATTAATAGGCCTACAAATAAGGAAACAGGTGCAGTACTTTTACATTTACGCATTTAGCAGACGCTTTTATCCAAAGCGACTTACAGTGCATTCAGGTTCTACATGTTTTATCACTATATGTGTTCCCTGGGAATCGAACCCACGACCTTTTGCACTGCTAACGCAATGCTCTACCACTGAGCCACAGGAACAGCAAATCGCGGCGTCAGTCACAAAATGTATATTTAAAAAATTAAAGGTTTTGAATTTGGACTGCAAAACCTAGTTCAATCCTACATAGCCTACAGCACCTTTCAATAAATAAAAAAATAAGCTAATCTTTGTGAGGACCACTGGCAACAGCTGGTCTTGAATTCTTTAAACACTGCATAGCATACCAAACGACTTTGAACACCGACTGAAAACACTGACTGAGCTCAAATGACATTCATAATAATCGAGCTGATAGTAGTGTGTTCTGGGCTTCACAGAATGAACCGGTTCGCGCGTGGAACTGAAAGTCTTACCGTTACTTGCGGCAGAGCCGGCGCCAGCGCAGCACTGATGGGGGGGCGACTGAGGTAACGAAAGGGGGCGATGACGTAGCGCAAAGTAAAAATAAATAAATAAATAAAAACATGTGGCCCATTCACGCATTTGTCGGACCGTAAACAAACCTGCTCGCGCTACTACTACAACTAGAATACTGGGTTCACACACAGATAGTGTTTTGGTCGCGAGACAGGTCAGTGGAAGAGGTTTTTTTATTTATTTTTTTTCAGTGCAGTGTTTTAGAATGATATATATGCGCGGAGAAGCTGCTATAAAAGATGAGAGCGCAGCATTCAAATTAAAAGACATCCGTAGCGCATTTACTTTGAAATACAATGGAAAATACCGCAGTGGAATGAAGAATGCGTTCTGAGTGAATGACCCTACTAAAAGCTAGCCTTAGCAAATACAGATGGCAGAGTATAATAAAACAAAATTGCATCAAATTCGAAAATCTGACATCCAGGAAATAACATGTTTTAGGGCAGCAGTTTTACCACAAATACGGGCCGCTGCTGGCCAAATGGTGCCCTAAGCAGAATTGTATTGTTGTGGCCCCTCCCCAAAATATTATGGAAGTAAAAAAAAAAAAACTATAGGGGTCAAAATAGACCTTTAATAAAATCTAAAAGTAAATAAATAAATAAATAAATTGTAATTAAATTGAATTATTTACAAATTACAATTACAGTTACCACCTATGGCTATGATTTTATTAATACATCTGTCAGATCGATTTTATAGTCCAAAGCATTCAGAAATCACACCAAATAAAATTAAGCAGCTTTACTACGATAAAACCATGGTTAATTTTTGTAAGGGTTGTGATGTTCACATGTTTTTCTTGAAGAAATTATAGAGGCTGTAGCATTTCTATTGTAAAAAGGTGGCCAAAAATAAAAGATTAAGTGGATATTTTAATTAAATATTTGGTCGATATTAAAGGACTTGATCGTCCTGTGTAACACCAGGCCTTTGGTGCCCTTTGCAGGCATTTGTAATAATATGTAGCCTAATGTACATAAATTTTATATTTTGTATTACTTTATGTATTTTAACAATTATGCAATATGATTATATTAACCGATCATTAATTAATTAATTAATTAACCGATCATTATTGCCTCATTGTTTTATAAGTCATTTTAAAGGCTATTGTTCGCTTAGGTCTGTTTTTATAACCACAAAAAAAAAAAAAAATCTCAATACTTATTTGCAAATTATTATTTGAAGTAACAAAACCATGGTTAATTTGTGGTTACCATGGCTACAAGAACATGGAAACTCAAAGAGAATATTAAGGCAGATGCTGATGGTGAAATTATTAGACATTATTAACGTCAACAGCCAAAAACGTTTCACAGATTATGATTACGGATTATGAACGTACATGAAAATGATGCACGGGCTTCATCTTGGGCTTTTTTCTTTTTCCCTTTTCCTTTCTGGGCCCTGGACTGCTGATGTCTTTTCTCGGGCATAGTTTTCTATCATTTATGATAATTTGCATTTAGCCGCAAATATGCCGTGAGGGCGGGCACGAGCGCAGATGCTGGAAGGGCGCGTCACATGTGCTTATCTTAGCTACTGCGTTCATTTTTTATCATTATATATAGGCTATCTGTTCATGTTTATATTTTTATTTATGTATATGTATATATTAATATAGAACGAATTTAATAAAAAAAAAAAAAAATTATGCCCTATGCAAACTCTGCTTATAGGGAGCGGCGGTACACCAACACAACCACCAGAAATACTCAATCGTGTCTGTTTTACAATGAAACACAAGCTTATTGTGACCGATTCCCTGACATAACACATTCATTGCGGCCCATTTAACAGATGCATCATTTTAAGTTTAACAAACTGAACAGCATCAAACAATACAGCAAAATAATCAATTAACTACGATAATCTAGCCCTCTATTAAACATTAAAAAATGATTTCATCATACCTTTAGCTTAGTCAGTAGTGCTGCATAATGCCTGCATTTAGTTGAACCGCTTGCGGGGGAGGTTTGTGTGTCAGATGTAATTAAAATGCGACTTTGTGAAACAGACTGTCCTAAATGTTTGCTATAGTAGCATCATATTAATGCTAGAAAGCCTATTCGTTTGGCAACTGTGTTTTTTAAATAAACCATTATATTTCATAAATAAAATCTATTTTCACACTCATCTTGAGTGAGGGGGCGGGATAGTCCGAGTGAGGGGGCGACGCCCCCTCACGCCCCCCCGTGGCGTCGGCCCTGACTTGAGGGCTGATGGACGGACTCTCTCCCTCGTCGGTGCGAGTTTTTAAAAGTCATTTTTTTTTATGCATTGCTGCTCTTTTTCTAACATTTTCTAACACAGCTGCAAATTACAGGCCAACTGAATGGGTGAACACGCATGAATTTACATGCCCGGCATGCCTGAAACAGCCTGGATAACAATTGGCTTACACTGCTGTCAATCAAACTCATTAAGAATTATGCAAATATTGTATTTATTTCAGTTATTTGAGATGTTATAATAGTTCTCTAATTGTGTTCAAATAGATTAAACAATAATTATTTAACAAATATTATATTTGTATAATAAACTGGGGGGGGGGGCCTTTCATCAGAGTGGGCGGGCCTCCGCTGGCTACGCCCCTGGTGGTCACACTTGTGCGACTGCATGGTCTGCTCTGCTCCAGGAGAAAGATATCACTGATCACGTGCGAGCGCTTCAGTAGAGCCTGGTTTCCCACCACACGCCTAAGCAGAGCAGAGGCAGCGCAGAGCGCGCCCATTGCATCTGCACCAGGGTGAAGGAGCAACGGAGGATTTGGTTTTCAAACTAAAGTAAAAGACCGCTTCTTAAACCAGAGAAGGTGAACATGTTGGTATTCTTGTAGAAAAAACATGCAAGTCCTGTCAGCAGCAGCCAGTTTAGTTTTACTTTTTGTTTTCGTTTTGAAAAGCTTGTTATCTTTGCTGTTTACCTCAGGTTACACTATCCTTATTTTTTATATTATTATTATTTGATTCCTCAGTGTTTGCTAAACATTCTGTTATGTATTAGTCGGTATAATACAGCATGTGATGTGTCCTATGCCTTGTCTTATTCGTTTTAGTTAATAAATGTTATGTAAGCTAGTTTGTCATTGTAACCTACTGTTTTATTGTTGTTGTGCTTTTTAATTAAGAATACCAATGAATCCATCTTTAATGAATCCATCTTTTGTTTTAGTCTTAAAAAGTGAAAGGTGTATAGAGATAAGCAAAACAGACCATTATCTTTTCTTGTAAAGGGTGACACCAAGATCGTGAAAGTGAAAGCAAAAAAAGGAATTCCTGTCACAAAATTTAAATCACAAATAATACTGATGAAAAATAACGGGTTGAATGTTGAACACTTTCGTTACCATATAACTATAAACTATGATAAAAGTTAATCAGCATGCATTGATTAATCAAATGTTGTATAAAAATAAAATAAAAAATTTGCTGTGCTCCTGCTGCCAACTGAGAAAGTTGGAAGAATGAGTCTACTCTAGAGCCCTGATATTTTATAAAAAGTTTTGTAAAGTAGACCCTTTACAGTTCCGAATGATGTATTACTCTTACTTTTATGAGCAAAAATTACTGCAAGTTGTTTCCATTGAAAAAAATGCAATTGATTGCACTGGTGCCTCCATGTCCTGCTCTTTAACTTCCACTCTCCGCACAAACTATTGGATACAGCGCACATTTATCTAGGTTTAACGTTAAAACATTGTTATATGCTTGAACTGTTTTAGTATATCTATAGATTCTATTTTAGGCAAGTCATGATGATTTGAGAAGGCTAAATTGATCAAACATGGCTATGATCAGCTCACTGTCTGCCGCTGGCCGCTTGGTCGTTACTTTAAGAAAGAAAAAACTTATTTAACTAACAAAAAAAAATGCTCCAAACGTTTTTCTAAATTAACTCTATAAAAAACCAAAACGAAATATTATCACTTTGCCATTACATACAAAACTGAACAATTTTAATAGCTGAAAAACAGTATAATCTGATTTGGGAGAAGGGGAAAAAAGACGGGCTCTGAACGCAATCGCGATTTCTACCGAGGGGGATATCCCTCCGTATATCTGAGTGAACCGCTTCAGACGACTGAGCGCGTGCGGCAGGCAACTGAACGAATCATTCAAACTGAATCGCGAACCGATTCATTGGTTTGCCAACTGGTTTGATAAAGCCTTTAAACAGAATCGACTCAGAAGAATGAATCATTCGCAAATGGGCATCGTTCATTGCCCAGAGAAAAGTAGACGGCGCGTTTGGAATAAACTGAAGCATTTTTAACTTGCATTTCATAAAGTAACAAGAGGAGAGTCGCCCACAGTAACGAAGTAAAAGTACCGTTTGTACTCTAAAAATATACTTGAGTAAGAGTAAAAATACCCATTTTAAAATATACTCTAAAAGTATTAGTTGCCTAGTGGTTAGAGAGTCGAACTGGTAATCCAAAGGTTGTGGGTTCGAATCTCAGGTCCGGCAGGGATTGTTGGTGGGGGAGTGTGAATAACCAGCGCTCTCTCCTCCTTCAATACCAGCTGCTGGTATTGCAAGACACCGAACCCCCAACTGCTCCCCGGGCGCCATAACATGGCTGCCCACTGCTCCGGGTGTGTGTTCACTTAGGATGGGTTAAATGCAGAGAATACATTTCACTGCTGGTTATATACTCTCTATATAATCGTGTATGTGACAAATAAAATAAAATAATATAATAATAATAATAATACCCAAAAAAAATTACTCAAGTAAATGTAACGAAGTAAATGTAACTCCTTACTACCCACCTCTGATCATCAGCTGCTAAATTCAATTCTGCGTTCGCTGGCTGGCGCTGAGCCAGAGACAGACGCATTATAACCAATCACACACGATTCTGTTGAGCTTATGAATGCAATGACCAATCAGATGTGTTCAGATTAGTCATCGCTAAAATGTGGTGTTTTCTTCACTTGCTCGCTGACTGAATACCTCTTTCTAGCGAATTCTTTCGCTAAAAACAAAGTGCAAATGTGTGTATGAATCTGTAAGATATTTATTTCATAGTGTAAACAGCTTCAGTGATTTTGATGGGAGGTTTTGGGAGTGCTTGAACTCTTGACTGTCAGTGAAAATGTTCTTTGATAATGTAAATGTTCTTTGCTCTCTTTCTGTACAATGAAAGTATGATAAGTAGCCTAACTTACAATGTTTTTAATATTCACATTAAATATAAAGTCAGTCGTATTAAAAATAGGCCTCTGTTATGGCATGACACCCTGTTACTTAAAGGTGCACTGTGTAATATTTAGGATGATCTATAGGAAGAAATGCAATATAATATACATAACTACGTTTTCAGAGGAGTATAAATACCTTATTTAATGAACTGTTATGTTTTTATTACCTTAGAATGAGTGATTTATATCTACATATACCGTGGGTCCCCTCACATGGAAGTCGCCATCATGTTTCTACAGTAGCCCTTAACGGACAAACTGCTCTACAGATCGCGTTTCATCACGATGTTGTTCTCACGAAAAAAACACTGACACAATGATGAACAAGTAACAGTAATATTCGCAATGACATCGTTTATTGAATAATTAAGTAAATATAATTCCTTAATTTACCTTTGTAAATAAACCTCATTGCTCTCTGCGGTCTCAGACGACGGCATCTTAGCCGTGTGTCGGCCACCGTAGCTTCTCTAAAGGGAGGGGTGAGCGGGGGACTGAGCCGTTGGTTGCAGTTCGCAAACTCAACCGCTAGATGCCGCTAAAAACTACACACTGCTCCTTTAAGTAAACAGACAGATTTTTATGCATAGACAATCAAGATTTTCATGATATAGTTAATGCTTTTGGGAATGTTTTGAATAACAACCCCCGAAAATGTATATATTTATATCATTGCATATAGTAAATATCACACGAAGCGTGCCGTTTTTTCCTCCAAAAATCAGCATGATTACATATAGATTTTTTTATAACAGTTCAATAAACAAGAAGCTAATTAAGAGACTTGGGGGGGGGGGGGGGTTAGACACCATAGTCCCTGGTTTTGCTCTATTTCGACAAAAATAATTCCAAACACAGCCACCATAGCACAGTTTTGCGTCTCTGAGCAATGATGGTGTTTCGTTCCTAAATGAAGTCAAGTCAAGTCAAAAGAGGGGAGGGGGGCAAGGACGGGAGGGAGTTCAGCTTCCTGACAGAATGATGTAAGAAGCTGTCCTTCAGTCTGCTGTTCCTCGCCTGGAGACTCTGCAGTCTCCTCCCTGATGGCAGCAGACTGAAAAAGCTGTGTGTCGGGTGGGTGGGATCACCTGCAATGCAGAGGGCTTTGTGGGTGAGACGGGTGCTGTAAATGTCCTGGAGGGAGGGGAGAGAGAGACACCAACGATCTTCTCAGCTGCTCTCACTATGCGTTGAAGGGACTTGCGGCAGGACGCGTTGCAGGCGCCATACCACACAGTGATGCAGCTAGTTAGAATGCTCTCGATGGTGCCTCTGTAGAAGGTGCACATGATGGGGACCGGGGCTCTGGCTCTTCTGAGTTTGCGGAGGAAGTAGAGACGCTGCTGTGCTTTCTTGGGCAGTGCCGCAGTGTTGTTAGTCCAGGAGAGGTCCTCTGTGATGTGCACACCCAGGAACTTGGTGCTGCTCACTCTCTCCACAGTCGCACCGTTGATGGTCAGAGGAGCATGCCGAGTGTGCACTCTCCTGAAGTCAACAACAATCTCCTTCGTCTTCTCCACATTCAGAGAGAGATTGTTGTCACTGCACCACCCGGCCAGGCGGCTCATCTCGCTCCTGTAGTTTGTCTCATCTCTGTTGCTAATGAGATCCACCACAGTCGTGTCATCCGCAAACTTAATGAAAAGGTTAGAGTTGTGTGATGGTGTGCAGTCGAATCAACGAATGAATCAACCGTTTAAATGATTAGGTTCAATCGCAATGACTCACTTATTAACAGTGACTTGCTGACACCTACTGGCAGTTTCTCAGGATGAGAATGGATGAGACACATTTGTCCGTGTTTCACTCCGTCTCGAATCGCGCTCGCGGGAAGCCTGGAGAAACAGTATCTCTTCCGCGGCTCATATAAGCTCTCTCTTTTTTTTTTTAAAATAAGAGCAAGAGACTGGACGACATTCATGTTACATGATTTGGCTGATATTTACGTAGAGAGCGTGACAGCGCACCGCATTAAAAGAAACGATTATTCATGTTTTCAGAACCGCTGGCCAAAATTAAAAACGAAACTAAAATTAAAACATATTTGAGAGCAAGGGGGCCCCCTGGTGTTTCGGGGGCCCTATGCAGCGTGCGTATTCTGCATATAGGGAGGATCGGCTCTGATCCTTAGTAGACAGCCTTCGTTTTGCGTCCTTTGATCGGCCTGTTTTGAAGGATGCATCAAGTGTATTGTTCAATTTCATTGTGTACTGCAAAAAAATTATTTTGGAGATGAAAACATTGTTTTCTTTTCTTTTGTTTCAAATAAATCACATAATGCTAAAATTTGCATAATGTAAACCATAACAATATAAAATATTCTTCAAATTATAACTAGAGGTAGAGTGCCTCATTCTAGTGTGTAATGCTAAGAAGGACTGTAGTCTTGAAACCTCAGAAGGATTGCATTTTGGCTGTTGGAGACATTGTGTTGGCCATAGATATTTTTTAGTGGCATCAAAAATGAATAATGCTACGTTTTTTGTTTTTTTTTTTCAGTAGAGAAAGCAAATGAGGTAGTGTTTCCCCAGGGCTTTCGCTTTCTACTCTCATTAAGAAAGTAACTTTTTCTAACTTTCTGCCTTAACAAAACTACTACATTTTTTTTTCTTTCACTTAAAGGGATAGTTCACTTTGAAATTAAAATTTGGTATCTATCAGCTTACCCCAAGGGCATCCAAGATGTAAGTGTCTTTTTTTCTTCAGTAGATCCAATTTTGATGTTTTTAGGTCAAACCGTTCTAGTCTGTCAGTCATATAATGGCAGGTATAGGTCACTGTCTCTATAAGAGGGAAAAAGAACATGCACAGAGAAATTCAAATTAAACAATTCCCCATCATAACTACACATTGATGGCCTAAGACACGAAACGAGCGGTTTGTGAGAAAACTAACAGTATTTATATCGTTTTTTTACCTCTTGTACACAACCATGTCCAAGTGATCTGAGTGCGCACACACATCCGGTGTGTGACGTGTGTGTGCGCACGCTCTGGCTCATGCTTGACGGAGGGCGTGTCTGAAGCGTGGTGCTGACGCAACTTCGTGGTATTTTCTTGCTGGAAGTCGCGCACTGTCATCGCTCGTGTCGTTTCTGAACTGTCTACTCTAGGATAATGATGACTTCTTTTAAGCAGACCCGCTTGCTGTCATGCATTGTATTTCTATACGAGCGCTCCATGTATGCGTTTCATACGGGCCCAGGTTTAGATCCATACCTTTGTTTTGTTTTTTGTGCATATGCTCCAACTCTACCAACGAAAGTATGGTGTTTTTAGACAGTCTGTGTACAACTGTTTGGAAAGTAATACGGACAGAAATAATGTAGAACCTCAATTGCTTTCTAGTAAATGACTAATTCAGATGATTGAATAAATGATTCATGCAACATCTGGAGGACTTTAAATGGGAATTTAAAGCAGTACTTATAGGCACATGCTGGTGGCAACATTGCCATTAGCAAGACTAGGTAGATTCTATAGTTTTAAACACTATCTTAGTATTTTTAAGAACTGTCGTATTTATTACACGCGTTTTGTCTGACCTACAACGAATGAAAGCAGGTTATATGACTGTATCATCAAAATTGTTTTTCAGTCTGGAAAAAATATTCTTTACTCTCTGAAAGGTTTTATTTTTTTTTTGTTTTTTTTTAATCAGCTACTGTCAGAGGTCTCCTCTGACTGCCTTGTCTGTCCTGTCTGTTTAATGTTTTTTTTTTGTTTGTGTTGTGTCTGAGCACATGGCTCTGTCTTTGTTGTTGTTTGCCATGTGCTCCTTTTGTCCTGCCTCCTTGTTACCTGTTACCACGCCCCCTTGTTTAGTCCTGGTTTGTCTGAGTGTTGTCACCCGTTCCTCATGTTCTCCTCTCCTTTATATTGTGCTCCCTTCCTCTCGTGTTGCCAGTTTGTCTGACTATAATCCAGATATCTTCTGTGGTTTTTGCTGTCTATTTTGTCTGTAGAGTTTAGTGTCTAGTTGCTTGTGGTTCTTCCTTTTTATTCTAGTCTTGTCGTGTCTTGTCTAGTGGTATCTCTTGTCTCATCTTTATTCTGTTTTGTAGGCTGAACTTCCCTGGTTGTTCTCTGTGCCTGCCAAGCAGTGTTGGGGAGTAACTAGTTACATGTAACGGAATTACGTAATTTAATTACAAAATAAAAGTAATTGTAATCAGTTACAGTTACTGAGAAAAAAAATGTAATTAAATTACAGTTACTTATGAAAATGTTAAGGATTACAAAGGGGGTTACATCTGATTTTTTTCACACACACTCCCACATACATTTAATTGATTTCTTTCATAAATTGCAGTGACTGCTCTAAAATATGAAACACCAATGTTTCAGAAGTTTATAACATGCTTATCCAATAACTCTTATATTTCCCATATGGGTTTTTGTATATACTTTATTTTTTTCAGATTAATTATTTTTTTTGTTTCTTATTTCTTATTCTTATTCTTATTTCTATATTTCTTGTTTCTTATTATTTCTTGTTATGATTTTAAATCTGTACACTCTTAAAAATAAAGATGCTTCACGATGCCATAGAATAACCTTTTTGTCTAAATGGTTCCATAAAGAACCTTTAACATCTGAAGAACCTTTCTGATTCACAAAAGGTTATTTGTGGTGAAAGAAGGTTCTTCAGATTATAAAAAGGTAAGAAAGAGATGGTTCTTTAAAGAACCTTTGACTGGATGGTTCTTTGTGGAACCAAAAATGGTTCTTCTATGGCATCGCTTGAAGAACCTTTTGAAACACCTTTATTTTTAAGAGTGTATTTAACCTCAGCATGATTTTAAATTAAGTCTGATTTTGTGGTGGCTGTGCTTCAAAGAGGACATCGGATGCCCATTTTCCACAAGGTGGTATGATTCATTGGGTCTTCTTGAAATGGTCTCAGTGGTCGTGTAAAACAACACCATTTTTACCTTGTCAAAAACAGCTCTGTTCACAGTGACTCGATTCGGTGTATATCTCTTTACATGCTAATGAGCTCTGCTCACCCCACCCCTCTCTTCTGTGGAAGTGATCCATCCTTGAGTTTTAACTTTTTAACAAAACCTGCCTTGAATTGTCCCTCATTCAGAAAATAGTCTGGAGTAAAATGATTTGCGCAGCCAGGCGTAAACACATTTAGTGAAAGAGAAGTGAAGTGAGGCCAAGTATGGTGACCCATACTCAGAATTTGTGCTCTGCATTTAACCCATCCAAGTGCACACACACAGTAGTGAACACACACACACACACACACACACACACACACCGTGAACACACACCCGGAGCAGTGGGCAGCCATATTGCTGCGGAGCCTGGGGAGCAGATGGGGGTTTGGTGTCTTGCTCAAGGGTCTCACCTCAGTCGTGGTATTGAAGGTGGAAGAGAGTGCTGGTTATTCACTCCAAAATCAAAATGGCTTGATAATTGAGACTGTTTAGGTTTTGGGGGGATTAAAAAAATTAGTCAATTTCTATCATTGTAGGGTGGTTGTGTCTACAAACTGCTAAGACACATTTATATGCAAATAAAGATATTTTTCATCCAATGTCTCCTTTAAAGTTAAAATATTATAATCTTAATTCAAGTGATGAAAGATTTCAAAAGTCTGACAGTAATCAGTGTTGAGCACTACTGTAAGGTTAACCCTGCCTGGTTAACATGTTTGAAAATGAATAACAGTTGAAAACATTAGAAATTTAGAAAAGTAATCAAAAAGTAATCAAATGTAATCAGTTACATTACTTTAATAAAGTAATTGAAAAGTTACACTACTTATTACATTTTAAGTAGGGTAACTTGTAATCTGTAACCTATTACATTTCCAAAGTAACCTTCCCAACACTGCTGCCAAGCAGCAAGACCTGTGCAGTGCATGAGAGGCCTAGGGTGCTTAAGCTTGTGCTCCATGTTCCGGTCAGGCCATTGCTGTTCTCGCTCTGCACTGCCTTTACTGCTCACTAGCCTACATTTATCCTGGGCTGACTCAACGGCCATTTCCTCAGCCTGCCTGTCTTCAAGTCTCATCCCTGCCCATCGTTTGGACTGTTCACTCACCTTCTCTTGTCCTGTCAGCTGTTTTGTTAATAAACCCGGGATCACTCATTCTGCGTTTGAGTCCTCTCTCATAGAATCCTTGACAGACCCTACTGAAATTCAGAAAAGAACAATCTGTGTGAACCGAGAAGATCAGGGCTGTTTCATAAAACAAGTTATTTCAATTAGTCTGACTTGTTTTGAACTAAATCAACTGACAAGTCAGACTAAGTGAAATAAGCCTGGCTTATTTGGAAACTTGTTTAATGAAACCGGCCCCAGGTTGTTTAACTTTTTTTGTTTTGAAGAGCTGCCAGAAATCTCTGAAGACTTTAATTCAGAACTCAAAAGAGGTTCATAGGTCTGGGAGAACTGCATGAATAACCCTTGCAATAATGTTAATAGCCAGTGGGTGGCACTTGATGGCATATCACTTGGTTCACATTGGAGCTTAGGTCAAGCCCCACCTATTAGGTCCAGAGAAGGGGAGCTGGAAGTCAATCCCATTTGGCTCTGCAGCGACAGATGGATGGACAGAACAGTATATGCCTTTTTTTTCTTACCTTTTATTCTCCTGTTGTGATTGTGAAATGAGCTCTGACAGGCCCCTCAATGTGACATCATCAGCTATAATTCTCAAAGATATATTTAGCTTAGTCATGACTCTGAACCGTTTAAGGAAATTCATATGAATATTATGGTGATCAAGCTGTACTGTCCCAGATCTAGTTTACCATATTTAAAACCTTCAATATTTTAATAACATTTTTGCCTAATAATTCATTTTAAATCATCATGTCATGGTCAGTATAAAAACAAAAAACAACAAAAAAGTATGAATACACTGTAACATTTTTGTTAATTAATTCACATGCATAATTAAAGAATAGGCCAAAAATAGTGTTTATTTTTTTAAATTATTGTTTAAAACAACAATCACATTTCAGTACTTAGTTTTTACGTATGGGTGGGTAGAAATTAAAGTAATGTTAAGTGTGATGAACAAAATAAAAACCACAGGTATGTAGACAAAATATAAACAAGGGCACAATGAATACATCAACTTGTTCTTTATGTAAAGATTTTTATAGAAACTTCTGCTGTCACTATGTGGATTTAGTGTGCTATGGAAGTACAAATAAAGGTACAGTATGATAGTGGCCAGTCTGACCTCCATTGGTAAATACATGTTGAGAAATAAATAGTTCATTAAAAATAGGAAACAAACAATATGTTTAACTCAAATTATTACATTTTATTTCAGAAACATTAATAACATATCAGCTGCCATTGATAAAAGAGATTTTGACAAATCAGTAAAAAAAATTTGTGGTGTGCCACCCTCTTTTCTTTTCTTTTCTTTTCTTCTTTTGTTGCTAGGTCAAATAAAATAAAAAAATAGTTTGCTAGATTTGTTTTTCTGTTTTTATTATAGATTTTATTTGGCACCACTCTTACTTTTATTTTGAATATTTTATGTATAACTGTTCTACTTCATATGTACCATCAGCTATTAGTTTACATTTAGCCATCATAATTAAAACTCTGTTACACTGTAACTATGCAAAGTTATTAAAGGGATAGTTCACCCAAAAATGAAAATTATGTCATTAATTACTCACCCTCATGTCGTTCCAAACCTGTAACACCTTCGTTCATTTTCGGAACACAAATTAAGATATTTTTGATGCATTCCGAGAGCTCTCTGACCCTCCCATAGACAGCAAGGATCCTTACACGATCAAGGCTCAGAAATGTAGCAATGAAATCGTTAAAATATTCAAAAGTAGCACACAAAAATATTCTCGTAGCTTCATAAAGTTACGGTTATTATTTTAACGATCTCCTTGCTACGTTTCTGAGCCTTGATCGTGTAAGGATCCTTGCTGTCTATGGGAGGGTCAGAGAGCTCTTGGAATGCATCAAAAATATCTTAATTTGTGTTCTGAAGATGAACGAAGGTCTTACAGGTTTGGAACGACATGAGGGTGAGTAATTAATGACAGAATTTTTATTTTTTGGGGGGTGAACTATCCCTTTAAGTAATTAAGTCAGACAAAAATTCTCAAACGTTTTATAACCTGATGACTGCAAGTCCCACCTACCAGAAGAAACACTACAGTGTTTCTTCTACAGTGTACAGTGACCTAACTACAGTACTACCACGGGCACTGCTATATAGCTGTTGCCTTATGTTCTATTGCTTCTTTTAAATAGTTTTTCTATATATACACATGTCCTATACAGACGTAATTGTGCCACATATCACTGCTGCTCACTGCACAGCAGGAATACTGTACTTTACATACATTTTAATAACACTGCACAGTGTTTTTAAAATGGTGTGCTGAGCTGTTTAATATTTAAAAATACATCTTGAGTCTTTTTCAAAAATAATTAATGGCATACACATGATTATTGACATACATGATTTAGCAATTACTTTTCAGAATATATATTAAAATGCAAAGCAAGTTTAAAGAATGGGGCAATGCTGTCCACAAAACATGTATAGAATCTCCAGTGCATCAGGTTCTACAGAGTGTCTTGCGACTTCTGCACTTTGTCCTTTGGTTGGCTGAGTAATTACAGGAGGTATAGTTTCTATCATTGGATGCACTTTATTAGCTGCTTTTTTGATATCCGTTGGTGTGAAGACAGTTACAATGTTGTGTTTCTCAGCCCAACATTTTGGAGGCTCTGTTAAAGGAGTCACTATGTTTTCTGTTTTCCTTTTTGGAGTGTCAGTTTTTTGGTCATCTGGCTGTATCTCAGAATCATTGGCATTTGGAAGGTGAAAGTAGGTGATTGTCCTCCCTGGGCTCTCTTCTTGTTCTGTGAAAGAAGGATCCTTGTCAAGCATCATAGAAGAATGGCCAAATAAGGAATATGGAATATCCTCTTTTCCAGAATCCTGCTCTGACTCAGCCAACACATCCTTGTCTTCTATATTCTTGGATGTGTCTTCATTGTCCAAACAAGATTTCAGACTCATTTGATTTTCCCTAAGTAACCAGCGACCCTTATCAATTAAGACTGCATCCTTGGGTCCCACCCTGACATTCAGAGTGACACAGTTCATTGGCTCATTTAAATCTACTGAGCTTGTGGCATTAAAGTATGACAAATCTGGAATGGCATTTGTGTGAACTTCATAGAGGGAGGACAGACTTGAGGCATTTGTACATCTAAGACCTTCTCTCTTCTCAACTGTGTCAGTTGAAGGAGCTCTCTTCTCATCGGAACTACATCCTTTAGAGCCTTTTCCATAAAGCTGCTCAATAGTTCTTTTTACATAACCCTTTGCAATGGACAACCTGCATGTTTTATTCTCTTCTCTTGACACCTCTGAGGATGTTAATAATTGGTATTCTTTTCTGTGAGAAGATTCAAGTTGGTAATTTGACAGTTCAGAGCTTGGGCTTCTCAGCTGTGCCTGTCCATGCCGCATATTACTCTTGCTCTTGGCAAGAAACATGTCTCTGATGGATTTCACTCTGTTGGTCTGAATGTGTGCCTCTGAATCTTTTGCCAAATCACTGTTTTTGGAATCATAACTGAATGCTAATGATGATGAGACAGAATCCATTGATCCACCTTCTGTGGTTTTGGTAATCTTTGATGCCTCTTGATTAGTTACACTGTGGTTCATGAGCCTTTTGCCAGTTGTCTGTTCTGTATTATAAGGTCTCTTACCCACTGATTTTTCCTGGTCTTGTAGACTACCGATAGGCTTTGCATCAGTACTTGCTCTTGCCTCCTCAAAATTATTCTCATTTTCTTCATACTCAATGATTTCTTCGGGAATCTCCACACAGTTCTCCTGATAGATGGTGTAGCATTCTGGTGCTTTTAGGATTACATGCTCCTCCTCAGAATAAGTCCTACTTTCCATACAGAAGTCTTGGTGTGTTGTTGAATGTTGTATTTCATCCACTTCTATATTTGATTCAATATGAGTATGAGAGATACCTTGCACCTCAGGTAAAACAATATCCCTCTCTGTTCTTTTTGTTTTATTGTGTAACTGATCTTGAGTGGCCTGAAACACATTTTTCCAATGTCCTGATATTGTCTCCTTTGAACATATCTGTTTTGCTCCATCATTTGGGTCAGGACTTTTCACATTAAGATTATTTTCTTTACTGAAATACTTCTCTTTAGGAAATGTCTCATCACTATATCTTCCATTCTCCTCCTGTTGGTTGACCTTTTCTTTTGCAGAGAAATTAAATTTTCCTATACAGGAAACAAGTGATTCTGATAATTTAGACCCTTCCTCTTCAACTGTGTTTCTGTCTTTTTCTATCCCATTTACCACTTTTCTTATCAACTCTTCTTTTTTAAATACTGTCTTAAGAGATTCAGAATTCTCCCATTTAGAACTGTTTTCTTTGCATGTGCCTCTTCCCTCAGTAATTTCCAACTCTCTATACATTTCAGCCTCAAAGCTAGATTCACCAGGTGGCATATCCTTGAAGATATCAGAAACAGGTATGGCATCCCCTTTAATTTTTTTCTTTGTGTTGCAAAAGTTGTCATTTCTCAAATACTGTTGGTATCTATCTTCAATCACAAGATCCTTTTCAGGTCTTTCCAGTGAGCCTACCATGAAAACCTGTGAATTGTCACTATCTTTAAGGTGTGCAGTTATAGCTCTATCAATAACTGAATTAACATACATGTTCACACAATCTTCCAGCACAAAATCTGATAAACTATCAATTTTCTCTTTAGAGTGGTGCTCTGAAAATCCATTCATTTTCATTGCTGGGAATGAATCACTAACTTTGTCAGTGTCTTCTATCTGATTGCATATCCCCTCATCTAAATGGCTAAGGGCTGCCAACTCCTCTCTGACTCTCTCTGGAACACCTAAATGTTCCATCAGCACTTGGATAGCATGTTCTTCCTCCTCTGAACTTGAACTTTGATTAGACTCCCTCACAGTGATCTCTGGTGTGGCACTGCTACACATTGCTTTATTGATCAGTACTTGGAAGCCCTTCCAGCTCTGTAACAGCTGGACAGATGCTGAGTTGTGAAGGTGGGATAGACTTAGCCTAAGATGCTCTGCATCTTCTATTGCTGCCAATTCTTTTAGAGATTGCATCATGTGCATAGCCTCAGAACAGCTTAGGTTGGCATCAGCCTGACCATATGCATTTAAATGGCTTAAGCCATCCTTTAAAGTCATAACACAAAGAAAGGCAAGAAGTACCCTAGAGGAAGAGCTAAATGTAGATTCCACATGTGAAGAAAAATCTGGCTCACATTTAGACATTTTCGAGCATGACCATTTGTGTTGTGTGATCTCATGAAGTGATTCAATGTAACAACAAAGCTGATCAAGTACTGGCTTCATATCTGGCCTTACAGCCATTTTTACTGTGTAGAATTTTTGCGCTTGCAAATCTATCAGTTCTATTGGAGGCTTTGTTTGGATACCAAGTGGTTTCCTCAACAAAGTATTTTCTGTGTCATATGAGTCGGTCTTACTTATTAGCTTAGGTGTCTGTTGATTTTCCCTTGTTTGTGTTAAGTGATCACTGTTTATTTGTTCAGGCTTTTTTGTCCTTGGTGAATATACACAAATCTCTTTCTTTTCAAAAGCTTCATTTGTTGATGGTTTTATTGTATTACAAGATTGGTAATTGAACAGCGTTGCTTTTAACATTGTGTTATTTTTGGGTATAGTTTCTAAAGAGGGCTGGTTAAGCAGTGGTGGTTTTACCTTTTTACTTCTCTGTAGCCAGAGTTCAACATATTCTGATGTTTGCCGTCTCAACGTGCCTATGATGAGTGATGCTTTTTGCATTTTTGTCTTTGGCAAAGTGTAACTACCAGCTTGCACTTGGATGTTGTTTTGATCTTTTTCAACTAAAAAAGATCTTAGGTCATCTGTTTTCAGTTGAACAAACTCTAACTGCTCTGTTTGGGGTTTTAGAGGCACATTTCCATTATTATTTCTCCTTTTCAGTAGTTTTTGAGCAGCTTTTGTTGTGGAATTCTTGTTTAGTTTCATAGCTCCTTTCTGGCTTGATATATCAAGGCTTTTTTTCTTTATTTCTTTCAGAATGTCCGCTTTATTAGACCTTTGTTTTCTTTTTGGAATAGCAGACTTAAAAAAGTGATTCTTCTTTACTACTACTCTACCTGTCTTCCTCTTTGTGGTCGTACCAAGAGTAAGAACTATTTTAGATACTGAGGCTTTTGAGGATGCGGTAACTGGTGTCACTGCCACCTTGGCCCTCTTTGTTGAGGTGGTGTTTGTTTTGTCAGTGGAAGTACAAGGTTTAGAAATTGGGGAGAGTATACCTTGTTTCCCAACTGATTGACATTTGATGGTTGCCAAATTCTCAGATTTTATATCTTCATTAAAGGAATGGAAGATTTTATCTGAGGATGCTGGAAAAGTGGTGTCAGAAGATGCTACATAGTCATGGGGTGAACTGCCAAAGAATTGCAAATTATGTTGCGTTTTGCCTGAGAACTTCTCTTGGCAAGTCTGCTTTTCATAAATATGTAAAGGTGTCTCATACATCTTTTTCTGATTGTCCTGAAACTGGAGATTCTCTGAACATCTGTAGTTGCTCAATTGTAGCCGTGTTGTTGTGTGAATTTCAGAGGCCAGGGTACATCGAGGCTTGGGTACAGGGTGGTTACAATGCTGTACCATACAGTATTCCTGCTTCAAATCTCCATGGTCCAGCTCTTCCATGTCAGAGCATGAATGGTTCTTATGAAATTCTGTATCACTTACTGTCTTGATGCTCTCAATGGATTCTTGTTTGTGTTGTACATTGTGCAAACCTGGAAAGTGGGAAAGCGGTGAGGGTAGTCGCTCTAACTCCATGCTTGCAGCACCTCCACTTATCTCAGTCTCTTCATTTACCTTACAGGCATCCTCAGGGCAGAAATGGTTGCTGTCATTAGGGTCACTCTCGCTGACCTCTATAGTAAGAGTATCACTTTGAGGAGGTAAGTTGTCAGGTAAATTAGCATCAAGGTCAGGACAGGAAATAGTGGCTGCTTTAAATTGATTGTACACACTGGAACGACTGACTGTGGTTGTCCAATGAATTGTTTCCTCTTCTTTAATAGTGAGGCGTACCTTCATTTCTACGGTCATACTTCCATCTTGATTGACTCTGAAAGCTTTCTCAATGTCATCATCAGAAGGCATGTGTGTGTCATCCTCTTTCTCACCATCCCGACTGGTAATTACTTCTGTTTCAGCAACTGACTCAAGATGTTGTCCAGGCTCTACTTCCACTGAGCCATTTGGGTTGCTTGGAAAATCATACATACTTCCTGACATACTGTTTTGTATTTGATTCACAAAGTAGTGTTCAGAGGATGGGGAGAAGGGACGGGATTTGGTGCTGCTGGACTTCTTTTTTCCTTTAGAATGTTGGTGATATGTAGATAAAATAGGATTTCACAGTGTGGTGATAGATGTAGATGTTCATTAAGACCAGAAGTTGTGTGATCAAGTCAGGACAGCAGAAAAGCATTGCAAGTGAGAAAAATAAAGGGCATACAGAAACAGATTAGAGAGAGCATGCATGCTATAATCCATATTGAAGGATGTAGGTCACTGTAGGTATTACAGTAGAAATTAATGTCTCAGCACTTGCTTAAAGCTAGTCTCAGTAATAGATTATCCTGACATATAGTGTAATGTATAAAGCATTTTTAAACAGGACTCTATCAATAATTTTTAACAGATGTCTTACATTTGCAAACAATTGTTAGCTGAGCTCAGTACTAGAATAAAAGTAAAATGAATAAACTTACGGGCTATTGGATGTCGCCGTCCCAGTCTTTTAACTGGCAGCCACTTTGATGGAGATGACTTCTGAACATCATAGTTTCTTTTTTTGAAAGGTTCCCGGCCAGCAGCCACCAATACCCCAGAGCACAATATCAATGCAGGAAGCCCATCCACCTATGATAATGTGAAAACATCTTTATAGTGTATCAACAAACTATCTATTCAACAAAGCAGGGATAAATTATTAGTATAGTCAGTAGTCATCTTAGATTACATTGCAATTCATTTCAATTAATCAATTGTCTATGATAATGCATTTCTGTCAATGCTATGCCTAAAATGCCTGTTAAAGGTCATTTTAAAGCTTCCTGATAGTCTCAAGCTAGGCTACTTTGTTTACAAATTCCAGCAGAGTATTGCTTTAATAAAGGTCAGTGGAGTCCAATATTGTTTTAGACCCAACTGACTTTCATTGTATGACGAAAAACAGTTGAAACATACTTCAAAATATCTTCATTTGTGTTTTGTACAATAAATATGTGATTTAATGGCAAACTTGCAAATGTGTACTTCTTTTATCTTGTCTTCTGCCAGCTTCCATCTTTTGCACTCAGTGTTCACTCAATGTTATTAATAATTTTTGTCTTGGTCACTTATTAACATATTTCTGTTCTCTATTTTGAATATGTAATACATTGTTTTTTGGTCTTTATTTGCTATAAGCTTGTGCAAGGTGGTATCTGCAGACTATTGACATGTAAGTAGTTGCTGTAACAGACATTTTTGTGAGCGTAACAAGAGCGTGCAAGGTTGGCAAAAAAGTGTAACACTGCGGTACACTGATGGGCAGACAAGAGGCTGGTTTTGTTGAATTGAGGTCAAGAGGCTTCAGTATGTTGAATAAACTGCTTTTGTGTAAGCACTAATCTTATTCATCTTTGCCATTAAACATACATTTTAGATTTCTCTATTTTTGGATTTGACATTGCTCACGGCTTCTGGTTTTGGTGTCTTTTGGTGTTCTTGTAGCAAGATGCAGACACAGCATCTCGTTCTGTACTCAGGGAACCATCATCACAAAAATAATAGATAAAATGTCTGTAAGGATATAGAGAATTTATATATATATATATATATATATATAAGTTAGTTGAGTCTTGGGGTCAGAAACCTAAAAAAAAAAAATCAAACATCCCCTATATCACCACATGTTGTTCAGGAGGGTTTCAAGAAAAATTGTCCTCACTCATCCAAAAACAAACTCCAGCAAATTCAGTTCAGACACGACTGGAACTTCAAATGGCACTGGCTTCTATTGTCAGATGAAACTGAAAAAAGAGCTTTTTGGCAGCAAACCCACCAGATGAGTTTAGTACAAACAGGGATAAAAAAGTACCCCATGTCCACGGTTAAATATACTGCTGGATCTTTAATGTTGTGGGCCTGTTTTTCTGCCAGAGGTCCTGAACATCTTGTTCAGATGCATGGCATCATGGATTCTATCAAATACCAACAGATAAAAAATAAAAATCTGACTGCCTCTGTTAGAAATCTTATATTGGGCCGTGTGTGGATCTTCCACCAGGACAACAATCCAAAACAAACATCAAAATAAACACAAAAATGGGTCACTGAGCACAAAATGAATCTTTTACCATGGCTGTCTCTGTCCTCTGACCTGAACCCTGTAGAAGATGAGTGAGGTGAACTGAAGAGAAGAAGCACCGTCATGGAGCTGTGAATCTGAAGGATCTGGAGAGATTCTGTATGAAGAAATGGTCTCTGATCTCTTATCAGGTGTTCTCCAAATTCTTCAGGCATTATATGAGAAAACTCAGAGCTGTTGTGCTGGGAAAAGGACGTTGCAATAATTGGGTGCCAATAATTGTTGCCAACATGAAATAGTGAAAGCATTTATTTCAAAATGAGATCCACCGCCCCACTTTCAATTGTTTTACTTCAATGATAGGTTGGAAATTTGTGAATTTTTTGAATGAAAGATAAAAAGGATAAACAATGCAGATTTATTTTCACAGCCGCCTTTGGTCATATTTACCAAGGGTGCCAATATTAGTGGAGGACACTGTATATACTGTATATATGCAGCTCTATATAGAAAATTAAGTGAATTCTAGGTCACTAGATTGAATGTGCACTCTATACACAACCATAAATTACATCAATTACAAATATAGCAATATATGCACTAGTGGCAATCGTTTTTTTTTTTTCCTACCAAAAGATATATGAATAGAAGATGTGTGGTGTATGTGGACTAAAACATTAAAATTTGCATGGAATTTGTGGCATACAATGTCATAGGTCTTGTCCATATGTACAAAGTTCTGAGAATTTTTAACTTATGCATACAACATATAGACATGTTAGTCATAATAAGCCATACAAGACAAAAATTGCTAACACACTATAATTGATTCAGTTTGACCAATTTTCTAAATCATTAATTAATTTCTCAAAGCAGGCATATGTCTTAAAAAAACACATTCCACCTGTTTTCACACACATTACAATATTCTCATTTTGCAGGACTTTGACTTTGTTTCTAGCCTTAGGGTTCCAGAGTTATGATCCAAAACACAAATATCCTTGTTAGAGCACCAACAGATACAGGTGAATCTCAAAAAATTCGAATATCGTGAAAATATTTTTTTTTCAGATAAAAGTAAATTTTGCATTTCATTTGGAAATCAAGGTCTGGAGTCTGGAGGAAGACTGGAGAGGCGCAGAATCCAAGTTGCTTGAAGTCCAGTGTGAAGTTTCCAAAGTCAGTGATGATTTGGAGTGCTGTGACGTCTGCTGGTGTTGGTCCATTGTGTTTTATCAAGTCCAAAGTCAATGCAGCCGTCTACCAGGAGATTTTGGAGCACTTTATGCTTCCATCTGCTGACAAGCTTTATTGAGATGCTGATTTATTTTTCCAGCAGGACTTTAGCACCTGCCCACAGTGCCAAAACCACTTTCAAGTGCTTTGCTGACCATGATATTACTGTGCCTGACCTGAACCCCATATGGAATCTATGGGATATTTTCAAGACAAAGATGAGAAACAGTGGCTCTAACAATACAGACGAGCTGAAGGCTCAATAGTGCCTCAGCAGTGCCACAGGCTGATCGCTTCCATGCCACACGTCACTGATGCTGGAGTTTGTGCTATAAAAGAGCCCCGATCAAGTATTGAGTGCATAAATGTACGTTAAAGAACTTGAACTATTCTTTATTGCAAATCCTTTTTTTGATTGATCTTAGGAAATATTCTAATATTTTGAGATACTGTATTTTTGACTTTCATTAGCTGTAAGCTCTAATCATCAAAATAAAAAAAATAAAAAACTTTTGAAATGTTTTACTTTACATGTAATAAATCTAGAATATATGAAAGTTTCACTTTTTGAAATAAGTTACCAAAAAAAACTTTTCCACAATATTCTAATTTTTTGAGATGCACCTGTATGTGTCTGCATGCATGAGCTGCGGTGCATGATGGAATCATCCTGCCAGATTTGAGGTCTAGGTGATTTACGGTCTCTGACACATCATGCCATTATCTTTGACAATGAGTTTATATAAAAACTGTTTGATGTATCAAAAAGCTTTTAATAGCTTTTTGCCAGCATGGTCTGATGGTGATCTGTTCTAGGTTTTGGGTTTTTGACCTAATTCAAAATGGCTGACTGTTGAAAAACATATACCAGTTGGATTCTGGACCCAAGTAAAAGACAAAGGTGAGATTCATGGCCATCAGGCAAAATTCACAAAAGCTGTACGAATATTTGTAAAATTTGTTATATATCTTGTATTTGGGTGCTGGCCCACAACTTCATGGTGCTAAAGACACAAAAAAAAGTTTCATAATGATATGCCAATGTGTTCGTAAAATAGAATATTTGAATACAAAATTAAAAATTGTAGACACCCAAAATGGCCAACACAAGAAAAATACTATGCCACGCTTGAAACTAAAGAGTCACATGATTTTGTTTGGTCAAACTGTTCACAAGTTGTAAGTAAAAATTGCAAATTTTCATATCTCTTGAGCAGTAAGTGGTGCTGTGACAAAATTATATGGTGCATTCAGTGTGGGATGACAATGGCACACAAAAAGTTTGGTGTCGATTTTCCAAAACCTTAAAGAGATATGGCCTTAAAATCATTTTGCCATCACGCAATCAATTTTGTTAAACGTTAATGACTTGTATATCAACACAAAATCCATAACTTCTTTATGACATTGTCTGAAGATGATCTTAATCAGATTTGGTGAAAAACAGGCCAATGGTCTAAGACAGGGGTCATCAAACTTGATCATGGAGGGCCGGTGTCCTGCAGAGTTTAGCTCCGACTTGCCTTAACACACCTGCCTGGAAGTTTGAAGTATACCTAGTAAGAGCTTGATTAGCTGCTTCAGGTGTGTTTAATTAGGGTTGGAGCTAAACTCTTTAGGGACACCGGCCCTCCAGGACCGAACTTGGTGACCCCTGGTCTAAGAGTTCAAATAATTGGTATCATTGTTCTCAGTCTGACTCAAGGAATCTATCAAGACCAGTTTCACTACAATAGAAAAAATATATATATATATATATTTCATTATAATTTGTGCCCCAAAACATTTTGAGTACCTTTAAGGGATTGTGTTGAAGACATGTACCAAGTGTCAGAATGATGAGCCAGTGTGTATGTATCATTTTACAACAAAATTTAAAATGACTCTGGCCTAAAATGCCCAACACAGGAAAACTGTTCACCCTGGAATGCTGCATTGAATATAAAGAGTCCAGTCTTGTGAGTTTTGGCCAAAATGTTCAGAAGTTAAAATTGCATATTTTCTGACCACTGAAAAAGTAGGTTTTCCAAGAATGGTCATGAGATGAGTCAAGGAATCAGAGGGGATCAGACAAGGAATCAAAGTTACTAGCGTAAACATAACTGTAAACTTGGACAGTTGATGTTGAAAGAAAGGTTGATTTAGAGACTACAACTGTGATTAATGTTCCGACTGTTCTCTATCTGTGTGCTAAATTTCAATATTTTGGTGAGCCACAAATGGTGATTACTGGGGTCCAATCACCAACGGCACATGTACACAAAATATGTGATAAAACTGCCATATATCTTTCCATATTTTTTCCCCCAAGAGATACAGCCTCAGAATCTTTTTGGCATCATGCCAGTAAATTGGTTGATAATGATGACTGTTAGATTAGATACTCTAATTTAATTGTTTATAAGAATAAATGAATAAAATTGGTTTTGTCTATCAACATGAAATGTATGCCTTTTTGCTGCATGGTCTGAAGATTATCTGAGTCGAATTTGGTGAAAATCAAACTAGAACGAGTAAGTTTTCAAAGTAGAAAATCAAAGAAAATCAAAATGGAGGATTCCATAATTCATATTGATGTCATCAGCATTAAGCAATCAATCAAGACCATTTTTCATTACAATAGAGAAAATTAATCAAAAGCTATCACATTTTTTGTAAATTTCATTATAATTTTTGACCACAAGATGGCACTGCCCCAGAAAGTTGAGTGCCTTCAGGGAAATGCCTAAGAAACATAATGAGTGTTGTAATGATAACCCAATGTGTTCGTAAAACACATAGACATATAGAGGCAAATACAGAGACTATGTGGAGTTAATAGCATCACATCTACTTTGGCGTGCTCGACACCAAAATTGGTTTGCATATTATTTGAGAACAGTTTGGATAATCAACTTAAATTTTAATTCAACTAGAACCTTTGGTGCTTGGCCCCTAATTATGCTTAAGAGAACAGTTAATTTTAACATTATTAATAAAGCTTGTTTGGTGGTCTAAATCAGTGGTTCCCAACCTGGGGGGCGCGCGGGAGCAGATATACTTTGAGGTAGGGCTGGGCGATAAAACGATAACAATAATTATAGTGATATAATTTTCCTCGATAAAACAAGTTCGACAAATATTCAATGTAATGTTTATGCGGCAAAAGCGGAACAAAACAGCGCTACTCATTTGAACTGCAACACACGGAGCATATCCGCTCGGTTCAAACAGCGGCGCAGAGCGAGCTAACTAGAGCAGATGCGTTTACCAGTGTTGCCAGATCGGGTTGACGATTTCCAGCCCAAAAGCTCACCAAAACCCGCCCACTTCAACAAAAACCAGCCCAAAATTTTAACTGCCAAAAATGATGTGATATAATTTTATTGCCATGTCAATCAAGGTTGATAAGGACCATTTTTATCTCCTTAAGATAAAACAATGATGACAAAATTAAAATAAAGATAAATCAATTTCACAGGAATATGGATCAAAACAGGGCAAATGCGTTAAAGGGAGACTTTAACGCATGCTTAAAATTTCCAGAAATCTTTTCAAAGTGGCAATCAAGAAATTAACCGATGACTTAACCTTCGGAAAAACACATGCATCATTTTCAATGTCCACAGTAAGAATAGGCTAATTTTTGTGCAAAAAGTGCACAATAAAGTGATCAGAAAGCAATGTAAATTAGCTGGCATTTACTCTCGTTCATGCACACCCACGACAGCCAAAAATGTTTTATTCATTGATACATACTGTATGGTAATCTGACAGCAAAAATAAAATAATAATAATAACAATTAACAACAATAATGCGCTTACCTTTGTCTTGTGCTTTATCTTCAGAACTACAGCACGTATTTCACGAAGTACACATTTTAGAACATAATCCCATATTCAGTTTTGATTTTATTAAATCATTCAACTGTTCTCTTATTTCAGTTACAATTACATTTAGAAGTCTTCTATTCATCTCTCACCACGTGTAATCCACGTTGTGAGATTTGAGTCTCTCTAGACTCTTTCTCGTGTAATTTATATTTAGGCCACTTTGCCATCGCAATCATTTAAATAAAATGAATGAATGAATATATAGCTGCACGTTTAAATCTGGCCCTTTATAGCGCCAAAACCCCGTCACTCACGAGTCATCACATCTCACCAACATAAAAGATGGTAAATTCACTGACAGGTCTCGGTTAAACTGAACCAATAAGGGTTGCGTTAAGGAAAAATGAGTTGATGACTGCACTACACATTATTTTACTGTGATACATTGAGCTCGAACATATTAAAATAACATGACTTAAGATAAAAAGCAGCTGATTGGGCGGCTTTTAATTTTTTAAAAGCAGCCCAAATTTTGTCCACCCGCCCAATGCGTTATTCTCCGGTCCAAGCCGATCAAAAGAAGCCCAATTGGGCGGCAACCCGCCCAATCTGGCAACACTGGCGTTTACTCTCCGATCACGTGACACTAAACAGCACTGTGAGATCCAATGAGAAGCGCTTGAATTCAGCGAAGAACACAAATGACTGGAATAAACTAGTATCAGTCGATATCACTCAACTGATATAAACTAGTTTAAATCCAGATAAAACAACGCTGACAAACAGCAGAAAAAGACTGTGTGCAACAATACAGTCAGAAGGCTTTTCAATCTACAAATCGCCATCGTTTACCATGGATTTACTGTAGTAACACTAACTGCACCATCATGGTATTGTGGCAGAAATGTGGGGTATTTATATCAAATGTATTATATTAATGTAGACGTGTATTAAATGTATTAAAGGAGTAATGGAATGTAATTACAGTATATTTGTGATTAAGCTATAGCTAGCCTTTGTGCTTTTATAATAAGTGTATTTAGACTACTGTTTTACATATAAATAGGCTACCTAGAAACCATATAGTTGCCTTTTTACCACAGTATTGAGGTGCTATATGTGTGGTTTTAACTCTGGTTATCATGATGTAAATGTATGCTACTAAGGAAGAACAATGGTTAATTTTAATAAAACTCAAACAGTCAGAAACATTAACTTTCACCATATAAAAAAGGAGGTTGTTGCAATTTTTACAGATGTTACTGATTTTGATAATGAACATAAATTTACATCTGCATCCTAACTCAAACTACTACTGTCAACTCAATGTCAAATGTGCATTTCTAAAAGACAATTTTTTTTATATTATTATTGCATATATATATATATATATATATATATATATATGTGGGCGTGTTTAAATATAAAATGGGGGGTGGGAGGGGGGGGGGGCTCAGATTACCATATGTGTACGTAGGGGGGCCCAGGAAAAAAAGGTTGGGAACCACTGGTCTAAATGACATGTCTCTGATTCCCATCTCTATGTCCTATCCCAGATTGCAGTGCAGTATAATAGGATGAAATAGTAAAGAGGCTTAGTGCCACTGGGCAGCATGTCTTCCTCAATCTGTAAATGCTATTTATGCTCACTCAAACACTGGGTCAGCTTGCTTACACCAGAGACACAACTGACATGGTCACAACTCTAATCTCTAAAAATAATACTCTGAAAATATTGTAATGGGTCATTTCCTTTTGGTTTTGTTTTGGTTCTTGCTTGATGTGAAGCTGGCATGTCAAAACAAGTGAGCATGTATCTTTGTAGTTTGGCGTTTCATCCTGTTGTGTATAAACCTGTAAATTGTGGTAAAGCGAAAATGTATACAATTGAATGAATTGAATTTCATAATTGATGAACTTTCCACAGTTAACAATTAACTGACTTTTACTGAACAAATCAGTTTACCGTTTACTATTGTCCTTATTTTAGAGCTGCTTTAAAGCAGAATTGAATTGTTTGCATCATTGAAACATTATTTTCCTGTTAAACACTGTTACACTGCATGTAATGAAGTAATGGACTAAATTAAAATGAAATGTAATTAAGAGGCTTAAGCAGAATAATTAAATTCATAAAAAAAAAAAAAAAAATAAGATATTAGCAATTTTTGATATTTCATTATAATTTGTGCCCCAAAACATTTTGAGTACCTTTAAGGGATTGTGTTGAAGACATGTACCAAGTGTCAGAATGATGAGCCAGTGTGTTTGTAAAATGTATCATTTTACAACAAAATTTAAAATGACTCTGGCCTAAAATGCCCAACACAGGAAAACTGTTCACCCTGGAATGCTGCATTGAATATAAAGAGTCCAGTCTTGTGAGTTTTGGCCAAAATGTTCAGAAGTTAAAATTGCATATTTTCTGACCACTGAAAAAGTAGGTTTTCCAAGAATGGTGCAATCGAATCATCTTCTTGAGACAAGGAATTGAATTATTTGCATCATTGAAACATTATTTTCCTGTTTAACACTGTAAAACAGTTTTGACACAATCCATGCCATATATAAATAAAGCTGACTTGACTTGGCTAAAGTACAGGGAGAAAAGGTGTGTGAGTGTGGGCATGTAATGGACTAAATTAAAATTAAATATAATTAAGAGGCTTAAGCAGAATAATTAAATTAAAAATAAAATATTGTAATTGAAAATGAAGGTGATTTGGGGTCAAAATTCTTACCCTTCTTCCATCAGCTGTATGTAACCTGAGCACCGGGAAGTGCATAACCTCTGACATGCGATCTAACAGTACATCAAATGAGTATGTTGTTCTTCTCTGCAGCATTAGGGTGTGCTTCACTTCTGGCTCTCCATTACGAAACAGTACTAGCCGCTTTGGTGTGTGCAACAAGATGGCATGCTCATTCCGTCTTGCGCTGCAGGTTCCATGTTGAGCAGAGTTATGTGTATACCAAGCCAAGCACCGGGCACTAACTGGACGAGCATGATACCAGGGAGGCAGTTTCCGGCTTGCTCGTTCCAAGTCAATAGGCTTGACAGTTCGACGATCAGAGCAAATGTAGGAGTGACCATGATGTAACTGATCAAGAGACTGAACCTCCGTATGACCACGAGGAGTTGTAATAGTGCGCACACCAAATGGCAGTAGCACACACTTAGATAGGCTATCCAGGAGGGCCTCAAAAGTTTTAAACGTGCGGCTGTTGATAACCACAGGCAGACCGCTGAACTGAGAATCACCACTTTTATAAAAGCACACACGTTTGGAGGCAGTTGGCTCAGTGATGTGTAGTGGCCGTGATGTCATCTGAGTGTGACCACTAGCGGTAGACTGGGCCTGTGGAATAGCCTTCCGCACTACTGGAGCTTCACTCATGATCACAATTTACCTGCATCGTACATGAAAGGCAGGCATGATGAGGGAGAAGGAAATAACTCAAACAATTCAATTTAACAAATAGATATAATGTCACTGATTATGGCCAACACAAAATATTGACAAACCATATCAATCTGCACATCCCTGAGGCTTCAAAAATCATGCTTTCGACCAAAAACACACTCAAGTGAACCCATTCCTTTTTTTAATATGATCGATATTTCTGAAAACACCAGCTTAAACATCATGAATGTCTTTTAGAAATGCTTATTATAAACACATACTGATTGACCACTAGTCTGAATATTGGAGAGGCAGTAGGTTACAGACTCTACATCACCATTAATGGCAGATGCTGTTTACTGTTTAACAGGCCTGGATTTAACAATCACTAGAACTGCTACAATCAAATCATCATTCAGCCACTTAATTTAGTTTAATACCACTATATTAATGAAGATCTTTTTCAGCTTTAACAAGTTTTAAATTGTAAAGAATGTCTCAAAATGTTTTAATAGATTATATAATAATCTTTATTTAATTATTTTCAATAATCATTATAATGATTATATAATGATTGAACACAATTAACACACTTAATTTGATCTTTTTGACAGTCAGAAGGGCTAGTATGAACAGCATTGTATTCCATCATAAGGTTACCATAAAGAAATGTTGTTTTTTTTCATTATGAACAGCATTACATTCCATCATAAGGTTACCATAAAGAAATTGTATTTTTTTTCATACAAAAGAAAATAATTATTTTCATTTATTTTCTATACTAATATCCTTTGTGCTCTAAGTATAGCTTCATACAAAGAAAATTTGTTCGATGACAACTACAGACAATTTAAGCAAACACATTACAAGACTCAAAAAACAACTTTAAATAACAAACTCCATGTATAGTCATAAAGTTTGAAAAATACTCACTGTGTTCCTCATTTTGAGCAGAATTTAAGTTAACGTAAACATTTTATCGCACCGAAGCACTGTCATATGCTGCACGGAGCAGCCCTACGATGGAGACTAGACGTTATTTTGGGCAACTGCCTCAGACTTCATTTGCTTAATCTTGGCTCACTTGTAATCTCACCAACCAGGGACAGCATTACACATGCAGCCCAGCTTTAAGAGTGTGTAAGCTGCGCTCGCTATTATCTACCCTGTTGATCTACAGCCTTCAGGTTTCTCTATTTTAGCACCGTCACACAAGCCCACTAACTATAGGCAATGCCTTATGTAAGAATAAATACCTTTAAGAAAATACGATCAGTGACAATGGAAAATAAATAAATAAATGCTATTCATATACACTGACCAAAATTATAAACGCAACACTTTTGTTTTTGCCCCCATTTTTCATGAGCTGAACTCAAAGATCTAAGACTTTTTCTATGTACACAAAAGGCCTATTTTTCTCAAATATTGTTCACAAATCTGTCTAAATCTGTGTTAGTGAGCACTTCTCCTTTGCCGAGATAATCCATCCACCTCACAGGTTAGACAGCATGATTATTGCACAGGTGTGCCTTAGGCTGGCCACAATAAAAGGCCACTCTAAAATGTGCAGTTTTACTGTATTGGGAGGGGGGGGGGGGTCCGGGGGGGGTCCGAAAACCAGTCAGTATCTGGTGTGACCACCATTTGCCTCATGCAGTGCAACACATTGCATAGAGTTGATCAGGTTGTTGATTGTGGCCTGTGGAATGTTGGTCCACTCCTCTTCAATGGTTGTGCGAAGTTGCTGGATATTGGCAGGAACTGGAACACGCTGTCGTATACGCAGATCCTGAGCATCCCAAACATGCTCAATGGGTGACATGTCCGGTGAGTATGCTGGCCATGCAAGAACTGGGATGTTTTCAGCTTCCAGGAATTGTGTACAGATCCTTGCAACATGGGGCCGTGCATTATCATGCTGCAACATGAGGTGATGGTCGTGGATGAATGGCACAACAATGGGCCTCAGGATCTCATCACGGTATCTCTGTGCATTCAAAATGCCATCAATAAAATGCACCTGTGTTCGTTGTCCATAACATACACCTGCCCATACCATAACCCCACCGCCACCATGGGCCACTCGATCCACAACATTGACATCAGCAAACCGCTCACCCACACAACGCCGTACACGCTGTCTGCCATCTGCCCTGTACAGTGAAAACCGGGATTCATCCGTGAAGAGAACACCTCTCCAAAGTGCCAGACGCCATCGAATGTGAGCATTTGCCCACTCAAGTCGGTTACGACGACGAACTGCAGTCAGGTCGAGACCCCGATGAGGACGATTTTAACAAAGCCAACCTCAGGCAGGTCATGCCGAACTTTCACCAGCATGTATCCTGTCCAACTAGAGGACCGAATACACTGGATCATTGCTACTCTCAGTTTAAGAATGCCTACAGAGCCCGCTTACTACCGGCTTTTGGCAAATCGGACCATGCCGCCATTTTTCTCACACCAGAATATAAACAAAGGCTCGCTCAAGAACCCCTGGGGAAGAGAGAAGTGATGCGCTGGTCCTCCCACTCAGAAGCTATGCTACAGGCGGCTCTTGATGACGTCGACTGGGACATGTTCCGGGCGAGTTCATCTGACGTCAGCGAGTTCACAGATGTAGCAGTGAGCTTTGTAAATACGCTAACCGAGCAAGCTACAGAATCAATAACTGTAAGGACCTTCCCAAATCAGAAACCGCGGATGGACAGAACAATCCGTGATGCGGTTAACAAACGCACAGCCGCATACAATGAGGCTCTTTTGTCTGGGTATATGAGCGAGTACAAGGCATCGTGTTATGCTCTCCGACGTGCAGTAAGAGCTGCCAAATTCAGATACAGTGAGATAATTGAGTCTCATTTTCAGCTCAATGACTCTCGACGCATGTGGCAGGGACTAAGGACCATCTGTGCCTTTGGAAACAAATCCTCCGCGGAGGTGAGAGCAGATCCGTTGCTGGCCGACGAATTAAACACCTTCTACGGCCGCTTTGAATGCAATGGCGGCAGCGCGGCTCTGCCGATCAGCGCGTCAGGAAGCAGCAGGCAGAGAAGGGAGAATCATGTGATCACCGTGACGGAGGACGTGGTTAGCAGGGCCCTAAAGAGAGTGAACGTAAGGAAAGCGGCCGGACCTGACGGGATTACTGGCCGTGTGCTGAGGTCCTGCGCTGATCAGCTTGCCGGTTTGTTCACTTCAATCTTCAATGAGTCCCTTGCTACCTCTGTGGTTCCCACCTCCTTCAAAAAATCCATCATCATCCCTGTGCCCAAGAAAAATAAACCCTCTTGCCTGAATGACTATTGTCCAGTGGCCCTCACATCAGTAGTCATGAAGGTGTTTGAGAGACTTGTTAAGAGCCACATTAGCTCCTCCATCCCTGTTACTTTGGACCCCCTTCAGTTTGCCTATCGTCCCAATAGATCTACTGATGATGCCATCTCTTACATACTCCACTCCAACCTCACACACATTGACAGCAGCAATGGGAACTTTGCAAGGCTGCTTTTCATTGACTATAGCTCAGCTTTCAACACCATAGTCCCCATCAAGCTGGCTTCTAAACTCACAGACATTGGACTAAACTCTTCACTCTGTGACTGGATTCAAGATTTCCTCACCGGCAGACCTCAAGTGGTGAAAGTCGGCCAGTTCACCTCAAACTCCATCACCCTGAACGTAGGAGCCTCACAGGGTTGTGTCCTGAGTCCCCTGCTCTACTCTCTCTACACACATGACTGCGTGTCCTTTCACAGCTCCACATCTATTATCAAATTTGCTGATGATACTGTGGTTCTGGGCCTCATTTCCAACAATGATGAGACCGCATACTTGGATGAGGTGGAGAAACTTACATCATGGTGCCAGGACAACTGTCTCTCTCTGAATGTGAGCAAAACTAAAGAGCTGATTGTGGACTTTAGAAAGAGACACCTGCGGCCCTACACTCCTCTTATGATCAGTGGGACCCCTGTGGAGAGGGTAAGCAGCTTCAAGTACCTAGGTGTAAACATCTCCGAGGACCTGACTTGGACTACACACATTCAAACACAGGTTAAGAGAGCCAGGCAAAGACTGTACAATCTGCGACAGCTGAGGAAATTCAGGGTCTCACCAACAATCCTGAAAACTTTCTATTCAGGGACCATAGAAAGTGTACTGTCTCAGTGTATTTCAGTGTGGTATGGAAACAGCCCCAGTCAAGACTGCAAAGCCTTGCAGAGAGTTGTGCGCTTAGCTGAGCGCATCTCAGGGTCTGAGAGCATCTCTCTCCTCTCTGCAGGACATCTACCTCAAACGCTGCAGAAGCAGAGCTGTAAAAATCATCAAAGACTCAAATCACCCTGGTAACTGTCTTTTCACTCTGCTGCCATCTGGTAAGCGCTTCCGCTGCCTGATGGCAAAAACTGAGAGACTCAGGAGGAGTTTCTTCCCCCAGGCCATCAGGCTTCTAAACTCAAACTCAGCCTATTAACATCATCATGACTTATTAATCACTTACAATCAGTAAGATATTCACACTCATTATTCTCTACCTCATACTGACAGTGTCATTTGCACACATCACTTTCTGTGTTTTGGTATCTTATTTTTATTTTTTTGAGATTGCTGCTACATGTCAACCATGCACAACCTATTTGCACATTCCTCTCTTGTACAGTCATGCTTATCTAAATATTTAAGTCTACAGTATACTGTCATGCACATTATTTTATATTTTATTCTTTATATCTTTTTTTTTCATTCATTTAATTTTATGTATACTACTTTGTGTTGTTTTCTATAATATTGCACTGTCCATGGAGTGAACCTGACTCACATTTCACTGCTGGTTAATACTCTCTGTATAATCGTGTATGTGACAAATAAATCTTGAACTTGAACTTGAGCATGCAGATGAGCTTCCCTGAGACGGTTTCTGACAGTTTGTGCAGAAATTCTTTGGTTATGCAAACCGATTGTTGCAGCAGCTGTCTGGGTGGCTGGTCTCAGACGATCTTGGAGGTGAAGATGCTGGATGTGGAGGTCCTGGGCTGGTGTGGTTACACGTGTCTGTGGTTGTGAGGCCGGTTGGATGTACTGCCAAATTCTCTGAAACACCTTTGGAGACGGCTTATGGTAGAGAAATGAACATTCAATTCATGGGCAACAGCTCTGGTGGACATTCCTGCAGTCAGCATGTCAATTGCACGCTCCCTCAAAACTTGCAACATCTGTGGCATTGTGCTGTGTGATAAAACTTCACATTTTAATGTGGCCTTTTACTGTGGCCAGCCTAAGGCACACCTGTGCAATAATCATGCGGTCTAATCAGCATCTTGATATGCCACACCTGTGAGGTGGTTGGATCATCTCGGCAAAGGAGAAGTGCTCACTAACACAGATTTAGACAGATTTGTGAACAATATTTGAGAGAAATAGGCCTTTTGTGTACATAGAAAAAGTCTTCGATCTTTGAGATCAGCTCATGAAAAACAGGGGCAAAAACAGAAGTGTTGCGTTTATAATTTTGGTCAGTGTAATTTAAATAAATAATAAATAGCCTATTAGTAGTGTTATTCAGTTTCACGACCTCTGGTTTCCTTTCCCAGAGAAGTATTAGCTTTAGCAGTTACGCATTTTCGGTTAGTGGTTGTAGGCTTGCCTTTTAGTGGCTTTCACAAGACTTCTCGCGTGATGAATGAGTTGATGAATTAATAGGCCTTTATCACACTTCCGTGTTCGAAAAGCAGAAGATTCAAATAGTAGCGTAAAGAACTTCCGCTGCAGCCTCCATCAATGGCTGTGCCCATAGCATGGCATTGTTGTGGATTATTTATGTAGAATTCAGCACATATATGTCTTCTAAAGACACCAATCTCAGTTTACAACAATTAATTGAGTATTATGAAATGAAGAAATATGTTGTCACGATATCCCGATGCGTATTTCATGACTTAAACAGGAGCGCGCGAGGCTGTATGTGTATAGGCAATTCTTCACAGTCTGATCTTATTTCATTACAGAACAGCGAAAAAACTATACAAACAACATATCACATTAATAAGCATTATAATTAGCCAAAGCTTAAAACATTATGACTAAAGGCTGTATAGAAGGATTCAATTAAATGTTTAGGGCAAACTTGTTGTATTAAATATAATGCTTACATTTTTTCACGCGTTGACTTGATGCAATCCTCTATAAATGCATCAAATTGAAGTTGTTCAAATAAAGAAATATTTCCAGCCCATTGTCACACTCCACTTAGGAGAAGGGAAACGCGGAGACGAGGAGCTGCTTCCAAACTTAAACTTTATTAAAATAAACTCAGGAATCGCTGGAGACAAACTTCACACATAATGACGATAAGACTGGACACAGAGGCAGGGAAACACAGGGCTTATAAAGGGGAGACTTAACTAGATAATTAATACACAGGGCTGGGGACAAATTAACTAATAATGGGGAAACGGGGACAGGAACAGGAACTAACCAAATATGGGCATGAGAGGAGGGGAAACACAAGACACTGAGAGACACAGTCTGACACCGATAGACGATAATTAAAAACAAGTTTGATCATCTTAATTGAGTTATTCTCCATGCAACGATTGAATATCATTATACTGTGAACAAGAGCGAGAGGTTAATCACAATAAATATAATTCAAAAATAAACAAAATAATATTAAAAAATAAAATTAAATCAATCTGAGTATTCCTCTGGCAGTAACTTGAGCCGCGTGCACATAGACTGTAAAAAAAGATGGACGACGCATCTCCACTTCCTTCCACTACAGAAAAGTGAAGCCAAAGCATCTCAGTATGGCTGCTGCCATCGTGAGTAAATGGCGTAATTTGGAGTCAGATGCTGCGTTCAAGTCCTCCTCGGACGTTGGTACTTACCAGTAGACGAGTCGTAATTACGACGTGCGTTCAAGTCACTTTGGTCGGAACAAGATGGCGATTTAACTTTTCTACATAAAATTCAATTATTTTCTACAACTCTACATCTATAAAATGATGAATGAAGAATGTGCATCATTGTGTGTTTTCTTTTTTCTGTTTTTATTTAATTTATGAAGGTGATGTAAACTGAATAATTATATATTCTATTATAATTATACAATAATATAATATTTTGTATGTGTAACTTATATAGTTTTATTGTACATTACAAAAAATAATAATTTTATTCATTTCAACAACTTTACCAACGCTGCATATCTTTAGTCTTTGGCTGCGTCCATTGCATCCGACACGTTTTTTCACTGACACGCCCACAACTCGGAAACTCGGGGCTTAAAGAAAATTACGAGTTTCCCACTGGTAACAACGACTTTGTGGTGGCGTTCATGTGCGTTCAACTCGTAAATACGATGTATCCGACATGACTTGAACGCACCAAGAGTCTGCACAGTAAAGATTCGTTTGGAGCCAGAGTCTGCGCAGTAGTGTCGTGAGGTGGAGCCGCGGAACCAAACTCCCCCAGACCCAGTCAACCATAACGACACACCCTGTTTTTATAGCATCAAATTACTAGCTAAAATCAAACTTATCATATATATTATCATATATACTTGAACATATATCAGCATGACAACAACTACCTTAAATTACCAAAACCTTATTTCGGAAAATTGTATTGGAAATGTAATTTATTTTTTTATTTTGACTCAAATCCCATTCGTTTACATGGAGAGGGTGGGGTTTATGACCTGTACTGCAGCCAGCCACCAGGGGGCAAATATCTGACTGGCAGCATTGACAGTCGAGTCGCTCAGATAGGCTAATGTTACACATTAAAATGAAGGATGACATGATACATGGTATGTATATGCAGTTTTAACATTGACGTTTATTGCATCCACCTGGCACTTATAATTTAGATTTTTCTGTTGGCTTAGTATTAGTAATAATATTGGTTCAGTGATGTTACATTATCAAAGAAAATATTATTTTACTGTCACCCTACATTTCTGCCATGTGTAAGCATAGAAGCCTGAACTAATTTATTAAATCCTAACACAGAAGACAAATAACAGCTTTTTGTTTCATCTTTGGGTGGAGAATATTGATCCATGGCGGAATCTGTGGCTACAGCAGACTTGTTGTATTTTTGCGAGCTTCCGACAACAACAGGGCTGGCACAGTGTTTGACCAGTTTGTACAAGCCACAGCTAGATTTGGGGTTCCATCTAGAGTTAGATGTGACCACAGAGGAGAAAACAATACCGTTTGTTTGTTTATGAACATTTATCGTGGATCTTGAAGTGTTTCCTGACTTAATTGATATGAAATTTCCTGATCAATCCTCTAGTAGCAGGAAGAAACGTGCTAACAAAATAGAAATTGATTTTAACATAAACTTATAACTCAAGGACTCCAGCGAGACCGAGACAAGAAGGCCAAGAAGCAGGAGGAGAAGGAACGGCGCAGGTGAGCCCAGGAGGGATCTGGAGGACCAAAAGATCTTCTTTAAAATGAGAGCAATTTTGAAGTTAATGAGGAAACAGGAATTAATGTTTAAAAGAATAACGAAGCTGATGAGAGAGATTATTGATTTGCATGATTTTTCTGTTGATTTACAAATGTTAACAGGTAGGAGCAATGGAACTTCAAACTGTTACAGAGATATAAATGCCGTAATGTTGTGTTAAAAGTATGTGCTGTGTATTACAAGAGCACAATTATGAATTACTGTGTAGTTATTTTTGCTTGCTATGTAAAAGAACGGTTGAATGCAAGGAGATGCATTTTGCAATGTGATTGCAAAGTGGAGCTTCTAGCGAAAACCGTAAAGTGTAAGGTGGATAGGAGTGTGATGTTGCGGTCTAGACACCTGCATTCAATATTTTGTATTTGCTAAGAAAGATGTTTTTTTCTTATAGTTTGAAATGGCTATAGGCATGCTTGTTATTTAGAGATGTATTCTTCCTGTCTGAACTTTTGACTCTGCTTTAAAGGTGCTGCCGCAGTAATAGCCATGTTTCCTGTTTGTACAACAGGTGCAGGGCAAATATGGGCAGAGGTAGTAGAGTGTAGATTGATAGGAGGACTTTGTCGAAGGATGTGTAAGGCTATAAAATGGGAATGAAACGGAAGTACGAGGCCGGCATTCCGTGGTGAAGAATATACGCTTGTTATTTTAGTTATTTGCTTATGAGTTATTGTTTTTAAATAAAACGAAACCATTGTTGGTGATTCGTTAAACTTTTAAATCCAGTCTCTGAGTATTTCATTATTAAATAAATAACCAGTTATCAGAACCTGAATAAAACTTTGTTTCGAGCTTCAAGTGGACCGGACTCGACTGGGCCAGGACGGACACCGGGAGAGAGGGGTTGAGAGTTCCAATAGCATCCATTCGTCCGAGAGGTAATTATAAATTTGGTGATTATAAGCTGTCTCTGGATGATAGGCTTGTGAATTGTGAATATCCAGCTTTCATATCGGTATAAAATAATACATGGCGCCCAAACGTGTGGGGCTCGATTAATTAAGGTTAATAAATTCAGGGATAACACAGTTAAGCTATAAAGTGATAATCCAGAGGGATTTATGTAAACGAGCGCGCAGGCTTGAAAAGACCTGAGAAAAAGAAGAAAAAAAAGCAAAGAGATCAGACGATGAGTATTGCTAGTGTAAAGTCCTAGATCCAATACAATTCGAAGTGAATTAATGGGACAAATGGCGACGTTGACGCTTGTCTCGGAAAATCTGGGTGGACGGATAGTCTGGGCCAGTCCCACGCATGGAAGATGCGGATCCGGACAGATTCTGTGGGAAGAGGTCAGATTGGTCGCTTCTTTCGTTAATATCAGAGTTCTGGACGGACGGAGCGGAAATTCCGCCCTTTATATACTCAGATAAAGGGGGTAAGCGAGGATTTCCAAAAGTGAGGGTCTTTGATGAATCCGGGGGAGAAATTAAGAATATCCCCAGGAGAAGTTGGGATTCACTAGACTATGATGAAGCGGACGCAGGATCCGAGAGAGGGTCCGTTGCTCTGAGTTTTGCACCCCGCAAGGAGGGGAATGAAAGCGCTCTGGATCCTAGCGCCCCACCACCATTTAATCCAGAAAGCCCGAGCGTTGAGTTCGATTCGAGGAGCGAACAACCGTATAGGGTGTATTTCGCGAGGGGAACAAACTTAATTGTCCTCAAGGAAGGGCGTTTAGAGGATGAGGAGGAATCTTGCGTTTTGGTCAATGCAGCTAAGTTTCTCTTTCACGGTGCTGGAGTAGCAGGTGCGATTAGGGAACGAGCAGGACCGAAATTTCAAGAAGAATCATGTCGAATGGTGCAACGCAGGGGCGCGGGAAGGTGCTTTATGTAGGGGGTGCTGTGGGGGGGGGGGGGTCAATTTCTGCGTATAAATATTACGCCAAATAGAAACAGAAAATCGTGCTATAGCCTACGCACTTTCATGAGACCGTGTTAGACAACAATTAGCTATTTTACAAATGGGAATAGGCTTCAATGAATTCATAACAATGCTTTACATTCAAGCATTCAAGCTTAAAAACCCTTAAAATGTATAGTGAAAAGTTCTTTAAAAGCATCTGGAATGCAATAAAGTAATTTTAAAGCTGTTTTTATGGATTAAAAAGATAATAATAATAAAAAAGTGTCAATCTTTGTCCTTGAAATTTAAAGGATTTGCTGCGACCAATTTTGTTTGACTGAAATAATTCACATAGGCCTATCAGTCAGACAAAATTGCGTGGCAGCAAATGCTTTAAATTTCAAGGACAGAGATTGACACTTTTTTTTATTATTGACTACAATTATAAAATGAAACGCAAATTATAATCGGGCCTGTTTTAGGCTTTCCCTTATTTTTTTTATTTTAGAAGGTGACGGGGAAAAAATGACTGGCTATCTCCTCATTGGACGCGCAGAGAGAAATATATGCATTTTAACGGATTACATAGGCTAATGAAGAGTTTTTGCTTTGCTTTGAATTATTTCGTTTTAAAGTAGTAATTTAAAGCTTTCTATAGATATATTTATCATATCTGTGAGCCAGTTTCGAGTTGCTTCGTTTCATCATTGAAGCGCTCTTGTTCAAGACCGGCAGAAAGCGCATTCTCTGTTTTCCTATTTGATAAAAGCACAATGTTGATATTGTGAATGCACACACATAATAGTAGACCCTTTACAGTTCCAAATGATAAGGCGTATTTTAAGTTGTTTTTACTGTAAGAAAAAAATACAAGTGACCACGCTGGAGCCTCTGTGTCCTGTAAAACTGCTTCAGCTTCCACTCTCCACACAAACTGTTGGATACGAGTCTAACAGTGCACATTATCTAGGTTAAACATTTAAACCAACACTGTGATATGCTTGAACTGTTTATAGGCCTATCTATCGATTTTATTTTAGTCAAGTCGTAATGATTTGATAAGGATAAATTAATCAAACATAGGCGATCAATTCTGACGCTGGCCACTTGGTCGTTGCTTAAAAGAAAAAAAAAAAAAAACATTTAACGAACAAAATATGCTCCCAAGGTTTTTCTAAATTAACTTTATGAAGAAAAAAAAGGAAACAGCCTAATCACTTTTCCATTACATAAAAAACTGAACTATTTTAATAGGTAGCTACAGGGGCGGCGCCAGAGAATGTTGAACGGTGCTGAGGGGGTGCTAGATCAATGACAGGGAGAGCTGGGCAATTAATAGTAAATATGACCAAAACAGGTTGTTATTATTATTATTTTTATATGAATAATAAAATCACTATATAGGCGCATTTCAAATGTTTATGGGGAATGTGGGAGTATTATCGCGCTTAGCCTGCATGGGGGCACGCACACAATTAATTTTATTTATTTATTTTTTCCTGCAGAAAGACCTTATACTCCTGTCATTTTTGGATGTGTTTTCTGTCGTCTCATGTAGTCTCTGTGAATGGAGCGCGTCACAACAATGAACCAGCTCACAGACATAAGAAATAAATCTGCAGAAAGCTTGAAAACCGATTAAAATAAAAACAAACAGATCTTCTCTGATTATGTAGTCCGTATAGGTGCATTTCTCTATTAAAGGCACGTCCACTGTGGCGATGTTGAGTCTGAGAAAACACTAGTTTATTAATAAATAATTAAAATGTATTTTTCCCCGATGCATTCATAATCATTACTTTAGCCGGTGCTGTGCGGTTGAGTAGGGATGCAACAATTATAGATTTTGTTGGTACGATTATAGTCTGAGGAATAATCACGGTTTCACGATTATTACGATTATTATGCATTTATTAATTTCACAACATAAAATCACATAAACACTCTTTAGATATTAAAGTGTTATTTATTTCTGCCTTTTGAAACAGAAATAACACAGTAACCAATAATACAGCACAAAATAATAATTCTAAAAAAAAAAAAAAGTCCATCTCTCCTATTGGAATTAAACAATGTGACCTCTGCTCTGTAAACATCCATGTCAGTATTTCTCTTTTGAAAATAACAAATGGAAATAGATCACAAATGTATTTGGTGTTTTCATTTTGTATATTCTTTCTACATTTCTTTTGGACCTGAGGTACAGAACTTGGAAAGATGGTGAAAAAAAAGTGACTTATGAATAATACTGTAACAGGGATGATAAATCACAATGTTAATTAAGTATTATTAATATAAGACTAATATTAACTTTATTTATCCCACAGAGGACACTGTTACTAATGAGGGGAATAAACTAAACTATTATTGTAATCAACTGTCATCCATACTTATTTATTTTAATAATCTTTATTCATCTGATTTTACATATGGCCTGAGAATATCATGTCTATTATTTTGGTTTGTGAGACTGAGATCGAGCAGCCCACACAAACATTTAGGAGGACAGAAACTTGTCAACGATGCCCAGCGACTTTCATTAATAAAATAATTAGATACTGGATCTACATTATATTAATCAGCAAAGAGGGGGTAAAATGACTGTTTAAATAACTGAACTCAAATCTACATTGTTTGTAGTGACCCGCAGATGCAGGTAGGCTAATTCACGCACGCAACTGTCACCTCTCTCTCGCGCGCGCGCTCGCTCGCTCGCTCTCTCTCTCTCTCTCGCGCGCTCGCTCGCTCTTGCTCTCTCTCTCACCGCAATCTCTATGCTAGAGATAACGAACTTCGCGTCAGGTGGTCCTTGCCTTCACGTCGTGCATTAAAATCGTTTATTGCACAGCGAGAACAGGTTGGCTCGCCATGCATTATCCCTCATGTATACTCTTTAACAGCCATTTTTACGGCAATATTTAAATGATGCCCTGGTCATTCTTGGCGTACCCAAAATGGTCCCACACTATCGACTTCAGACATTCTCTGGTGGAAATAAAGGATCACTGTTTGGTTCCTCTGTCATAGTTAATCTAGTGTGTGTAGTGGCCTCCGTGTCTCTGATAAGCACGGCATTTTAAGCTGGTGCACCGCTAGTGTAACTTTGTTTTCATTTTGCGCAAGTTGCAACAGTTCCGTTCCGTGCAATAGAAACACTCGGTGTAGCGGAGCCTTTGCGATTAATTAACCGTGACGTTTTAAAGCGCGGTTAATAGTAAAACCGGTTAATCGCTGCATCCCTACGGTTGAGCGCGGAATAATACGCCTAAATGCCTAAATAATAGGCATAAATAATAACCTAAATGGTTATTATACTATCAATTTAATATAAACGTGCGAATAGTTGACTAGAAACATCTTTAGTCGGGGGCAGGCCAACAGTACTTGGTACAAGGAACCGATCCGTTTTTTAAATAAAATGCTGACATTACGTGCGACTGCAAATCACGTTATTGAATTGCAGTATTTATGCATGTGTTTAATGAGTCAAATGTTTTTATTTTATTTCATTTTTTATGGGGGTGCTTTGGTTTTTTTGGGGGGTGCTGGAGCACCTGCTAGCCCCTCCCTAGCGCCGCCCATGTGTAGCTAAAAGCTGTTTTGGGAGAAGGGGAAGACTCATATCGCTGAGAACAAAAAAAAAGAAAAAGTTTAAAAATTTTTTTTTTTTTTTTCCCAGTACATTCATGATATTTCCATGTTCCGCTTTTAAGCCACAACCTACAGATCCCACAACACAAACATAAAAGCAAGCATTGACAGTGCTGCCTGCATGATTTGGCGCATCAAATAGCCCTGCATCAGTTTAATAACTTTGATAACTTTAATTCTTACAACTGTTAAATTAATGGGCAAACTCAAAAATAATCAAATCTCTTTTCATAATCAAATCCCAAATATTCAAGTATAAATATACAGTAAATTATATATATATATATATATATATATATATATATATATATATTATTATTATTATTTTTTTATTCACAACAGTTTACAGTTGCCCACAGAAAAAAAACAGGGGGTGCTGCAGCACCCTCAGCACCCCCTGTTCCCGCGCCCCTGGTGCAACGCCGAAAAAATCCTTTTAAGACAGGCGATGTAATATTGCGGAAGGTAGCGGGACCGAATGGGAAACCCGTGCTGCACGCCATTGGTCATGAGAGAGGTCAGAGGACCGACATGCTTACGTTGGACGGTATAATAGATAAAATCTGTTTATTAGCCAGGGACAACAATTATAAAGTAGTTGCAATGCCAATAATCTCAGGAGGAATTTTTGGATTCAATAACGTAGACATGGGTGCGTCCCTAGCATGGGCGTAGCTAGGCCATTTTTAGGGGGGCTTTAGCACCCCTAAATTTCTGCTCAGCCCCCCTAAAAATCTTGCGATTCTTCCCCTTTAAATTTCAAATGAAAACGGCAGCAGACTTCGGCTCCTCTCCATCTTTCTGCGCGTTCTTCAATCCACAGACTGCGGTGGCGCAGAGGTGTGTGTTTATCGATAGATTGTTATAGTATCTACATCTATGCAGTTCTTCGTCATAAATACAGTTTACAAAAAGTCACGGGAGAGCAATCGGTTTCCAATCTACTGTAAAGTTTTCGCTGCATTCACCACTCATCACACCACAGCAGTTTCCTTCAGCGAAAGCCCTTAACACATATGAACGCATACTTTAGAAAACGATCACGTTATTGCTATTTTCATTTGAAAATTTAGCTTTCAATATAGAACATAATATTACAGTGCATGTGGCATTATCTACCATACAGTTATGCATAGAAATGATTAAAGACAGTGAAAGACAGCACTCGGTCAGTGCACTCATTTTAATTGCATATCAGAGTGATTGACAGAGATTGAAACATTGTGTGTGTGTGTTTTGTATTAATTTTAAAAAATAAATAATTATTGTTTGAATTGAATTTATATAGAACCTAATATTATTTCTGTTTGTACTTGAGCATAGAAAGAGATTTGTACTAGTAATGCAAACAGTAAAATGTTTGGTTTGTACAGTAAACAGGTGTGTGTGTGTGTGTGTGAGAGATCAGCTAGACTTGTATTTGGCTTATTCAGTACTCGGATGTTATACACATCTATGCAATACAGTGGAATGCTGCAATAAGTTTAGTATAGCCTACCATCCTACCCTATTAATCAATTTTTTTGTAAATATTTTTATTATTTTTTATTATTATACCCTCATTGGGGGCTAAGCCCCCCTAAAATGAAAATCCTAGAATCGGCCCTGGTCCCTAGTACACACGTTAAGGAGAAAAACGGATCATGTAGAATGGCCTCGGATGTGGCTAGTCTGTCACCCAGATGCCGCCGTGTTAAGGGCAATCACGGCGAGGGTTAATAAGGACCAGGCGGCAGGCGAGGGGAGGTCGGATCAGGGGGACGCTGTTAGGCAAGAGCCCCTAGCCGCGCGGTCCACAGCCGTAGAAGAAGAGGCGATACCCGACTACCCCATATTAAAGCGAACAACGACATCTAGAGGGAAGAAAGACCAAGTAGAAAATCCTTTCTAAAAATTAAAACTAGGCGATAGCTTCGAAACATTCCAACTCGGAAAAGGCTTATATCGACCGACGCATTCTAAAATAAAAAAGACAGAGACTAATTTAGAAAAAGAAAATCAGTGGAACGTTGAATTCGCGCCAGGTATAACCTGCGGGCAGCTTTGGAGTCTGTTGAATGGAGGAGATGCTACTACTGTCCTTTCAGACGAATCGTTAACTCAGATGACGAAACACCATCATTGCTCAAAAAAGACAAAAAAAAAAAACTGTGCTATGGTGGCTGTTTGGAATTATTTTTGTCGAAATAGAGCAAAACCAGGGAATATGGTGTCTAAAAACCCAAGTCTCTTAATTAACTTCTTGTTTATTGAACTGTTGTAAAAAAAAAATCTATATGTAGGCTAATCATGCTGATTTTTGGAGGAAAAAAACAGCACTCTTTGTGTGATATTGATTTACTATATGAAATGATATAAATATATACATTTTCGAGGGGTTGTTATTCAAAACATTCCCAAAAGCATTAACTATATCATGAAAATTTTGATTGTCTATGCATAAAATCCTGTCTGTTTACTTAAGTAACAGATATGGGTGTCATGCATAACATAGGCCTATTTTTAATACGACTGACTTTATATTTAATATGAATATTAAAAACGTTGTAAGTTAGGCTACTTATCATAACACTTTCATTGTACAGAAAGAGAGCAAATAACATTTACATTATCAAAGAACATTTTCTCTGACAGTCAAGAGTTCAAGCACTCTCAAAACCTCCCATTAAAATCACTGAAGCTGTTTACACTATGAAATGAATATCTTACTTACAGATTCATACACACATTTGCACTTTGTTGTTTCTAACGAAATAATTCGCCAGAAAGAGGTATTCAGTCAGTGAGCAAGTGAAGAAAACACTGACATTTTAGCGATGACTCATCTGAACACCTCTGATTGGTCATTGCATTCATAAGCTCAACAGCATCGTGTGTGATTGGTTATAAAGCAATGTTGTAAAAACGCGTCTCTCTCTGGCTCAGCACCAGCCAGTGTTGCCAGATTGCGCGGGTAAATATTGACTTGGGCGGGTGGACAAAATTTTGTCTGGTTTTTGGTCAGTTTAACGGTTTTCAAAACATATAAATTGTATAGACTAATTGGTTAACAAACAAGCCCAAATGTGCATATATAGCCTAGGCTACTGCATGCATCCAATCAGTCATCACAACGTTACCAAACACACACGCACGCCTGATGATGACGTCCAGGCCGCACTTTTAGCCAATCACTAGGGATCAGAAGACAGACGTGATGATTCATGAGCGAAGGGTTCTTAACGCGATAACGGATCTGATTTTGAATGTATAACTGTAAGTGATCATAATGCCTATATATTAGTTCGATGGTAAAGAGTGGAGAGTGTTTTAACTCTCAACACGTGAATAACACCTGTTGAGGGAGATTACAGGAAGGCTATATCACTGCAACTCCGAAATCAGAGCACAGTTAAATTATTTAATCAAAATCTGTTTATATCTATACGATCCTGTCTTTTATCTTTTAAACGGTCCAGATTGGATCCTTTAAAGCTGATGGACTTGTTAGTTTTGACTGTGCAAAATTCTACATTATGTTCAATATTTATTTATTTTTATTTTTTTTATGCAACGATACCTTCAAAATGGCGCCTCACATTATGTTCAATATGAACTTCACGAAAGACTTAGTTCTGTGTGAAATTATAGAGCGACACGAAGGTAAGAGCATTATTGTTGTTGTTAATTTTTTTTTTATTGTCGGATTATCATACAGAAAGACAGTTTTGACTGTCATGGTGTGTGCATGAACGAGTGTGAAATACCTATAATTACGTTGCTTATTCTGATCTCTCATATTGGGCACTTGTTTGCATTTAAATTCTGACTGTTGAAAATGATGCGTGTTTTTCGAGGGTATCGGTTAATTTCTTCATTGCCGTTTTGACAGTGTCTGCTTGCATATTTATTTGGTTGTTCTCTTTAATGTATTTGCCCCGATTTGATCCATGGGAAATGTATCTAGCATTATATTTATACAACCCCAAATCAGAAAAAGTTGGGACAGTATGGAAAACGCAAATAAAAAAAGAAAGTAGTAATTTCTAAATTCACTTTGAATTGTATTTCATTGCAGACAATATGAACACAAAATATTTCATGTTTTGTCTGGTCAGCTTCCCAGATAGCACACGTACGTCGCGGAGACGTCTGCTAAAGAGCGTATCATCTGGAAAACATTGTATTCTTTTTTCATAGTCGTATTTTGATCGTCTGTAGATCGGCTGTTTGAGCTGTTAAATAAGACGTCTTCCCTACCTCTAAATGACATCTATAGGACATATCTTTTTCACCCGAAATATGCCGGATATGTGCGTCAGGACGGGAAGCTGCAGCTTAATTAATTTATAGGGAAATACGTGAAGAAATAACGATTATTTAAAATCCATATTCTTTGATATTTGCTTTTCTTTCTACAAGAACGTATAGCATGTTTAAAAGCAAACATGACATTATTTTGTAGATAATGGATCATATTCCTTGTCCCATTTTTTGTCTTATATTAATATTTACAATGAGACACCAACACTTTTTTTTCTTTACTTATGCAGAATAACACTGTGCTTTACATGGACATTAATATTGCTTTAAATGATCAGGCAAAATGTGACTTACAATCTTTACTGGAAACAAATGAGACCAAAAGCACAATACAAAAAGAAAAAAAGGAACAACTTTTAACCAGGTAATAAATCATGCACTTTTAAATCTGTTTGTCCAACTATCCCTGTTAGTTTGATCCTTCAGAGATAAATTTGATCTTACATACCTATACAAGTTATTTTGTAGAGAGCATATTAGACTCAAGTGTTCAACATTACAAGCTTGGTGATTGGATTAACGATTAAATGTACACATATATAATATTTGATATTGAGCAAGTTACTCCAAAGAAAGTTATTTTTGTACTTCAACAGTGTAATGAGATACTGTACTAATTACTCAAAAAAAATATTGCATTATTTAATGTTTCAAATGCATAAAATTATTTTTGGACTGACAATAACAAATTTTAATGTTAAACTTGAGACGTGTTTGTTAAATTCGCTATTGTTTTACACAGAAATGTTCTTTCTATACAGTATTTAATAAAATGACAGTACATCCTACCTCTAATTAAATTACAGATGACCTTTTCAAGGTAAAATTAAATAATTACACCGAAGACTTACCTGTCTATACAACTATCCAACTTCCTGCAAAGTTCAGCTCCAACTCTTCTTAAACACTAACAAGTGCTCCTGAAGATCATAAATGGCTGGTTCAGTAATTACAGAAAGGGGTGTTAGATCAGTGTTGAATTTTAACTCTCTCCAGGAACAGAATTGGACACCCCTGATCATTTTAATTAAGAGGTGATTTATGGCTTCAGTTCATGTAGTTCTTTACCTCCATGGCATATATTAAAATTGTGTAATATACACCCAGCCATGGCTTACCTCGCATATTACATTTAATATTTTGTTTAAAAGCACCATTAAAAAAAAATAATGCTTTCAATATCTATTGATAAAGGTTACAAAGACAATACTTTTTAGATATTTAACTAAGGTAGAAGCCTCAGCAGAAAACAGACTACACAAATGTTCATCTGACCAGATGTTATGCAGCCTCACAACATTTACGACACTGAATAATTTGTTCTATCCCAATTAAATTTATTAAACAGTTTTAAACCTAGGTGAATCTAGGTCAATATAGCATTTCAAAATAAAGTAAGGTGATGACACTGGACACCTGCTCATCATATTACTGCACAAGACCCACAGCTGACCGTGAGAGTTTACACTTTTGGTGTATTTGACTTAAAGTGGCACTGCCAAGCCGATTGAAGTATGACATCAAAGTATCACGAGAGCGATTCAAAAGCACAAGAAACTGTCATGCTCTCGCAGTACTTCGATCGGTCTGTGCATCACTGCTTCAAATCAAACACACCTATTATCTCTTCTAGGTAAAGATTTAGTGAATTTGCTTATAAATAATAAACTTCAGGCATGATCAAATAATACAAATATTAAGGACACATTTTAACAACAATGCACAAAGGTAGGAGAGACCATGCTACACTGTGAACAGTATCAAATCAGGGAAACTGTTAAGCAAGACAATTATTTGAGCTTGATATTGTGTAATGATTATGTTGTGAATGGCATATCTCTAACAGAACAGGAATAATATATATAATCCATAATAATAGTATTGGCAGTAGGCAGGGTGCAGACTGTGCATGACAGACACTGGTGATGGACTGTGGCGAGACACAGGTGTGGGAATGATCGTGGACCAGGGGTGGATTTGGGTGTCTTAGGAGATCACAGGCTGGTCTGTCCTAAGGTATTGGGTGAAGAAAAGAAACAAGGTAAGAGCATTCATTTTTTCATATGAAATAATTGACTTGGTACCCCCAAAATGGTGCAGTTTTGGGCACCACCGATTTCCATAGTAGGGAAAAAATACCATGGAACTGCTTGGTTACAAACATTCTTTAAAATATCTTCCTTTGTGTTCACCAGAACAAAGAATTCATACAGGTTTGGAACAACATGAGGGTGAGTAAATGACTAACACTTTAATCAGTGACACCGATATACATTATAAAACATTGTTATAAATAGTTTAATGTTTTTACAATATCTTTTTTTTGTTGTAATAGTTTTTTTTTGCCTTTTTTCAATTTAAAATGATTGTCGTTGTGTGAGTATTGTCGCTATTTTAAAAATAAAGCACATAGAATTCAAATGTACAAATTAAACAGTGATTGTTATTAAAACTACTAAAAATTCAAAAGCAGCGAGTGATTTTCTGTCTTGTGTTGCTGGATTAATATTAAATGACACAGATGATAACCTTTCATGATGGAGAATAACAGCAAAAAAACGGGAGCGTAACCCTACCACTGCATTGCTAAACACGATCATGAGACAACATGTGAATGTTCATCCTGCTGGGACAGGACTGCAACTAACAGCATGTGCACTGTAGCATAATACTGCTCTGAACAGTTACATCTCTCTTCAGAGTCAGATCAGACATTTCAATCATTAACGATCAGAAATTGAGAAATCACACACCCGGAACCTCAGTATACATTTTCAGAATTACATACAGCGTTGTAATTGTAGCCTTTCATTATCCTCTAGAATAATTTTTTCTTAAAATATAAATGGGTGTTTCTGCAACTACAGCCACTTTGGACCCTCCTAAATTAAAAAAATAATTCACTGTATTTTAACTATCACAGTCTGTAATACATATAAAACTGTACACAAAATTGCATGTCGTGAAGATTTAATTCTGAAATGATTAAATTTTATGGTTATCATCTCTTACAAAAAGTCCGTCCTGCAACATTACAATATTTTTTTATAGAAATGAAAAGAGAAGTGTATAAAATTAAAAGACATTTAATGCAGTAATTTCAAGATTTGGCCATTTTTGTAAATACTGATATTTACAAAATTTTAAATTAGAGAATGGGATCGGGAAAAGTCCATGAGCTGGGATCCGAATTCGGGATACCTGTAGCACAACGACACTGTATGTCGGCGCACTGCCCACAAGACTACTGGCACCGATCTCCCATGCTAATTTCAATTTCTCTCAAAACTAGATTTATTTGTCTTTGAGCAAATGTCATATTAAAAGTTTTCTTCTTTTCAGTAAGGACTCAACCGTGGGACAGGTGCATTTAGATAAAAAAAAAAAAAAAAAAAAAAAAAGACATTTAGATGGTATCGTATTATTTATATGAAAAAATCACTTGAAATAATGTCATTTGGTAACACTTTATAATAACGTTCAGTCATTTATAAGTGATTAGTTAATGATGAACTAATCATTTACAAAACATGACTATGCGTTCACAGATGTTTAATAAGTGATGTTAATATTTTTATCTATGTTTTGTAGATTAAGTTATAAATCATTTACAAGTGATTAGATGAACTAATCTACAACACTGATTCTCAAAGTGTGGTGGTACGCAGAGGAATCACTGACTTAAATATAAATGACTTAAAACAGTGTTTCCCAACCACTGTTGTCGGGTGTGCTATGGAAAAATTATCAAAAACTTCCTTATCTCCATTATATTTTGTTATTATTTTAAATCCGTGCTATTGGTCATTGTTATGTCGGTTTGTGGGTTTTTACAAATACTCAACCTAAGAAAAACATTCAAAAGAGCTTGTGACTAAACCTCCTAAGGCCATTGGATCCTCAAATTGTTGGTCAAACCTCATAACTCCACCCATCATTCAGAATGAAGTGCCGCGCAGTTTGACGACACGTGTCTACTTCTTCGCAATACAAGGGTAAATAAAGAACTGATGTTTGAATAAGTACAGCGTTTTCTTTACTCAAACACTGTCTATAAAGGCTAATGTTTTTGTGTGTATAAAGAGCAGAGAAGAGTCTTAGCATTTGCTGTCTAGTTGCAGCCAATACACTTTTGTACGTTTTAAATATCATCGCTGTTCGTATTTTATATGAGATTTTGGCCAAATGTATTAACAAGAGAAACAGTTTTTATTTAACTTTTAGATACAGTACATTAATTTAATAATTTAAGGTTTTTTTTATTTACCTGTATGTAAGCACAGTGCAGTGTTAATGTTCAAATTGTATTTACAATGTTTAAAGTGGCCAACAATACTAGATATTCTTATTAGGAATAAAACTGCCTCGTTTTTGAACTGTGCAGAGCTGTAGCTGAATAATAAGTCCTACTATGCTACTGTATTTTAATGTTGGTCATTATGGTGGTACTTGGAGTGCCAAATACTTTGAGGTGGTACTTGGTGTAAAAAGTTTGAGAACCACTGATTTACAAAACATTACTATACATTCACAAATGATTAAGTAATATGCTAACGATTTACAAATCTGTCATAAGTTATCTTTAAAAAAAAAAATAGTATCATGAAATAAATCAAAGAGATCCTTAATGGTTAATAGTTACTAGTTAATATATTATTAATCACTTATAAATCATTGAAATGTCAACATTGTACTATTATCTCAATAAACATTAAAAATCATTTACAAAGCTTTCTGCATCCCCTAATCTAAAGTGTAAACTACTCATCACTTGTATTTTATTAAAGCGTTGGCCATTCTGCACATTAAGTACAAAAGTGTTAAAATGTAAACATTACATTTTGAAAAAAACAAACAAAAAAAAAACAACCAGCATGGTCATGATGTGGAATAACATGCTTTTTCAATAAACAAAAGTTACATAGCATTTATCAAATTGATCAGAAAATTAATTAAAATTACTAGTTGCAGCTTAAACAAAAACCATTCACTGACCAATAAGGGTGTAACGGTACACGTATTCATACCGAACCGTTTCAGTACGGATCTTTCGGTTCGGTACACGTGTACCAAACAAGTATTTTTTTTTTTCCAGGAAATTCAAATAATAATTGCCGTTTTGACAGTCTTTGAAGTGGCATGACAGACTGTTGTATAAACGCATTGCAGAGCCGCTTCTGGGACGATTCAGAAACGTGCTGGTATAAACCCAACACAAGCATTGACTCAAGCGGCCGCGATCAGCTCCGGTTCCGTGTCTATATTATTATACCCTCATTGGGGGCTAAGCCCCCCTAAAATGAAAATCCTAGAATCGGCCCTGCCCCAAAGTCTGTCTACACTGGACGCGACAAAGCTACTGTTACAAATCATTTGAACTTTTGTGTCAGTACATCATAAATAGAGCGAGGCATCAGTTAGAGCGGGGATTTAGACCGGGATTAGAGCGGGAATTTGTCGCGCCGCGCATGCATCCAGTGTAGACAGACAGCATCACTGATTATGGGTTCTACAGTATTTTGTGGCGTCTCGCGTGTCAGGTGTTGACAAGGTAAGAGCCACGCAGATGCTATGGTTGTAATTTGTTTATTTTCTATGCTGATTTACTCACCTATAAAATCACCCAAATATATATATATATTTTTTTCTTTACAAATAGAGATTAAAATCATCTGGTGATTTTTTTTTTTTTTTTTTTTTTTTTAATATCGCAATATATATTGCAGAAAAACAAAATATCGCAATGTGAGTTTTTTCCAATATCGTGCAGCCCTAAATTCCAGACATTTATAGAAAATGTTTTTTTTTCTTACTGTGTAGAGAAGAGCCATTCATGGTTTTCCCTGTGGTTACCATGACCTACAAATGTATGGTACTATGGAATAACATGGTAATTTTTAATGTGCGAATATAAAGAAAAGCAAAGGCTCATTTCATTTATTTTCGTTTATTTAGATGGGGAGAGTACAATAAACATGATTCCAGTCAAAGACTGGAAAAAATGCACTGCACTTTCCCTAGAAATGCTTTTCTAAAAAAAGTAACAAACGCTTCATATAATAACTTCACATTACAAACAGAATACAAAAACACATGCACATAGTTTTATAGACTCTTCCAATCTTAATAATTAACTAGTACAGAACCAAATAAAAATTTAAATATGCTGGTTTATTGTGTGTCTGTGTCTGGTTTAATTTGAGCCAATGCTTAACCTTCTATGTCAAAGACTTAAAAAGACCCAACTCAGTCAAGTTGTCAAAATAGTTAAATATTTTCATATATAAATTTGTTTTTTAAACTTTTAACACAGATGTTGTTTATTTAAACAAATTTATATTTGCATCCCAACTGAACCCAAGCGGTTTACCGTCAAATATCCATTTTCATGAAAACAAAAAAGAAAAAAAAATCAAATAATTACTATTGCCACTGTGGCAAATTGATTCTTAAATTGTGTGGCACTGAAACATTCAGGGCAAGTGTAATGTGATACACAGAGAGAAATTTATAAATGTACAAATTAATTTTTCATAATTTTTTTCTAGGATTGTTTGTTGAATGAAATTTAAAATGCCTGTTAAAAATAACTATTACTGAACCAGGATATGAAGATATTAAAATCTCTTCAACATGTGGTGATTAAATAAAAAAAATAAAAAATAATATGCAAATAAATACAAGTAGCAAAAAAGTAGCCCTTGACACTATGTCCTTGAGGTAACCCGCACTCACACACACAAAAATATATATATATATATATATATATATATATATATATATATATATATATATATATATAACACTGTACTAAGCAATATTAAAGCATTAAACTGTAGCAATATTTATAACCTCTCTATACATAAGTACATTGGGTTCCCTGTATCTAGCTCAGGAAAAATGATAATAAATAAATAAAAATGAAAAAAATAAATGAATGAGTGTCACGTGACCGTAAACTATATATATGCGATGACCATTGTAATTTGTATCAGATGACCGTTGTGATTTCCTCAGCCTACTATACCCTCAACATTTTTGGAAAAATTTCACCACATTAACCTGTAAATAGCAAAAGTTGTATATATTACGTTCCTGTTCATTAATTATACGTCTTTTTTTTTTTTTTACTACTGTTGTTTTACAAATTCATTACTAGTCGTCTTTAAGTTTGTTTGTAGTTTGTCGTCAGTTCGTCAAGTTGTTGGTAAGTAACAGTTATATGGATTAATCACCTTTTTGACATCTTTACATTTAATTATATTCGAGATATTAATTATTATACATGTACACACAGACACACACGAAATATTAAAGTTACAAATACAAACACCCTCACTAAAACTAAATACCGTAATGTTGTTAAGGGCGCGTGTTTTCTTTCCTCACGTAACAGCTGACTGATCTCATTCACTCCAATCACAGTCGGGCGGGAAAATCTGAAGCGCTGCTCTGCTCAATACGGATGCGTTTAGACCTATCGGCACTGAGGAAAATAACGTACAAACTTAAAATGTTGCTCTACTTGGCACTTGTGCTGAATCTAAAATCACCACGCTGTACCCTCAAATTGGATACTTTTCGAGGGGGGGTCTAAAACCATATTAGACGCTATCGAGTGCACTCCTTCAGTCCTATTTTGCACAATAACAAGTAAGGTAACGTTACCCTCAATGGCTGTCTGAAATTGCTCACTCGTTTTCATTCATTCCTTCAAGTTAATTGTAATACTGGACGTTATAAGAGGCTATTTCGGATTGGTTTAGAGTCCCACCAGCTCTGAGAAATGTAATGCAACCATTAAAAGTGGCTCCGAGCTACCGTTATAACAGCGGATGAAGTTACACAAGCACTAAACATATGATGGCCATAATGTAAGACCCACTATTCCTTAACATGCACAGCAAACATGATTACCTTCGTGACGATGACAGCCCAAGCGCAGGCCCCGTTTCCAGCTGGTATCAACATTTATTTTGGTGAATCACAAAACGGGCCTATTCAGTAATGACAGTCGAACAAACTCAAGGTTACAGGATTTCGTTTCAAGTTTACCAAAACAAGCCATTCAGGCTTCGCTGGCACCATGACGCTGATGACCAAGCGCATGCCTTGAAACAGAGGAAACCTATTAAAATCTCGCGAGAGACTAAGCGCCAATCAACTCTCACCTGAAGATTAGATTGATATCAAGTACACTGCCGTTATTGTTACGAAAGATTTCTATTTTAAATAAACGCTTTTGTTTTTAATTATCCTGAAAAAAATATCACTGGTTCTATTTTAAAGAAAAAAAAAAAAAAAAAAGTTTCCAACACTGAAAAATCAGCATATTAGAATGATTTCTGAAGGATCATGTGACACTGAAGACTGGAGTAATGATGCTGAAAATTCAGCTTTGCATCACATAAATACATTATATTGTAAAGTAGATCAAAATAGATACCCATTATTTATTATTAATGTTAATTAAATATTATTTTAATTAATTGTCATTGTTATGTTAATTTCCAATAATATTTCACAATATTATTTCTTTCTGTATTTTGGATAAATAAATGCATCCTTTAAGAGCAGAAGACTTAAATTACAAACCTTACTGATCCCAAACTTTTGAACAGCAGTGTACATAAATGCATTTAGACAGTTCTTAAGTTAGTTTATATAGTTGAGTATAAATTGAAGACCAAGACTGCAATTAATCAAATGCTGTAAAAATTGTGAAAAGGCGAAAATTGTATTGCATAAATACATACGAAAGAAAGAAAGAGAAACAAACAAAGAAAAATATCCATTTTCTATTTTAAAATGAATTTTCAGCATATTTTTAGTGTCACATGATTCTTTGGAAATCATTTTAATACACGATTTAATGCTAAAAAATTGTGGGGAAAAAAATAAATAAAAAAATACATATAGAAAATGTCACAATTTTGCTTTTAGTGTACCTTCAAATAAACAGCCATTATAGTCATACAATTTCTTTTAAAAACATTAAAAGCTTACCAGTACCAAACTTTTGTGTGTGTAAATGTATAATTTTATGCGAGCAGATCTCTTAGGTGCAACTGATGCTGCTTCAAATTGCACTTAAGTGGCCACAAATGAAATGCACAAGAACGTAGAGTGATGAAATGAGAATTAAATCTATATTTAAACCTCAATTATGGAAGGCTGTCATATTCAATCTTTGATTAAAATCAGATATCCAACTCTTTATATAAGCATAAAATGCATCAGTACACAAGCAAAAATTTAGATTTTATTTTTATTTTTTTATGTTATTTAAATTTCAGCATTTAACGCTGTCCTTTGTTTAATTTGACTACAGAAAGTTATCTGCTACCATCCGTCAACCAACTAAAGGTATGTACATTAATTATGTTAATGCACATGACTTGGTAGGCCAGTAAACAAACAACAAAAAAGGGTTTGTTTATGTTAAGGTCTTAATACTATGGCTTCGAATGAACCATCCTATTGGACACTCATAAGAAAAGCAAAGGACAAGGTGGATCAACAACTGCAGACAATACAGGCAACATCTTGGGGGAAGGAGTTGGGCTGCATGCAGAGTAACACCTGTCAAGGTCAAATTGATGAAGAAATATTTATGGACTGTCTCTCTCATGTTGACGAGACTGAAGATGTCAATATGGCAAGTGTTCTTGATGACAGTGAATCAGACACCGAATCAGAATCAGAATCTGATCCAACTTCCCTAGAAGATGATTTGGCATCCTGGGCTACTGAACACAAAATCACACATGTGGCACTGAATTCACTGCTCAACATTCTACGGCTGCACAGTTTAAATCTGCCAAAAGACTCGAGGACATTGCTAGGAACTGTGCGTTTGAACCCTGAAATACAAGACAAGGCTGGTGGCCAGTATTACCATTTCGGAGTGCTGAATTCAATTGCAGAGGTGCTACATCAGAATGTTGACATTCTGCACAACATTCACACGTTGGAGCTTCAGGTCAACATTGATGGTTTGCCCCTCTATAAGAGCTCAGCAACACAGTTCTGGCCAATCCTAGGAACACTGCAAAACATCAAAAAAGAGGAACCAGTGACAATAGGTTTATTTTGTGGCACAAGTAAACCTACATCACTAGCTGAGTATCTTCAAGAATTCATCTCTGAAGTAAATGAATTAGCTAAAGGATTTGAATTCGAAGGAGTGATGTTAACCTTACAACTCTCTTCGATGGTCTGCGATGCACCCGCCCGTGCATTCCTAAAAAATGTTAAAGGTCACACAGGCTATCACGGTTGTGAAAAATGCACACAGGATGGTGTATACCTAGAAAATAGAATGACATTTCCAAGAATTGACATGCCTTTAAGAACTAATGAGAGTTTCAGAAACAAGACAGATGCTGATCATCATCATGGTCCATCACCTCTTGAAGAAACATCCCTAGACATGGTCTCTGGTTTCCCCCTCGACTACATGCACCTTGTGTGCCTTGGAATCATGAGACGGCTTCTTCTCTTGTGGCTATAGATGGGTCCTCTCACTTGTAGGCTGTCAGGATCTCAAATAAACACATTGTCAGAAAGATTGATAAATGCTCAGAGAAGTGTGCCCATGGAGTTTGCACGGAAACCAAGGGCACTGAGGGAAATTGATAGGCGGAAGGCAACAGAGTTCAGGCAGTTTTTACTGTATACCGGACCTGTCATGATGAAAGATCTCCTTAACACAGGGGTGTACAGAAATTTCTTGCTGCTTTTTGTGGGAATCTTCATCCTGTGCAACAACAGTTTGATTGAAGATTACTGTGATTATGCAAATGACATACTGGCTCTCTTTGTCACTCACTTTGGTCAACTGTACAATAGGGTCTGGCTGCAGACTTGCACTTGCACTCTCAGACTTGCACGCTCAGACTTGCACTCTCAGACACTTGCGCTTCCGCGGGTGACGTCACTTGCAGTCTTTTTAATTTATTATTTTGTTCTATTTATTGATTCATTTTTGTTTGAATCTCTCAACACTTTACAACAGTAGCCAGGTGGTGAAGGCAAGAAAATATAAACTAAATTACAATGTCACTTGCAATCGCTGCTTGCACTCTCCGCTACCTGACGTCACTTGCATTCGACACGAATCGTGTGCGTTGCCAATGGAGACAAGACGCTGTGGTGGTTAAACGATTAAAACTCATTTAGTACAATAACAAACAGGGTCCTGCAAGTTATCATAGGAGAAAAAGACATCTGTGGCTACAGAACAGCAGAATATGAATGCAATGTGCAAAGTTTTGCGTTGAGCGTAGAAAACCATAAACACTTAATATGGCATAATGTATTAGGATAGTGCTATTAAAATATCAAATTCAATATACAGTTTATTAACATAATGAATATGTACTTATATTGTATTTTCCTCCCATACCGCAAAACATGGATAATGTAGCATAATGGAGTAAGATGATAAAGTGCAAATATGCTTCTCATCATTATTAAATATACATAACTAATGTACAGGCAGGTGAGCACAGAATAAATGCAACACGCAAAGTTTCACGTTATTTTTTCCCCAAATAGAATAAACGGTCTACAGCTCTTTTATCATTGTCTTTGTCTATTAAGCTATATTACGTGTTTTATTTAAATTATTTTCTATGTGAGGAAAACGTTTAACGTGCAATGTAACGCATTGCGTCCTTTTAATATCACTTAATGCATTTCATAATGCACGTTCATATCTGCTGGTCTGTATCTTTGTGTCAACAAGACTTATAGACTAATGAATTGTCTTTATCATCTTAGTCAAAGACTAGAATACCCTTAAGTCCCTTATTATTATTATTATTATATTAAATTAAATTTAGTCCATTATGCCACAATAAGCGTTTTGCTGTATGGGAGGACAAGTGAAAGTTTGCATATTGTGTTCATGGCCGTCTGCTTGCCTTGTAGTACATTTAATAATAACTGTACATCGAATTTGATCTTTTAATTGCACTTAACGTATCTTAAGCCATATTAAGTGTTTATGGTTTTCTGCGGGAGGAAAACGCTTAACGAGAAACTTTGTGCATTGCGTTCATATTCTGCTGTTCTGTAGCCACAGATGTCTTTTTCTCCTATATTAGCAGAGAGTGCAAGCGGTGAGTTACATTGTATTTTAGTTTCTTTTTTCTTGTCTTGACCACCTTGCTACTGTTGTAAAATGTTGAGAGATTCAAACAAAAATAATCAATAAATAGAACAAAATAAAAAATAAAAAAGACTGCAAGTGACGTCACCCGTGGAAGTGCAAGTGTCTGAGAGTGCAAGTCTGCAGCCAGACCCTATTGGTTTGTTATTGTACTAAATGAGTTTTAATCGTTTAACCACCACAGCCAGTGTTGCCAGATCGGGTTGGTGATTTCCAGCCCAAAAGCTCACCAAAACCCGCCCACTTCAACAAAAACCAGCCCAAATTTTTAACTGCCAAAATGATGAGAGAATTTTATTGCCATGTCAATCAAGGTTGATAAGGACCATTTTTATCTCCTTAAAATAAAATAATGATGACAAAATAAAATAAAGATAAATCAATTTCACAGGAACATGGAGGGCAAATGCGTTAAAAGCGGCAAACAAAAAAATTAACTGATGACTTTAACCCTGAAAAAATGCATCATTTTCAATATCTACAGTAAGAATAAGCTAATTTTTGTGCAAAAAGTGCACAATAACGTGATCAGAAAGCAATGTAAATTAGCTGGCATTTACTCTCGTTCATGCACACACCCCCGACAGCCAAAAAAATATTAATTGATACATACTGTATATGATAATCTGACAGCAAAAATAAAATAATAATAATAACAATTAGCAACAATAATGCGCTTACCTTTGTCTTGTGCTTTATCTTCAGACAGAACTACAGCACGTATTTCACGAAGTACACATTTTAGAACATAATGCAGAAGTTTGTAGAGTCTGGACGGTTTAAAAGTTGTTCTGATGCAGAACAGCATCGCCATATTCAGTTTTGATTTTTAATAAATCATTCAACTGTTCTCTCATTTCAGTTACAGTTAGGCTATATTTAGAAATCTTCTTTTCATCTCTCATCACGTATAATCCACGTTGTGAGATTTGAGTCACTAGACTCTTTCTCGTGTAACTTATATTTAGGCCACTTTGCCATCGCAATCACTTAAAATGAATGAATGAATGAATATATAGCTGCACATTTAAATCTTGCCCTTTATAGCTCACGAGTCATCACATCTCACCAACATAAAAGATGGTAAATTCACTGACAGGTCTCGGTTAAACTGAACCAATAAGGGTTGCGTTAAGGAAAAATGAGTTGATGACTGCACTACACATTATTTTACTGTGATACTTTGAGCTCGAACATATTAAAATAACATGACTAAAGATAAATGCGAAGAAAAAAAAGCAGCTGATTGGGCGGCTTTTAATTTTTTAAAAGTAGCCCAAATGTTGTCTACCCGCCCAATGAGTTATTCTCCGGTCCAAACCGATCAAAAGAAGCCCAATTGGGCGGCAACCCGCCCAATCTGGCAACACTGACCACAGCGTCTTGTCTCCATTGGCAACGCACACGATTCGTGTCGAATGCAAGTGACGTCAGGTAGCGGAGAGTGCAAGCAGCGATTGCAAGTGACATTGTAATTTAGTTTATTTTTTCTTGTCTTCACCACCTGGCTACTGTTGTAAACTGTTGAGAGATTCAAACAAAAATGAATCAATAAATAGAACAAAATAATAAATTAAAAAGACTGCAAGTGACGTCACCCGCGGAAGCGCAAGTGTCTGAGAGTGCAAGTCTGAGCGTGCAAGTCTGACTCTTCTCCAACTGTATGGTCCACAATTCCTGTCCTACAATGCACACAGCCTTGTACATCTTGCAGATGATGCAAAAAAGCACGGTGTCCTAGACAACTTCAGTGCTTTCAAGTACGAGAATCACCTAAACAAACTCAAAAGACTTCTGAGGAAACCAACATGCCCTCTGAGTCAAATAATAAAAAGATTCTCAGAAATGCAAAGAAGCTGCAAAAAAAACTCACAAAACCAGGCCACATCTGCTCAAAAAACCACATGTCACTGGTCCTCTACCTGCATCCTTTCATGAGGCAACACAATATAAAGAGTTGAGAATGAGCCTTCACACTCTGAAACTGGATCGGGCAAACAGTCACGTTTGCATTGGCAGCAAAGTTGCTAAGCTGCAAAACATACTTTCATTCAGGGATGAAATTTATGTAGCTTACAGTACCTTCAAACACCAGGAATCCTTTTTTGACTATCCGCTGCCATCCTCTACACTCGGCATTCATTTAGTGGACGACCTCTCAACAACAGTTGATTTCTGCAAGTTTGAGGAAATAGAGAGCAAACTTTTTCTTGTCCCCTATCACAATCAATTCGTTTCAATTCCTCTTTTACATACAGAGTAATTCTTTATCAGCACTTTGTTTCATAGTTCATGCATTTCAATTACTATAGTTGAAATAGTTGAAAATTCAAATAAATAGTTGAAAATTCATCCAAGTTAATAAACAATACGGGTTTCAGGCTTGCAGCAATAATAAAAAAAAAATGTACCTAATCGTGGAGTTTGAGGGAGAAGGGACAACTGGACCAGTCGCCAAGTCCTGGTATGCAGATGGCTACTCCTGGTGGCCACCATATAAAGACCTTGACAGGATGCTGAAGAGTGTTAGAACATTGGAGGCAGCACAGCCAGAGAAAGGGTGGACCCGACATAGAGCAAGAATCTTGCACGAGACAGGTAAGAGTAAATGCTGTAAATTAAACATGATCCTGCCCAGCGTACCTTTATTTCATTTTTCAGAATCTTTGCACATCATTTGTCCACACTGTAAAACATGATCTCACATAGATCTCACATAGCTTTAATAAACAAAAATGAAGCCATACCTGCATTTTTTCCAGCATCTTTTCAGAATGTAGCCAACAACTGGAAGAAGGCCAGCTACACTTCTGACATAAACTCGGAACCTGAAATTGCTGGAAAAAGGATTCCCAAGTAAGTCCTCACAAAAGACAAAAGAAATAGTTTGACAAACGAAAATGGCATAATTTACCTTCAAGTGTCATCTATCTTTAAAATGATTAAACTGAGTACTTAAATAAGGGATAATGCATGGCTAGCTGTGCATTAAACAATTTTAATGCACTTCATGGCAAGTGGATCTTTGCCTCCACGTTGTGCATTAAAATAGTTAAAGGCACAGCTAGCCATGCATTATCCCTTACCCTAATACAGAATCTAAGCTGTTTTATAAATAAAAGTCACAGGACAGCATTTACAACAAGCTTCTGTGGTTCTGAATGTTTCTGTTTGTATGCAGCGTGATGTCTGATCTCTTGTGTGTGTGTGTGTGTGTGTGTGTGTGTGTGTGTGTGTGTGTGTGCGTGTGCGCGTCAACGAAATCGGTGCATTAATACAGAATCAGAAAGAGCTTCACGGTGATAAACTCACTTGGAACTACCTGTGCATTAAACTGGTTTAATACATACCTGCCAGCCAATCAGAATAGAGTGTTCAGACAGTCCATAGTATAAGTTATTGAATAGGAGCTTCAGTGTGACCTTTACAGGCATTAAAGGGAAAGTTCACCCAAAAATGAAAATTCTGTCATTAATTAATCACCCTCATGTTGTTCCAAACCCGCAAGACCTTCGTTCATCTTCAGAACACAAATTAAGATATTATTGATGAAATACCCCAAAGACTTCAATGTCACTACCACCTCAGAAAGATATTAAAGTTAGTTAAAATAGCGCATCCTGCATCAGCAACTTTCGTGAATGAATGTCAGAGACTGACAGAAAAAAAAAAGAAATTGTTGAAAAAGTATTATCGTCACTTAATAAAATTAAGGTTAAACCACTATAGTCCTTATTTCCTTTCTGGGCCTTGAGGTGGTAGATGCATTGCTGTCTATGCAGGGTCAGAGAGCTCTCGGAATTTATCAAAAATATCTTAATTTGTGTTCTGAAGATGAATGAAGGTCTTATGGGTTTGGAATGACATGAAGGTGAGTAATTAATGACAGAATTCATTAAGCATAACATTTATTTTAAAATAAATCAAAGGGGTCCAGACTTTCTGTCGTCAGCCTGAAGGCCTGGCTACACAAGACAAAAATTGTTGTATCTTTAGGGCTTTCATGCAACTGGGCACAAGAATATATCATACTAAAATTTGGACTACAGCAAACATCCCCATTGTGAAATTCACATCATGCTGTTCTGAAATTTGGTTTTAATTTTAGTGTGTATTTATTTGTTTTGGTAACAAGCAAAGCTTACCCACTCCATCTTTCTCAGCTCCAGTGGGTGTCTCTCAGGCAGACCATCATGGAGACAGCTGGAGTGCTCATCCACCTGACACACAAGGTAAAAGAGCATTAATTAGAATAAGGAGGAGAAAACACTAAATCACAGCCCTTCACACAATCTAAAACTGAATAACATTTTGTGTTCAATCTGTAGAGCACACCTTTTCTGTCCTGAGACCCTCAGGTGACTACCAAGGAAGAACACCAAGTAAGTTACCTCATTTAAAAAAAACAAAAAAACAACAACATTTAATTGCTGTTGAAAACCATCATTAGTACATCTTAAGGCCTAGTCGGATGGGACTAGTTTTCTAAACTACGTTTGAGTTTTGATTCTTATCACCTGACATCTGCGATTTTCATGTACCAATTTGGACGGGACTAACATCTGTTTATTACAGAGGTAGAAGGGTCTGTTTTGGACATCTGGGTGTTTCAGAGATCACGCGCTCTGTATGCATGTATTGCATATAGTCATTCGGATTGATTACCAATAGTATAATCACACAAATACCATGGTGAAGCTAAATGGCTAGTATAGCAAAACCATGTTAATGTGTGGTTACTTTACTTTTACTTTAGTAACTTATTTTGTAGTAAACCCGTGTTTAATTTTCATAAAAGGTACATATGTAATTAAAACATTATGTAATTGAGTGCAGAAATGAATGCAAATAATTTTACCTGACGCTGATATTAATAGCCAGTCTTAACAGTTTACGTGATCTGGCTCTTGATTTTGTTAATGTTTTTTTTTCTCTTTGCCGGTGTTGTGCCGAATTCTGCACCCTGCCAGATTATGCACCCCCTAGTATTGGTAGGTTTAGGAGTAGGAGTAGCATAATCTGGCAGGGTGCAGAATTCGGCACAACACCGGCACATGACCGACCTTCAACGTTGAAATATGGTTGAAATAAGGTCAGTTGTTGTTTTAACGTTGAAACAACGTTAATACAACGTTTAATGCTGAACGGTTGAAAACCAGCCGGCACATGACCAACCTTCAACGTTGAAATATGGTTGAAATAATGACAGTTGTTGCTTCAACATTGAAACAACGTTGAAAAAATGTTTAATGCTAAATGGTTGCAAAAGGTTACCAAAAACACTTGTAAATCAATGTTGATTTGTTTTTTACAAGAACTGTATGTTGAATCATCTTAATGTCTTCACCAGCATACAAAATACATTTCTGCCTTTTAAATTATTATTACTAAATTATTTAAAATCATTATTATTATTTTATTAGCATTTTACAATATTTTGATCGTTAAACCTATTCTAAAATCTAAAGGTATATGTTAAAATATTATCATCATTAACAACAATAAAACTAAATACATTTCACTGCGTTTACCTTATTTCTTTGATCATGATTGGTTAATCTGGCTGTCATCCAGGAAACTGGCCAATGAAACTGTTCGCGCCTTTCTCAGTTTGAAAATATGACCGTTATTATCGTCTTTCTGAGTGAGGCGGCTGTCTGACTGACTGTGTGTGTGTGAGCTGCTGCTCCTTGAGATTGCTCAGTCGGTTCCGAATTATTTATAATATAAATATTTGCCTGTTAAATTTTTATTTTGAGCGAATTTGAGTCGTGACATGTTAACGGAGAACAAAAACTAGAATGTGAACACAGGAAGGGTCAGGTGTGATCTGCGAGGTCCTGCAAACACACGGACAAAATCAGGTAAGAAAAGCGCTATCTTACCTTTCAAAAATAATAAAGTATAATGTTACCAGAGTTTACAAATGGGTAAATGACATGTAACGTTAACCTGCAGAAGATAAATACCTGTGTCTGTGTGTGTGTGTATTTTTGGATTGCTTTATCACAGATGCTAATGTTGTGTGTTGCTAGTAAGTTATGTTATGTTATGTTAATGTCTGTTTTAGAGATTTTTCAAATTTTTCTGATGTGAATGCCATGCATTGTGTTATATTTTTAATCGTATAATAGTCTCAAAGATAACATACTCTGTTCATGTTTTCTAAATATCATATAATTGCAAATTTAAACGAATTAAGATCGTTTAAAGCAGTGATTCTCAAAGTGTGGTATGAGTACCACTAGTGCTACTCAGGCTCCCTCTAGTGGTACGCAGAGGAATCACTAAATTAAATACAGGTATAACTTAATGTTAATACATTTGAATTTTAAGTTTTTTTTTTTTTTTTTTTTTTTTTTTTTTTTACATTTAAGTATAGTACAGTTTTTATTTATCTTTTGGTACAACACATTTTAATTTAATCATTATTTAAGTTTTGTATTTACCTGTATGTAAGCACTGTGCAGTGTTAATGTTCAAACTGTATTTACATTTACATTTACATTTACATTTAATCATTTAGCAGACGCTTTTATCCAAAGCGACGTACAAATGAGGAGAACAATAGAAGCAATCAGACCATCGAGAGAGCAACAGTATACAAGTGCCATGACAAGTCTCAGTTAGTCTAGCACAGTACACGTAGCTAGGATATTTTTTTTTTTTTTTTTTTTATATAAATAGAATAGGTAAGTGTTAGTATTAGTTAGTCAGGTGCTGATGAAAAAGATGCGTCTTTAGATGTTTTTTGAAAATGGCTAAAGACTCAGCTGTTCGAATTGAGATCGGGAGGTCATTCCACCAGCTGGGCACAGTACAGGAAAAGGTCCGTGAGAGTGATTTGGTACCTCTTTGGGATGGCACCACAAGACGTCGTTCACTTGCAGAACGCAAGCTTCTGGAGGGCGCATAAGTTTGAACTAGCGAGTTTAGGTATATTGGTGCAGTGCCAGTTGTGGTCTTGTAGGCAAACATCAGTACCTTGAATTTGATGCGAGCGGCTATTGGTAGCCAGTGTAACCTGATGAAGAGAGGGGTAACGTGAGCTTTTTTTGGCTCATTAAAGACCACTCTGGCTGCTGCATTCTGGATCAGTTGCAGAGGCTTGATAGTACATGTGGGAAGGCCCGCCAAGAGAGCATTACAATAGTCCAGTCTGGAGAGAACAAGAGCTTGGATAAGGAGTTGTACAGCTTGCTCTGACAGGAAGGGCCTAATCTTCCTGATGTTGTATAAGGCAAATCTGCAGGACCGGGCCGTTGTAGCAATATGGTCTGTGAAGCTTAACTGATCATCGATCACAACTCCAAGGTTCCTGGCAGTCCTGGAAGGAGTTATGGTTGACGAACCCAGCTGTATAGAGAAGTTGTGGTGAAGTGATGGGTTAGCGGAGAACACAAGCAGTTCTGTCTTAGCAAGATTGAGCTGAAGGTGATGGTCCATCATCCAGCTAGAAATGTCACTCAGACAGGCTGCAATGCGATCAGTTACCGTCGGATCATCTGGTTGGAATGAGAAGTAGAGTTGAGTGTCATCAGCATAGCAGTGGTAGGAAAAGCCATGCTTCTGAATAACCGATCCTAATGACGACATGTAGATGGAGAAGAGAAGTGGTCCAAGCACTGAGCCTTGAGGAACTCCAGTAGCAAGAAGTTGTGACTTTGAAACCTCACCCCTCCAAGACACCCTGAAGGACCTATCTGAGAGGTAAGACTCGAACCACAGGAGGGCGGTTCCTGAGATGCCCATCTTTCTGAGGATGGACATGAGGATCTGGTGGTTAACTGTGTCAAAGGCAGCAGACAGATCCAGCAAGATGAGTACAGAGGATTTGGAAGCTGCCCTTGCCAGTCTCAGGGCCTCTGTAACCGAGAGTAGGGCAGTCTCAGTTGAGTGTCCACTTCTGAAGCCAGATTGGTTGTTGTCCAGAATGTTGTTCTGTGCAAGAAACAGAGAGAGTTGGTTGAACACAACTCGCTCAAGTGACTTTGCAATGAATGGAAGGAGGGATACCGGTCTGTAGTTTTCTAAAAGTGCTGGATTTAGAGCAGGTTTTTTAAGCAGTGGGCTTACCCGAGCCTGCTTAAATGCTGTGGGAAATGTACCAGTGTGAAGCGAGGTGTTGATAATGTGAGTAAGCGCAGGTATGACCGAAGAAGAAATGGCTTGAAGGAGGTGAGTGGGGATAGGATCTAGCGGACAAGTAGTGGGATGATTGGAAAGGATGAGTTTGGAAACCTCCGTCTCTGAGAGAGGAGAAAAGGAGGTGAGAGATTGTGTATTTGTCGTTATGAAGTTATTATTAGTTTGTGGTGTGAGGAATTGGTCACTGATGGTTTTTGTTTTATTTGTGAAGAAAGTTGCAAAGTCATCAGCTGTAAGAGTTGATGAAGGAGGAGGGGGAGGAGGACAGAGAAGAGAAGATAAAGTTTTGAAGAGTGCGCGAGAGTCGGAACAGTTGTTAATTTTGTTGTGGTAGTATGTCATTTTAGCAGTGGAGACATTTGCAGAGAAGGAAGAAAGGTGTGACTGATACACACTAAGGTCGGTAGAGTTTTTAGATTTGTTCCATTTCCTCTCTGCAGCCCTTAGTTTAGCACGATGTTCACGGAGAACATCGGACAACCAGGGGGCAGAGGGGGTAGCGCGTGCTGGTCTGGATGAAAGGGGGCAAAAGTTGTCTAAGCAAGATGTTAGAGTGGAGCAAAGAGTGTCAGTAGCACTGTTTGTGTCGAGTGCTGAAAACTGAGAGGGTGAAGGTAGTGCGGATGAAACCATTGAGGATAGGCGAGAGGGAGAGAGCGAGCGTAGGTTACGTCGAAAGGTGACCTGCGAAGGAGCGTGTGCTATGTCAGGAGTTAGTGTGAGGTTAGAAGTGATGAGGAAGTGGTCTGAGGTGTGCAGTGGAGTTACTAATGTGTTGTTAGTGGAGCAGCAGCGTGTGTAGATGAGGTCCAGTCGGTTACCTGATTTGTGAGTAGCCGTAGTAGACACTCGTTTGAGGTCAAATGAAGTGAGAAGAGTGTTGAAGTCAGCAGCCTGGGGTTTTTCTAGGTGGATGTTGAAGTCACCGAGCAGTACCAGAGGAGTACCATCTTCAGGAAAGTTTGAGAGTAACACATCCAACTCCTCCAGGAAGTCACCCAGTTGACCTGGGGGACGATACACAACTACAACGTGGATTTTAGCAGGGTGGGTAATAGTAATTGCATGAGATTCAAATGAACCGTTGCCTGTAGGAGATGGTAGAAGATCAAATTTCCATTCATTTGAAATAAGGAGACCAGTGCCTCCACCCCTCCCAATCGTGCGGGGGGTGTGGGAAAAAGTGAAATTAGTGGAGAGAGCTGCAGGAGTGGCAGTGTCCTCAGGTTTGATCCAAGTCTCAGTTAGGGCCATGAGGTTGAGACCGGAATGGGTAGCAATAGAAGGAATAAAATCTGCTTTGTTTACAGCAGACTGGCAGTTCCAAAGACCAATTGAAACAGAGAGTAAAGTAGTAGAGGACAGAGGGACCGTTCGTAGATTATTAGGATTGGCCTGCCTCCAACATACAATCAAATGAGAAAATAAGACAAAACACTTACAGACTGCTGTTCACTTCTGCTGTTCGACTGCTTCTTCTGTATTTCGTATTTACAATGTTAAAGTGGCTGACAACAATAAATATTCTTATTAGGAATAAAACTGCCTCGTTTTGAATTGTGCAGAGTTGTAGCTGAATAGTTGGGCCTACTACACTGTATTTTAATGTTGGTCATTATGGTGGTACTTGGAGAGCCAAATATTTTCTGAGGTGGTACTTGATATAAAAAGTTGGAGAACCACTGTTTTAAAGGAATCGTATAAAACGAAAAACTGCTTTTTAAGAACTTTTCAGTGAACCATTTCTTCTTTCCCCTTGTAGATTCATCAAGCATCCAGCTGTTTATTGGCAATCTGGTAAGGAATTGTTCATCTGCTACATTGCACTGTCACTTCTGGAAGAGATTCATTGACCTTTTGTGAAAGGTTTTGATTTTACTTAGTTTAATAAAAATTTACTTGATTTGATTTTACTTGTTTTACTAAATACACTGTATAGTTAGGATTCTGATTAAAACAGTGTAACTGGGGGCTCTGAAAAAACTGCTTGTGAATAATTTAATATTGCAAACTTTCATCTGAATACATTAAATAGGTGTTTAATGAATAGTGTTGTGCACTTTGTTTCCAACCCCACTGTTATTGAACTTAAAGTGAAAATATTGTATGTGATTTTGTTTTGCATTCAATTTTCAGTTACAGATATTTCACAATACTAAAGTTGATATTTTATGAGTATTTATTTTTGGTGTTTTTGTTATTTATACATACAGGACAGTACAGAAAGTGCACAAGTGTGTGAGAGAGGAGGACACGGCATCAGAAAGGACCTAGAGCTGGGACTCTTTCAAGGATCACCCAAAGCACAACCACGCTATATGCACAAGGCAGTTAGTTCTAACATTTTATCAGAATTTGAAGAAACATTTCTACTTAAAATATTAAATGCATTTCATTCAAGGCAGCGTTTTTCCTGCGTAAAGAATTTCCTCTGGCCGTCGACAAAACTCAGACAGTCCTATCCTTTACCACCGACATGGTTTCTGTTGCAGGTTCCATTCTCAAACTGTTCAACACATTTTCACTGCACAAATGTACAAATCTCTTGTAATGAGACACATTAGTAAGACATGTTTTCACAGAAACTATAGATTTCCACCAAAATAAAAGATCAACTGGTTTCAGTCAAGAGAAGTTCCAAGGGTTTCTCTTGCAAGTGCAGCACAAAATATGCATGTTATGGTACAAACACTGAGTCTTTAAATGTTGTATTTGGATTTTACAGGTTGTTAACAATACATCCAAGCACAAACACTGCAAGCTAAAGTTTGGGATTATTTTCATCTGTTTTATACTGTATGTTTTCAAAATAAAACTGCTGTTTTACCATTTTCAGCGTGTGGTAGTTTATTGAAGTTGATTGTAAAGACATTGCTGCCAGTCATTTGATTTTTTATGTATGTGTACAGTGTTGATCTAAATGCAAACTAGGTTCTAATTGAACATACAGTTGTGTATTCATTCATGTTGAAAGTACGACGGTGAAACAACGTCACAATATCAACGTTGATTCAATTTGCAAAATCAACACATAATTCAGCGTTAATCCAACGTCTACAGAACGACCTTCAGGGGCGGACTGGCCATCGGGACAACCGGGAGAATTCCCGGTGGCCTGGCAGCCAATTTGGCCCGCTGCCCTGCATTTTTTTTTTTTTTTTTTTTTTTTTAGAATTTATTATTATTATTTTATATTGTTGTTGTTGCTTTTGTTGCCTACCGAATGTACTAAAGTGATTATTTCCGAATTCGCCATTCAATAATAAAACTCTAATAAATCATGCCTTGACTGGCAACGCGATTCACCTCGCGCGCGCTCTGCGCATCCGCGCGTCCGCCAAAAAGACGCGAGACTCTAGAATGGAGTGGAAGCGCCCAGGTGGAGCAGAGAGGCTAAACTGTCCTGCTCAGGGCTTCAAGTGCAGGTCAGTTACATCTGTAAATAGACTATTGTAGTTTTATCTTTGTTTACTTAGTTAAACATTAAACTGCTAGCAAATGTTAGCAGTAGCTGTCAATTACTGCAAACTTAACAAAAGGACATAATTACTATTGTAAAGAGACGGAATTTAGCAGATAAATATTCACATAGTTTTATAACGGGTTTAGGAGGAGTTATGGCAGACAACAACACAACCGTGTTAAATTTGTTAAAAACAAATTTAACCGTGGTTTTACTAAAAAAAAAAACAAAAAAAAACATGGTTACTAACTTACTATAGTTAAACCATGGTAACCACAAATTAATGGTTTTGCTACACGATATAGTTTCACCATGGTATTTGTAGTAAAACTCTGGTTATACAAATAGTAATCAATCCACCAAAAACATGGTTACTTTTACCATAGGTCTAATAATACCATGGTTAATTTTCCTTAGGAATAAACATGACCCATGATAATGCAAAAACATATTCAATTTTAAGCTTTTTCTATAAAGATATATTCAAGATGTAGCTATTATTGTGCTAATTTCGACAAGGTAAAACAATAATGTAATACTTAACTTTTTCTAAAATAAATGTATACTATGTGCAAACAAATTACAATGAGGTGGCTAGCTGTTTTGCATCAAGGTGCTGGAAAAGTGACAGGTGCAAGAAAATTTGTGAAAAAAGTAAACATACACATGAGAGACATAGAGATGTCAGGGAAAATGAAGAGACTAAAAAGGAAAATGGAAGTTCAAAAGATAGATAACCTTTAAGTATTTTGCATGGCCCCGGCCTAGGAATTGAAACTTTTTTATGCAATGATGATGATGGCCATACAAAAAATATTGTTGTCTGGTTTCAAAATTTGTTGTGGATGTATGGGACGGCCTGGATGAGAGTGAGATTTCCCGGCCTGAAATTTTGTCCCAGTCCGCCCCTGACGACCTTAATTCACCAATGCCGAAGGTAAGACGGTGAAACAACGTCACGATTTCAACGGTGAAACAACGTCATGATTTCGCGGTGAAACAACGTCACAATATCAACGTTGATCCAATTTGCAAAATCGACACATAATCCAACGTTGATTCAACCGTGGTACCCGACGTTGATTCACCGGTGAATCAAGGTTGAAATGCCGGCTGGGTTATTAATATATATTAATAAAGTGTATTGTTATTTGCATATAATCAAATGTTTTCTTTGCCTGTTATTAAATGTATTTTTTTTTTAATAAAATCAACAAATGTGTGTTCTATTATTAGTTGAGAGTGTGGTTTATTTATTGATTATCACATAACATGCATGAGAGAGGATTATAGATGTCGTGAGGGTATTTAATTAAAATAATGAGAGGGGAAGTTTTGATAGAACGACGTCTGTCCTACATCAATCAGACATCTTGCAGATGTAAGAACATCTGATTAACATCGTTTAAACAGCGGATCACGGACGTTCTAAATTATTTAAGTCTTAAATACATAGGCTAGGCGTCGTCTTAACAGCTGGCAGGGACGTCTCAGCGACGTATGCCAGATGAGCAAACACCCTAAAATATACATCTGCCAGACGCAAAAGACGACATCACACAGACATCTCCGCGACGTGCGTGTGCTATCTGGGTTCATGCCATTTGTAAATATACATCCTTTCCTGTCATTCAGACCTGCAACACATTCCAAAAAAAGTTGGGACAGTAAAGCATTTACCACTTTGTAATGTTGCCATTCCTTTTCACAACACTTAAAAGACGTTTAGGGACTGAAGACACCAAGTGATGAAGTGTTTCAGGTGTAATTTTGTCCCATTCTTCCTGCAAACAAGTCTTAAGGTGGTCAACAGTACGGGGTCTTCGTTGTCACATTTTGCGCTTCAAAATGCGCCACACATTCTCTATTGGAGACAGGTCGGGACTGCAGGCAGGCCAGTCAAGTACCCGTACCCTCTTCCTCCGCAGCCAGGACTTTGTAATGTGTGCAGAATGTGGTTTTGCATTGTCTTGTTGAAATATGCATGGACGTCCCTGCAAAAGATGTCTTCTTGAAGGCAGCATATTGTGCTCCAAAATCTCTATGTACTTTTCAGCATTAATGGTGCCATCACAGAAGTGTAAGTTACCTTTGCCAAGGGCACTGACACAACCCCATACCGTGACAGACCCTGGCTTTTGGACTTGTTGCTGGTAACAGTCTGGATGATCCTTTTCTTCTTTGGTCCGGAGCACACGGCGTCCATTCCTCCCAAAAAATACCTGAAATACTGATTCATCTGACCACAGTACATGTTTCCACTGTGTGATGGTCCATCCCAGATGCCTCCGAGCCCAGAGAAGTCGACGGCGCTTCTGCACACTGTTAACATAGGGCTTCCTTTTGGCACAGTACAGTTTTAACTGGCATTTGTGGATGTAACTACGTATTGTGGTACTTGACAAAGGTTTGCCAAAGTAGTCCTGAGCCCATGTGGTGATATCGCTTATAGATGAATGACGATTCTTGATGCAGTGCCGCCTGAGGGATCGGAGATCACGGTTGTTCAGCTTAGGCTTGCACCCTTGTCCTTTACGCACTGAATTTCCTCCAGATTCCTTGAATCTTTTAATTATGTTATGCACTGTTGAAGGTGAAATATCCAAATCTCTTCCTATCTTTCTTTGAGGAACATTGTTTTTGAACATTTCAATAATTTTCTCACGTATTTGTTGGCAAACTGGCGATCCTCGGCCCATCTTTGCTCCTAAAGGACTAGACCTTTCTTGGATGCTGCTTTTGTACCAAATCATAATTACAATCACCTGTTGACATCAACTGTTTCAAATCACATCATTATTTAACCAATTTACCTCATTACTATAGCCCTAAATTGCTCCTGTCCCAACTTTTTTTGGAATGTGTTGCAGGTCTGAATGACAGGAAAGGATGTATATTTACAAATGACATGAAGTTGACCAGACAAAACATGAAATATTTTGTGTTCATATTGTCTGCAATGAAATACAAGTCAAAGTAAATTTAGAAATCATACTTTCTTTTTTTATTTGCATTTTCCATACTGTCCCAACTTTTTCTGATTTGGGGTTGTCTTATTTTGTCGTCATGATTTCGTTATTAGGAGATAAAAAATGGCTCTTATCAACCTTGATTTACATTACATCACATTATTTTGACAGTTAAAGTTTTGGGCGGGTTTTTGTGAGCTTTTGGGCTGGAAATCGTCCATCCAATCTGGCAACACTGGCGCCAGCCAGCGAACGCAGATTTGAATTTAGCAGCCGATGATAGACGCACTGAATGGTCTAATCACGGCGGTGTGATTGTATCAAATATAGAAAATATTATTCGGCTATTTTTTGTCTTTTGGAAGCTGCATTCAAAATCCACTTGGCTCAAAAATCTGAGGTACGTGCCCCCTTAATGGGCATGACGCCTCTGACCTTACCTCTACATGCTTGCGAAGGGTTGATGTCGAGATTTTATAAGCTGCTAGTTTGGTCTCTCTAGGCAAACACAGCTTACACTGCATAATAGAGCATAAATATGGCCAGGGGTTCACTTCATTTCCTTCGAGATCAACTTCAGCAGAATACGACGGGGTTTGGTTTTCAGCTGGGTCTGCACCATAACGCCTGTCTTGTCCGTCTGCATCTTTCTTGTGAGTTTAGCGCCAGTTTGTTCTCCTCCCATTATCTACTGCAGTAGTTACAAGGGAGCGTTTTTTTTTTTTTTTTTACTCAGTAATTGAGGGGTTTTAAAATGTAGCGAAGTACAATACTTCTAAAAAAAATATACTTAAGTAAAAGTAAAATTACAGATTTTTAAAATTACTTTAAAAAGTAGAAGTACACAAAAAAGCTACTCAATTACAGTAACGTGAGTAAATGTAATTCGTTACTTTCCACCTCTGCTATTTAGGCATGAGAGAGCATGAACAGAACGCGTTAATGGAGGCGCGGTTTCCCATGTGGCCGAGGGATAAACCAGAAGTGAAGGACAGGGTCCTTTGAGAAAGAGAAGAATATGTAAAGGAACTTAAAAAGAAAGACAGAGAGAGGGATTTGACTTTGACTGACAGCGAGTCAGCAAAATGGAATTTTACTCTCTGGCACGAGCCGCTTCTGAGGTGTTTTCCGGAAGTAGACATGAAACAAGGGTCCCGCGGTAAAATCGCGTGGATATATGTGAAAATCGACGAACGTTGGCAGGTGAGGAGCTGGTCGAACCTGGCCATAGAGCTGGCACAGGGGGGTGGATGGATAGAAACCCCTAAGTATAATAAAGATTACCGGGGCGCACAGCCGCGCTCCAATGTGACAAAAGAGAGACGGGCTAGCACTAGAAAAGTGAAGTCTGTCCAGCTAACTGTGGCACTGCCGAGCGATCTGAACAAACACAGGGTTTGGTGCCCGGTGACGAAGGCGTACATTTACGGTGCTTACTATGATAATGAGCAGATTACCAAAGAGCCGACTGAAGTCTTCAGCGTGACCATGCATTATAAAATTAATATTTTGACATGCGCGCACCCCGACTTCGATTGGATCATTGGGATTGAAGCAGAATTGCATGAAAAACAACCTGATGTGCGTATGGTACGTCGAGGTTTCATGAAAAGAACACGCAAGCTCCTGTGTGAGCCCCAGAAATAACATGTTTACAGGATAAAATGCAGCGGTCCGTGTCTGTGGAGAGCCTGACAGAGGAGCTGACGGAGGCGAGGCAAGTCATCGAGAAACTACGGACACAGCAGCCTGCAGATGGATAAGTATCATTCTTTGGATAATTTTAATGTTAGGAAATGTTTTGTTGATATTGATTAGAGTAAGTTACATGTTAGAATGGAAGATTATGACGGGGAGAGTTATTTTTGCAGAGTTGCAAGTGGAAAGAGAGAATGTTACCGGATATTAGAGCTGCATGATTAATCGTTAAAAGATCGCGATCTCGATTCAAATACCCACACGATCTAATTTCCGAATGACAACGATTCGCCCGTGTCTATTAAAACTTTGAAAAAATCATACCGGAACATTCAAATCTGCATTCGCGCTGCTGCTGATCCAGAGAGCAGACAGTTAACATGTTTAGGTAAGAAAAAGCTTCACAAACAGTCTTTTCAACTACACAGTATTATTTCTGTCTTACAGTCATTCATAGAAATACTGGGATAAAAGTTTATAGTTCGGCTACAAACATTGATGTCTATGGTAGCGATCAAAATAGAGCCACTCATCTTTTGAAAGCAACTGGTGCTTCAAATAACGTTTGTGTCGATTGCATCATTTCGCCACTAGGTGGCGACAAGTGACTGTTAAAAAATGTATTTGTTATTGAATCATTCATTCGAGATTCGTTCAAAAACACTGATTCATCCATTAATGAAACAAGTGAGGTATAAGTGAGTCATTGAATCATTAATACAAACCAATTTTTCATCATTTTAATTCTAAAAGTTGGTGTATTAAATACACTATATTTTAAATACATATACCCCGGGTTTCACAGACAAGGCTTAAGCCTAGTCCTAGACAAAAATGTAAATCTGAGCTGTTTCAACTGAAAGAAACTCGCATTGACTGATCTTAAAATATATCAGTGCCTTTGTTTTGTCTCAAGATGCACACCAGTAATGTTTTTTTCTAAGCATGTTTATAAAAATTGCTTAAATGTCTTAATTGAACTATGATCTAATCCTGGCTTAGTCTAAGCCCCGTCTGTGAAACCTGGCCATACTGTATTATATATTAAAATGTTTAATAATTAATTTAAATTAAACACTTTTAAATAGACTGCAGCAATTAATATTTTGTCACACATTATTTTGTTTAGTTCAGAATCGTGGGAGAATCGTGATCTCTATTTGAGAAAAAAAAATCGTGATTCTCAATTTATCCAGAATCGTGCAGCTCTACTGGATATGAATTAACTGTGTGGGGAACAAACAAAGAAAAAAAGAGCGAAATAGAAAAGAATACCGCACATTTTTGGAAATGGTTAGACAACGTTAGTACGGATAAAATAATGTACTACATGGTGAGAAAACCTAAAGTGAGACTTAAAAGTACTGTGAAAATAAGGCACTGGCATAAAAAGGAAATAGAAATATATGAAGAGAACAGTTTTGTTGAGGAACAAGACGGAAACGGAACGGTTAAATATTTTATTGGATCGACTTACAGAACCAGTATAACAGGAGAAGTGCCATCCGTGGTAGAAGTGTCCACAACCAGAGGATCGAGAGTCTTTGGGGAGATCTGTGGCGGGATATGACTAATGTGTACCACCAGCTTTTCTCCTTTCTTGAGAGTGATGGAGTCATTGACTGTACCAACGAGCTACACATGTGGGCACTGCATTATGTGTACCTTCCACGGATTAACCCGGACTTGGAGGTTTTCAGGGAACAGTGGAACAATCATGGCTTGCGCACTGCTGGTCACCACACACCAAATCAGATGTTTGTCAGAGGATGTCTTCAGAGGCAAACATCATCACTCTGTGCAATGGCAGAGATTTTTGGGCCCAGCCCTGCTCAAGATGGTGAGATTCCTGTTGTGGATTAGCAGGAAGTTGTCACAGTTCCTGCAAACCAATTCAGTCCAACCCAGGTACAGATGCAACAACTGCAGAATGTGGGCATTCTTGCAGGAGCTGTTGGAAGTCCAGCTATCGATGCACTGCAAACCGTAATTAATATTCTGCAACAGTAGCTTCCTGTCGATTGGTTCTATTGTAATTTTTTATTTTTCCTTAGCCATCTTGAAGAAACGGCTAAAAACACATATCTTCCATCTTTATTTGACCCTCTAACTCTAGCACTCTCTATTCTAATTCTATTTTATATATCTGTCTCTTTATAAAAAAAAAAAAACACACACACACACACACACACACACACACACACACACACACACACACTTGACCCTCTATCAATTGCATATTTATTCTCTAACTGCTAGTTTTTCTAACACTAGCTTTCTTTTTTCTATTCTATCTACTTGTTTCTTTAAAATAAATGAATAAAAAACACTAGGTTTCCTTTTTTCTATATTCTATCTACTTGTTTTCTTTAAAAAAACAAACAAACAAACAAACAAAAAAAAAAACTTGCTTCGTGTACTGTGTTAGGCTAACCGAAACTTGTCATAGCGCTTGCATGTTCTTGCTCTTTTGTTGGTTTTTTGATTGCTCCTATTGTCCTCATTTGTAAGTCGCTTTGGATAAAAACATCTGCTAAATGACTAAATGTAATTTGAAAATAAAACTATATATATATATATCTTGTTAATGGATTGTTGACTGATTTTATTTGGTGCTAATTTTTAGGTTATTTTTTTGGTGAAGACTTAAGCATACAGATAACACAAGCCTTATAACATAGTATTTATTTTTATAGACATTATAGGCAGTATTTATATTTGAAACCTGGTAAGATATATCACATTTGTGGAATATAAATTAGATAATGGATATAATTTATTCATCCCAGGGTGTAAATTGGGTCATGTTACCATTGCTCATATATAAAATAAGAAATAAAAGCATATTTGAAATCTTTAAAAAAATAAGATTACTTGTACATATACTCTACTTATGAAACTATACAGTAGAAAATATAGATCTGAGGATTGCACAGTTTTATTTATTGCATTTATATTATTGTACTATTTAAGCATAGTATGTTTAAAGATATCAAAGATATGAATCTATATGTAATATATAAGGATATTAAGCTGCTGACAAGTCTGAGGTAAGTACAAATTGCCCGGACACTGAGGGAAGAGTTGGAATTATGAACTGGAATGGTTTCCTGAGTCTAAGAATGGTTTCCTGTGGCTGTATTACAGAAACAACTTAAGTCAGAGTAATAGCTTGTCTCTTTAGTAAGAGTGTGATTTCAATTTGGAACCCATTTTAAACACTGAACTTGTCAAATCATAACAGGACTTAAAGGGATAGTTCACACAAAAATGAAATTGTTTTTCACCCTCATGTTGTTCTGAACTTCTCTGAGTTTATTTCTTGTGTGGAACACAAAAGACAATATTTTGCAGAATGTTAGTAACCAAACAGTTGTTGGTCCCCATTTACTTCCATAGTATTGAAAAAAAACAACTAAATAATTGATTTGGTTACCATCATTCTTCAATGAAAAAAAAGAAAAAAGAAAGAAATAGGAAGAAATACTTCTGCTGTCCTGACCTGAGTACAAGCTCTCATTCTAATCCTGAAAGTCTTAAATACTTATGTCTTAAATACCATATTTAAATACTTCATGTCTTTAAATTAATTTGAATGGATAACATCACCTGTGTACCTAATTACCGTTTGTCTGATGGGTGCATAATCTCTGAACAAAAATAGGTTTCAATAAGCGCCACCTGCTGGCGATAGCTATAAATGTAAGCACAATAAAAGCTGTTGATTACAAAGATTTTGACTGTTTTCCAAAGACAGATATTGATTGCAAAGGTCTGTATCTTAAACCTGCATTGATTGCTTACCTCCACTGTAACTGATTTCCCCACACAAATGTTAATGATTTGATGCTAACTTCAGTTTGATCACTGTTAAAGCTAGAATGTCCACTAATGTGTTTATTTACAAAAAGGCATGAGTGGAGAAAAACGAGGCAATTTTATTTTTATAAAAATTTTCATAAAACTGCGATTTAAATATATTATTTCTATAGGCTATAAAAAAAATAAAAAATAAAAAAAGACAATAATTAGGCATGTTAAATAGCCTAGTCTATGAATGGTACACACCCCTAAGCTCACATAAATGGTTTGACCCAAGTCTTCAGCAGCCAATGACACTGACCTGTTCAAACTGATTTTTAACTGGCATTTCACATGTAATTACCACGTTCAATACGCGTATTTAATGCGCAGATTTTTCACGCATAAACAACATATATTTAAAGTGTGAAATAAAATTCACGTGTTTTTGGCTTTTTTGGCCTTCCATAGTGATAAAGGATTGTTTGCCTGAAATGTAGGTGAGTAGGCAGTTGCAGTGAGGGGAGGAGTGAAATAAGCAGTCAAGACGGACAGTTCTGACCTCTCGAAGTGGAACAGATAACGTTACTAGATCAAAGGCAGATATCGCGTTATTCTCACTCATATGCTGTGCTGTGCTGCTGATAAGCATGATAGCCTATAATTTCAGTTATGTTGCTTTTATATGAATATAAATATGATGAACAAGACACTCAAAGTGCTTACTATTTAATCCCATACGAAATGCGTTATCATCCATTTCTACTTTAATACAAACATTTATTTTAGATTTTTATAGAAATATGACAACAATATCTCACACAGAGATCGCACTGTCATAGTGTTTGGGAATATTCAAGCATAATTTAAATACATAATAGCTTGAATTCAGATAAAAAAATAAAACATTTTTGCAGAGAACGCAACATCACGGTTGTCTGAACCAATGAGCATTAAGCTGTGTCGTCAGCCAGTCGTTTCCCATCATGCTTTTGATCAACGCAGTCGGTGGAGAGCAACCAGAGATTTTCTTACTATAGGGAGATGAGACCACTTACTATAGAGTGGTGGAACTATGATGTCACTTTGTAGGCAAAAACCCGGAAGCGAGTTAGCATTTCCGGTTCCATCGTCCCAGAGTCAATGGGTTTTTTGAATGGGATTTTGGTTAAATCCCTAAAATAAGGTCCGTGGTTCACACAGGCTCAAGATACTTTCACGTTTTATTCTACGACATAAAACACACCAGTTACACCACACTTGTGATTTTTTTTAAACTGTTACCTTTCTTAAAGGGGTCATATAATGCTATATCCACTTTTACAAGTTGATTGTACTGTGATGTGTGTTGGCAGTGCCTGTACACAACCATCCTATAATGATAAAAATCCATCCAGTGTTTTTTTTTTAATCTCCTAATATGTTTTCCCCTGTCTCAAATCGAGCTGTTCGTCTTGTGACATCACAAGATCGGAGGCCCCTCCCACGATTGTTGATTGACAGGAGCGTTTCAACACAGACCCGCCCTGAGCGAGCTGTCATCATAGTCCGCCATTGTTTATACGCTGGAGCAGAATGGTGTCTAAGCGATCATGGTGTTCTGTTCTTGGGTGTAATAACGAACACAGCAGTCTTTTTGATGTTCCTAAATCAGAACCACTGAAGACGCAGTGGCTGAGTTTTGTTTTTCGAAGGGAATAGTCCCCCAGATCAACCTCAATTCTTTCATGTTTGCGCAAATCATTTCTCACCAGACTGCTTTATAAGCGAGGGTCAGTTTAAAGCTGGTTTTGCCAAGAAGCTGCTCCTTAAAAAAGGATCGGTACCAACTATTCGTGTTCCTGATGCACCTCCAGAAGAAGTGAGTGTAACGTTTTATTAACCTTTATATTAATCTTTGCTAATCGCTTGCATGTTTCACCATGAATGTGGCTAAACTTTACACTAACTTTCATTACGTGAAATCAAGTGTTCATTACGTGAAATCAAGTGTACATTACGGCATGTTTTCTATCTACGACGTTCTCAATATAATTCATAATCCCACGTTTGTAATGAACAACGCGTTATGGTTATTGTGTTATTATAAACTGTGTACGCTGTGGTAAAGTTAACGTGGTAACAGTACATTAAGCTTACTTTTGTAGATGGTTTATAACGGTGTCTGTTTCTGATTAATAAGTAATAAAAAAACGTGTTGTAACAGTTATAACTGCATGAAGATGAATGGTAACTTTAACACAATACCTGCAAAATACTGTTTACATCCTGCAAATGCATATGATTCAAGACTATAACTATAAATACTCTCATTTATGTTTTCCAATATAACAACATAAGTTATGTTATCTGATCACTTATTTGCTTTTGTGTAGGCAAGCGCATCTGAAGAATTGGACATGGTGCAACATGTGGCCAGCCAAAAGAAACTGATTTCTTCTCTACAGACTCTACCTGGCAGCCCTACATTTTAATGAGAATGCTGGGCGTCCCCAAGCCACAACGGCAGCCGGGGAGCCACTATTTAAGGTGGGTTTCCCAAAATACAAGAAAGGACAATGCTCTGCAAAGCCAGTGAAAGTAGAACCAACATTCCGTGAGTGTAACAACTTTTATTTAAATGCAAAATAGTCATTGTATGTATAGACATAATATCAGAAGCTGAACATAAATAAATTTTGTAAAAAAAAAAAAAAAAAGACACCTTATAGACAATTTTATTTACAAAACCATGTAGCCACAACACTAAGTGAGCAACCCAACTTCAGAGTAAACAGAAAATAACAAAAACATTTTTTTTTTATTTGTACAGAGAACGTGGACAACCTGTTGGAACTTATCTTTGAGAATGTGGTGGTGGACCCAAGCCCTTATATGGACGATATCCTGAAGATCTCCATACCTGAGGATCTCACGTCCCAGTTTGACAAACTAGACAAACAGGAAGTGATAGACAGCTACGTGTCTAGGTTTAATCAAGGGCAGGTCTGAACCCTACATATTGTCCCTGAGCATTAGGGAACTCTGCCCTTATTCGTCGCATCACACAGGAGGGCAGCACAACCCTGATTCTCCAGCCCAGAATGCCCCAACACCAGCTGACGAAATTTCTGTAGGCCAAAAACCTGTAACGGCTGAGAAAATTCAAACATTTTTTGTTGTGTAAAGTAATGTTATTTAATGTCATAATTACATTTATTTATTGCCGTTAGTTTTTTGTCAATTATTTTTGCTGTTACAGCATTTTTTTTTTTTTTTGAATAACATTGCAAACCTCTGTGAAATTCATTATTTCTGTCAATAAATGTTAGTTAGTGTGTTAGTCACAACTGTTTTGTGTCTATTCATTATTTAGTATTTAATGCTGAATGGCATGTTATGTGGTTATTAAAAATTACACTACAGATGATCAGTTACCCATAGTGAACTTTATGCTTTGCTCTGCAGTCGCTTATATTATAATAGGAAATTATGACTGAAATGAATCAAAACATAACTTACCCTTGTATTCCCCTCAGACCTAAAGGCCCATAGTCTGCTCGGTAGATGTGTAATGCATTCTGAAGTGAGAACACATTTAAACAAACAGGTTCCAGGCCTGGATGATCAACCATACATTGAGGTGGATTTTCCAGCTGCTGTAATCTTCTTAAAACCTACAAATTCTGAATATGCTAACTGCCCTGAGATTTTTACAAGATGATTGCATGATAGCAATACAATTTAGGAAAAGTACTGTACCTGTGGCATCTCCCTGCAGCATATATTCTCAGCCTCTGTAGGCATTTGCCCACAATTTCCACACAGACACCTATAACAGGAATATCAATGTAGTTACAATACTATAGATGCACTTGAATGTTTTCTTAAAACATTTTCGTACTGCACTGGACGTTAAAGTACATACACTGCACTGCATGCTTCAGCCCTGACAGTTGTACCTAACACTGCATAGAGAACGTTACGCCCGTTTCACACCGCAAGCGTGAGCGGCGCATATTTTTTCGGCGCCCATGTTAACAAATGAGTGTATTCACACCGGGAGCAGGAGCAGCGCGTGAGCGTCAAGCAGGAGCATCGCGTGAGCAGCGCTGCAGCGATCGTTTCGGCGCCCAGTCTATTTTTGCTGCGCTGCTCATGCTCAAATAAAGTGACAGCACTCTGTCACGGTGCACACACGAGGGAGGAACAGGAACACGCAGACGAGGACTTAAACTCAAATAATAGTCTTTAATGAAGACATCCGGGCAGGGCAAGACAAGGCAAGGCTGACATAGACAGGAAACACCGGGGAGTAACGAGTAGACCAGACGAAATCAAACTCAAAAGACAGGACTAATATACACAGGGTAATTAACACATAACGAGACAAACACAGCTGGAACATACTTAACTCATAATGACATGCAACAAGGACAGGAAACAAACCATATATGGACAAGAGGCGGGAACACATGACACACAACAGAACCCTGACATAACTCCCCCCTCCCGAAAGGCTCGTCCCGAGCCTTAACAGTTCCATCGGAGAGGGGGGGTGGGCGCTCTGGAGGCCCCTCAGGACAAATACGGACAAGAACACAGGACGGGGACCTCCAGAGTGGAACAGACAGACAGGGACCATGGCGGAGCTGGGAGCTCTGAAAGCCATGGCAGTGCAGGGAGCTCAGGAGGCCATGGCGGAGCTGGGAGCTCTGGAGGCCATGGCGGAGCTGGGAGCTCTGGAGACCATGGCGGAGCTGGGAGCTCTGGAGACCATGGCGGAGCTGGGAGCTCTGGAGGCCATGGCGGATGGTCTTCGGGGGCCTTGACCTCGGTCCCCTCGGCCCGGCCCCTACAGCCGGAACTCTTACTACCCCCCCCAAAATTTCCCTGGGGAAGTGAGGGGGTATCAGGAGCCCTCCGGGGCTAAACAGACAAGACAGTACAAAACAAACGGGAACGCCCTCCAGGGCCAGACAGACAGGACAGGACAGCCCACAGGAACAGGAAGCCCTCCAGGGCTATCTCGGAGGCTGAGGCTTCTTCTGGGCATGACCAGGAGTCAGAGGCCCTCACAGGGTCCCTCAGCGACCGCCTCCACCTCCACGACAAGGGGGCAGGTGGCTAGAATGGCCTCCATGGCCACAACAAGAGGACGAGTCTCCATGGACAAGACAAGACATGATGATTAAAATGTTCCTGTGGGCACAACAAAACAGACACACGGCACTCCTGGCCATGACATGTGGACTAAATGTACTAATTTTATTGAATAGTACGTGGGGATACGTTTTTAATTAAAATATTCATATTAAATCAAGGTTTTATTGACTTTTAATGCACCTTATTTCGAAATGTACAGAAATACGTGCTTTCAAATGTCCTTTAGTTAAGATTATTTCATTTATTCACTATACTATTTATTACTACTGTCTCATTTCAGTTTTAGTTTGGCTCTAGTTTTGTATTTATTCCAGTTTTTATGAAACGGTTCATGTAGCGTGGATTAAAATTCATATACAGAGTAAATCCTGTTAAAAAATAAGTTTGAAAAAGTTGTCGGGAGCGTGATGGTGGTGACGTTGAAGGCGAGCGACTGTGGTACAGTAGTTTGTTTATAGCCTAAGTTTAGCTTTTTAGTTCTGCCGCTTTTATTTAGGCTTCAAAATTCGTCAAAGTTATATTATTTTGTGAAGATTATCTTGATGGACAAAACGTGTAAGTTTCATGAACTATGATTGAACACAGAGCTTATTTTTTGCGATTATCCAAAAGCCTATGGAAAAATCCTATTGACTTTTTGTCGAGGGAACCAGTTTCATGCTAACAGCCGATCAGCATACAAAGTGACGTCATAGTTCCCCCACTCTATTGGAGAAAGCGTAACGGTCAACTTGGATCACGTGTGCCTTGATAACCAATCACATTACAGCCTTGACGTCATTGAATTTCAGTCAGAGAGTAGTGCGACACTCATTGGCCTTTTACGGATACCATAGGAATGAATGGGAAGTGCCGTAAGCTGAATCCCACCTGTCGTAAAAAAATCTGTGACTTCTCTTATAAAACAGCATTTTTTTTGGTGTAAACTCTAAAAATAGTTAAATCCAAAAGTATTGTTTAGTGTAAAACATGTTGTAGATTAGCCAGATAGGCTGTCGATTAATTAAATGATGAGCTGTTTCCTCTAAAAAGCTGTTTATTCAGCGTAGTGAAGCCTCTCCTCCATTGGCATCCATTAAAAAAAACGGCCTCTGGCCTTCTTTCCCATGTACTGTCAGACCGTTAGCGTTAGCTTTAGCCGTTATGCTTTTTCGGCTAATGGTTGCAGGCTTGCCTTCTAGTGGATTTGGAGCAACTGCGCTCGACTGCACAATCCAACACAGCCGCCTCGCCATCTCGAGAGTTTTTTGGCACACGTCAGCATGACATAAGAGCATTTCGCGGTGATCACCGGTGATTGGTTCTGCGCAGATTTTGCTCGTCTCAAACAAGCCTATTAATTTCTTTATGTACAAACTGATTAAAATTATCTTAAGCTTTTGGGTTTATTTTGCATCAAACAAGACAACTTTAAGCAAATAATGTATAAATAGTGTCTACATTAATTCTAATTCTATTTTTATACAATAAAAATACAACGTACTTCAATTAAAAAGCCTTGGACAAACCATGCAAAAAAATTTTTTACATTTACATTTAATCATTTAGCAGACGCTTTTATCCAAAGCGACGTACAAATGAGGAGAACAATAGAAGCAATCAGACCATGGAGAGAGCAACAGTATACAAGTGCCATGACAAGTCTCAGATAGTCTAGCACAGTACACGTAGCTAGGAAATTATAATTTTTTTTTTTATATATTTTTTTTTTAAATAGAATAGGTAAGTGTTAGTATTAGTTAGTCAGGTGCTGGCGAAAAAGATGTGTCTTTAGATGTTTTTTGAAAATGGACTGTAAAGACTGTTCGAATTGAGATCGGGAGGTCATTCCACCAGCTGGGCACAGTCCAGGAAAAGGTCCGTGAGAGTGATTTGGTACCTCTTTGGGATGGCACCACAAGACGTCGTTCACTTGCAGAACGCAAGCTTCTGGAGGGCGCATAAGTTTGAACTAGCAAGTTTAGGTATATTGGTGCAGTGCCAGTTGTGGTCTTGTAGGCAAACATCAGTACCTTGAATTTGATGCGAGCGGCTATTGGTAGCCGCTCGCTACCAATTCTCGCTACCAATAGCCGCTTTTTAAAAAAAATGTTGCAGTGTTTTCCGTCAAAGCGTCAAAAAGCACCTGATGGAGTTTGAACTTCACATTAAACTACTTCTGTTTCACACAAATGCCGACACAGACGTGCATGTTCGGCTAGAATCGGCCAGAACTCGTGCATCTTTGGAAGCAGAGCTGCGCGAAAGTTACAAAAAATGGCGTGCACACAGCCACGCGAAATGACGTCACACACACTCAAAGTGTACTTCTGTCAACACCGCGATGACGTCATATTTGCCGTGCACACCCAAGAGAACTTGCGAACGCGTCGAGTATAAATCACCCTTTAGGCTACATAAAGTGAAACAATACTACACTTTAAAATCTAAAAATTAATAAAATTTCTGTAATCGTTGAACCATTACTTATGTAATTTTTGCCGTGGGACACAAAAGGCATTTTCTGTCATATGCTGTGACTGACAATAGAACCATATACACCAAAGCACAACATAAAATCACAAAATAAATCAATTTTATAAATGCGTTGCAATCCAAATCTTCAGAATCCATACGAATGTGGGGAAAAGACTACAAGAGCTGGCGATAGATGTTTCTCTGCTTACCCCAAGGGCATCCAAGATGTAAGTGACTTTGTTTCTTCAGTAGAACACAAACTGAGATTTTTAACTCAAACCATTGCAGTCTGTCAGTCATATAATTGCAGTCAATGGGACTCACATTATATAAAAATAAAAAACATACACAGACAAAACCAAATTAAACCCTGTGGCTCGTGACGATATATTGAGGTCTAAAGACACAAAACGATCGGTCTGTGCAAGAAACTGAAAAGTATTTCTATAATTGTTTACCTCTGATCCGCCGCACTGTCCAACTGTCCTGAGTGCGTGGTAGCCTCGCGCTAGTGTCTGCTGCTACAAGAGCTGTCAATGGTCCATTTGAGAGATAGGTGACGGTAATGCTCTTATAAGTCTGCGATCCGCCGTAAAGCAAGAAGAAGACGTGCCGGCTGTTGTGTGTACGAGCTCAGGACAGTTGGACATTGTGGTGTATCAGAGGTAAAAAATGATATAAATAATGTTCAGTTTCTTGCACAAACCGATCATTTCGTGTCTTAGGACATCAATGTATCTTCACGAGCCGCAGGGTTTAATTTGGATTTGTCTGTGCATGGTTTTTTTTTACTCTCAAAGATTTGGTGACCATTGACTGGCATTATATGACTGTGTCACGGTGCACACAGCAGGGAGGAACAAGGACACACAGACGAGGACGTAAACTCAAATAATAGTCTTTAATGCAGACAAGGTAAGACAGGGCAAGACAAGGCAGACAGGAAACACCGGGAGTAACGAGTAGACCAGACGAACTCTAACTCAAAAGACAGGAACTAAATACACAGGGTAATTAACACATAACGAGACAAACACAGCTGGACGAGGATTAACTCACAATCACCTTAAACGAGGACAGGAAACAAATCAAATATGGACACAGCCCTTTTTTGCGACGTCACAAAATTCAATAACGAATCACGTCAAGGGATAGATTCTAGTGAGAAGGCAGCAGGTTAATCAAGTATAAATTATAGAGATCACATGCAAAATATACCAATAGGATTACCAGCACAAATCCAAAAATAAAATATGATGTTTTATTAACAAAGTTCGGGAGGAGCACGTTCAGATAATTAACCTAATTAACAAGAGAGGAGCACAATCAGTAATCAACCCAGTTAACAAAATAAGAGGCATGTATATATACACAGCAGACTTACCTCTGTTCATTGACAGTTTTCCAGCATTCGGTTTGCACCCTTTGCCATTATATCACAAACTCAACTTTTCCCATCCAAACAACGAGACCTATACTGGGGATTTTTTTGGATCCTCCGGCCAATCTGCCGGCCCCAGGAACGCTCCTTCTCCGCCAGACACGGCTGCCGAGCTCCAGGCTTCGTTGCGGCCGCTGCTCTCTGTTCGACCAGCCACACACTTCCCACGATGCTGAGGTTTAACTGCGCCTCCACCGGCGTCACTTCCAAACTTCTTCCCCGGCATCCTCTTATTATTCGGCCGTGCCAACAATTAATCTGATTGGAAAGTGGATCGATCGTATTTAAGCCCGAGGCAAACGCTGATTAATTCCGACGCTCCGTCTTCGCGAAGGGTAAACAAAGCGGATCTGTATCTAAATTATTCATCTCCCTGCAATCAGCCAACCTCACTCCTAAATCCACTCCAGCAGGGCGGCCAATATTTCGAGCAAAGCCTTCAACGAGCCTGGGCAGTGCCCCAGATCTCACTGTGGCAAAGCCTCATTCGCTTCCCGCTTCAGCTCAACCTTTTCACAGCGGCTCTTCTGGCCACAGTGTCGTATGGAGCCTGGCCTCCAGCTCTTGTAGCAGCAGATTCTAGCGTGAGGCTACCTTCGCTAGCGGCGCAGGCCGTGTTGCAAATTAATGTTTTGATATAATTGCAAAAAGGCGGGTCGTTTGTTGCTAAAAGTTTTAAACGATGTCGTGACATAAAAGGATGTAAATAAAATACACAACGAAATTACTCAGATTTTCTGAATTAAGTTTCTCTAGCATTTTTTCCATTATTTTTAAAATTACATTTCACTCAGATAAACGGATGAAAAAGATAGTTTTTGAGAAAATAAGTACAACTATTTACCTATGATTAACAATTATAGGCACAAACTAACAAATAAGGTGCATCATAAAGAACCGATTATTATTGAACAAGTGCAACTAGCAACCTAAGGCCACGTTCACACAGCAGCAGAACACGGTTGTCAGTCCGGTATTTGAGTTCGTAATGCAGTTATGTTCACACACAGTATGGTTATTTACGGGTGTGACAACCGCATTCTGTAACCGAACTCACACCTGTAAATTTTCAGGACTCACAACCGCATTCTCGGAACACACGCGCCGTGTGAACGGAACAGGACTGGACCACTAGCGTCTGTCACGTCATACAGTGCGAGAGAGAGCTGCTCTGCCGCAAACGTGTGTGTTGCGTGTTTTCATGTGAGGTTTCAGTCACTTACAGTGACGGAGAAATGAGCTGTGTGTCATCTTAAAGTTTTAGATCCAGCCAGTTTTCCACCGGAGCCGCTCCCGTCAGCTTTGTGTTCTGCGCACGACTCAAATATGCTCCGTTCTCTACCCAAATATATAAAGCTGCTATCGGTTAATGAAGATTTGACGGAAGAACTCGCGGCTCGATTGGACTCTTGTCATGTCAGAAGTAATAAAACTTTCAGTATTATGCACGTCGCCATCTTTGATTTTACGTCGGTCACTGTCGCTATGGTCACTGGTAAGGAATACGGGCTTGACTCCCGTTGCACGTTCATACAGACAGTATTCCAAACGCAAATGTAAGCTGCTGTGTGAACGGGACATTTCGAGACTCACACCTGTAAGTAAATGTGGTTGTCAATCCCGAAAAACTGACAGTGTGAACGTCGCTGTGATGTGCATATTGCAAGGCACCTCTCTCCAAGTCTCTAGCTGATGCCGCTCGTCTAGCTTTTCAATATTTTCTTCTTTGTGTGGTTAAGAGGAAAATGTATGTCTTTTTAGCATCTTATCACTTTTTAAAAACATGCTAAAATTTGCTAAATACATTTTTAAATGGCTAAATTCGTTGCTATGTGCTTTGGGGAACAAATTGCTAAGTTTTGCAACACTTCAGGCTACACAGGCATTTCAGCATTTCCCGTCAAATGCCACAATCTAAAATGCAAAGACATACAATCTACTCCACTTTCCTGCAGCGCTGCAGTTTTAAATGTGTTATTTTAATTCAGATAGGAGGTCATGATGTGACGTATCGATCTACCGTTGGTCACACGGTATCACGTCATGTGAATTCGCAGGCCAGAGTTCACCAAGCTTTAAAGGGATACTCCACCTCAAAATGATTTATTTTTCGTTTTTCACTTACCCCCATGTCGTTCCAAACCCGTAAAAGCTTCGTTAGTCTTCAGAACACAATTTAAGATATTTTAGATGAAAACCGGGAGGCTTGTGACTGTCCTATTGACTGCCAAGTAAATAACACTTGTCAACGTCCAGAAAAGTATGAAAAGCATCGCCAGAATACTCCATCTGCCATCAGTGGTTCAATCTGAATTTTATGAAGCGACGAGAATACTTTTTGTACGGAAATAAAACAAAAATAATGACTTTATTCAACAATTAGGCACCGTAACGTCTCCTCTGCATCAGCGTAGTGCCATTTTGGAGATTATCCCCTGGACGCAAAATGCGTACACTCTTCTGTATCCGAAGCTTTTACGGGTTTGGAACGACATGGGGGTAAGTGAAAAATGACAACATTTTCATTTTGGGGTGGAGTATCCCTTTAACTTTGGAATGCAGCAAAATGTGAAACTTTTTGCGCAACTTTGCGCTTCCGGTCTGACGCATTGGCATGCGTATGAATGGAAGTCAATGGAACGAAGCAGCTTAAGCAAGAGTAAGGCTGCCTCCGCATGCAACACAAGCCCTTACATCTCAGTCTTTCCCGCTGCTACTTCTAAATTTTTACCTTTTCAGTGGCCTCCAGCTCCCATAGCAGACTCTAGCGTGAGGCCGCCTCTGCTAGCAGTGCAGGCTACACAGATTATTCAGGATGTCACAAACCCCCACCCCCTTCCCGCGGCCTACAGCAGTTGAAGCAAACGTGAGGCTGCCTCAGTTTGCAACACAGGCCCACACATCTCTTCAACTCCCCCATGCTACTAACAACCATTTTTCTTTTCAGTGGCCTCCAGCTCCTGTAGCAAATGCTAGCGTGAGGCTGCCTCCGCTAGCAGTGCAGGCTACACAGGTTCTTCAGTACTCCATCCCGTGGCCTACATCTACAGCAGGCAAAGCAAGTGTGAGGCTGCCTCCGCTTGCAACACAGGCCCACACTTCTTTCTTTTCCTCCATTTTTCCCTTAAGGCAAAATACTTCAAACGAAGTTCGTTTTCGTTCTTCGTTTGGAGGCAAAAAGAAGCTTGAAAAGGCTGAGCGACAGTATACTGTTTTCAAACATTCCAACACGCCCGCACTGCTGGAGGTGGGGTGTAGATTAATGTAAATGAGTCACGACGCTCGCGCGTCTGCCCTAAACACAACAACGATGCAATGAAGGTGTATCTAGGTCTTCTATTAAACTGGATAAATTATTACATGTTTTTATATTTTATGTGTTGTCATAATTTGATAAAAACAAAGGTTTATTATTGTATGTTCTTTTGGCATTTCATTTATTGTATACCTTTTAAATTTGCTTATTGAAAGAACAACAGCAGCAGTAGCAGTATGGTGTAACATTTAATTGAAACATGTATTTGGTACTTGCTACCTTATATCTTTACTCTTTCGTTTCATTCTTTTCATGGCTTTGGAAAACTTGCGTCTGATGTTTCTCTACGTCACTTTTTGCATAAGTCAAGTCAAGTCACCTTTATTTATATAGCGCTTTTAACAATACAGATTGTGTCAAAGCACTTAACAGTATCAAGTTGGAGGATAGAGTGTCAGTAACATATAATAATAAGATTAAACACTCAATTTTCAGTTAAGGGCATTTCATTATTGAATTCGGAGATGTCATTGTCTAGCTCAGTATAGTTTAAATAGTATCTGTGAAATCCAATTGACGATAATCGCTAGAAATTAAGTGTCCCCAACTGAGCAAGCCAGAGGCGACAGCGGCAAGGAACCAAAACTCCCTCTGTGACAGAATGGAGAAAAAAACCTTGGGAGAAACCAAGCTCAGTCGGGGGGCCAGTTCTCCTCTGGCCAGGATATTATTGTCTATTTATTGTTTTAATTAAAATTTTAAAAAGGTATACATGTATTCTATTTCTATTTTTATATTGTTGCAATTTCCAACAATAATAGTATTATGTAGTTAGGTATTTTATTATTATATTTTTAGTTATTTGTTTTATTTTTAGTTTTATTGTATTAACCATAACTCCGGGTCGTCGACACCAAGCTTCGTTGCAACTTCTTTCTAGGAATGAAATGCTTTCTCTGAATCTTTAAAGTCTCTTTGTGAGCGATCGTACAGGTGCGGATAAATTTGTGGCAGCTCTGCTAGGCTATTCGACACAGTGTATTTATGTTGCTAGTGACCTGGAGATGTTGTTCCCCTGCCTGACCTTTGTAAAATGAGAAATGAACCGGGAAAAAAAAAAATTGCGCATCAAAGAAGGTGGAGTTCCAGAACACACCCACCAGTTGCGTAATCGCCACAGACCAATGGTAGCTCAAAGGTGTTTAAAAGCCAAAGCGAACTTTCTTCGATTTAATTTGAAGTATATCGGGCCTTTATGCTTCTCTGTTTCCCATCTCAAGCCCCAGAGGCCAATATTAAGCGTGAGGCTGCCTTTGCTGACAATTGCGGCCCCTGCTCCTCTCCTTCACAGCTCTCTACTTCATTTAAAATCACAATATTCTCTTTTCATTGCAACGTCACTGCCCATCCCATCAAAAGCTGTTGCCTCGGAGCCACATCCAGTGGCTCACAGCATCCGAACACAGATCCTGGCAGGTGCGGACATAGACCCCTTATCTAAGGCCGTCACTAATGATTAATTTGGTATCAGAGTTATCGTTGATTGTTCTGATAATTAATCGGATAATCATAATATATTTTTATGGTAGTAAAATTAGGCCTAGTCAAACAATAGTCTTTAAAATTACCTAAAATACATATATAATAGCAATGAGGCCATAATAATTGGTTCAAATAAAGTACCAAAAGCAAGTAACAATATGGCTCTGTTGAACAAAACTTAACGTATTATAAACAATATAAATGTACATTACGCATTATATCAAAATCCTACAGAGGGCACCAATGGCCCAACAATCATTTTTACGTCACTGTGCGATTTAATCCTCGCTTGGCTAAACCACATTAAATTCAAATATCCATTTAATCTTTAATATTTGGCCATTTATTTACGAATGAAATGCTACAGCAATTGTAAATCCTTAAATGTGGACATCAAGAGTTTTTCATTACGTTCAGTTGTTTCACAGAAATGATCAGTTCATCTTTTCCCCCATAGGCGGCGTGAATTAAACGAGGGTTCATGATCAGCCCTTTCGATGCCCGCCTTCTCAGTTTCGCATTAGCCCATTGGAGCGGCTACCAGAAAAATGTGGGTAAGAAATGCCTTCTAATCGATCTGTCAGCCCCGCATAACTCCCTGTTTTCAAGCATAAACTCCTAGATTCCTCTTGACAAATTCTCTCTCAATAGTAGGACATTGATCATGCAATCAATATGATAAAATCATGGGTCTTAGGACTTGGCTGGCAAAAGTCGACATCACCTCAGCTTTCAAGCTATGCTTATCCATTCAGATTCATGGTGCTTATTTGGGGTACGCTGGCACTGGAAATTCTATTTTTTTGTACGTTTAACTTTTGGATGCAAAGCAGCACCAAGATTTTCTGACGTATTATCAGAAGCAGCTTATTGGAATTGTCAAACAATTACGCAAGTAATCCTCATAGCATCTACCCCGTTTAGACAACTCAAATTGTACTGAGTATTGAACTCCCTGTCAGATGCTGCAAGAGTGCTCCCAGTCGAACAACCTTGGCTTGTCCGTCCGTCTACTAGCGAGGCTTTCCCTTCCAACAACCGTGAGTATTGAGCTCCCGTCGGATGCTGCAAAGGCCTCCCGGTCAAAGAACCTTGGCTTGTCTGTCTGTCTATTGGCGAAGCTTACCCGTACGATGCCGTGAATATTGAACTTCCGTCAAATGCTGCGAGCGCCTCCCGGCTGCACAACATTGACTTGTCCATCCATCTACCGGTAAGGCTTACCCGTCCGATGCCGTGAGCATTGAACTCCCGTCGGATGCTGCAAAGCTCTAGCAGCTGGCACTTAAAATTTAGTTCAACCCACGAGTCGCTCCCATTAAAGCTACGTGGACCTTCCTGATCAGTCGATTCAAGCCTCATCCACTCTGTCATCGACCAGTAGGTCCTGGTCGGTCTTCCCAAATCATGCTGCTCCTCGTCCATCGGCTAGTAGGGCCCATCTTCCCAGCGAGCTACTCCCGTGGGAGGCAGTATGGGGCCCCCAGTCTGACAGCCCAAACACGCTGATCTTCCTTTTATCAGTCGGTAGGGCTCACCGATCTGACGCCGCGAGCTGCTCCCGTCAAGAAGCAGCATGAGCCCTCCCAATCGAGCGCCCCAAATCATTCTGTTCTTCGTCCATCGGCCAGCAGGGCCCGTTCACCCGGCGCCGTGAGCTGCTCCCGTCGGAGTTTGTGTGGGCCCTCCCGGTCAAAAGACTAAGTTTCTTCCTGAAACGCCTGCCCGCCAAATTTTCGGCGCTCAATTTGGGAGGTTATTCGTCGGGCGGCTGTCCTTTTGCTCTGTTGCTTTTTTGGGGGTACTCTGGGTTCGGGCCAAAAACTCTGAGCTCGGTGCCCTCCCCTCGGACAGCACGCCAAATACGCATAAACTTTATTCTATTTATTATATGCAAGTGTAAACTCGTGAAAGAGCAAAAAACCCATGAAACGGTGGTTTAACGTGAATTTAGAACGCTAACTCGAATAATAACCAGCGGCAACATTGTAAAAGTAGCCCGGAGTCAGACCCACCTCTCCCGCATCAGCGTCTGCACTTCATGCGTGTATGCTGGCGGGCGCGAATTGGAATCACAAACTTGGCTGCATTCGAGTCTTCAAGGCATTTTGAGGACAAAACATTGTCAAGTAAGTAACTTTAACGAATGTTACAGTATCCACTCTTAGCTGTCCGCTAGTAAAAACATAGTTTTATCAGTCATTACCCGTGGATCAAGAGGCCCTGGCTGGTGTGACTGAGTGGAGGTGAGGCTAATTTGCATATTCATAGATCCACGTATAGTAAATGAGGCAAAGGTGTAGAGTTACACTCAAGCTATTTTAAGACATGAGAAAATTATTTTCACAAGAAAAAAACATTTAAATGTGTCATTTTGATGATGAGTTTTAAGGGATAACATTTTTGACTACAGGGGGACTTTAAAAGTGCATTAATTGGTATTTTTCTCATTGCCCCACTGCATAGTTTTAGCTTGTACAACTTCCAGTTTCTTTAAAATTGATGGTTCTGCAGACCCATATGCCATATATACATAGTCGATATTAGACCTGATGATTCAAGCTAAATTGTTTATTGATAAAATTATAAAAGTGCTTTTATACAAATATGATATAAAAAGATTCATAAATATTTCATGTTTTTAGCTGTAAATATGTAATGTTTTTTTTTTTAGATGTTTCAATAACTTTCGTTAACTCTACAATATGTAAATCCACTTCACAAACTAGTTACTCGTCAGCAGCGATGCTAAAGCTACAGCAAAAACGGAAGTTCAAAGACAGAATTCTAAACATGGCAGCAGGCTTGTTTCTCTGGCGCACAAGGTCTATACATCTAAATTGTATATTTCAGCATAAATCAAAACGTACAAAAAGATACATTTTATACCTGTAAATATTACGTACTAATACCTAGGCTCTGTATAAACAATGGCTGCCATTTCAGAAATCTGGTCACTTACTGCGTAGTCGCCAAGCAAATACACACAACCTGATTCACATTTAAACTGTTTACTTTAATTGTAACGAACTGATTACTTTGGCCTTATAATGCAGTTCACTGTTCACAACATAAGTGTAAACAATAAATGCTGATAAAGACTGCAAAGGAAACTGGTTACTGTTTGATCCATGATCAAAAACATGCCTCTAACTGAAATAGGATTAACTTAAATCAAATTTTGTAGCTTTACATAAAGCACCATAGGAAGAAACTACATACATTATAAAAGCATAATATTGTAATATAAAAAAAAAAAAAACATACACTCCTGAACAAAATCTTAAGACCGGGGGAAACATTACAAGTATTCGCATTTTGCACTGGTGGATCGTAACCAGGTTGTAAGTACTGCTTCAAAATGCCAAAAGAAGAAACGGGAGCAAGAGGCAAAAAGTAGAGACTAGGCAATTTATTGAAAACTGCATTTAAACTCAAACAGGCTGTTCATCAGCTGATCAAAAGTTTTAGACCATAGCCTTAAAAAGTTAAAATCTACACAAAAATATGGATTTCATGTCATTGTCCTTCAGGCAGTCACATGACCTCCTGATGGCAAAGGCAAAAATGTTTTCTGTCTTTGAACATGGCAAGATTGTTGAGCCACACAAGCAAGGACGCCACCCGTTTTGAATGATATCACTCGATTGAATGGCCTTTATCAGTGGTTATCAGGTCACAGATATGGGCCAGAAGAGGGCTGCTGCGCCTTCTGGTAGGATGAGAAGGCATCATCGATCCACAAGGTTAATCCCCGCACGCATGTATGAAGGTGAAGTTACCACTGGAGTACCAGCAGAGGCGATCGTTTCCCCAATGCCAACAAATGCACACGGACCAAAGACCAGCGAAATAGCTTAAAAGATGGATTTAGATGACTTCAGGACACATATACAGGTACTGTCTCATAAAATACTCCATTGTTCCGTGTTTATGAATTAAGTTATTAATTTAAAATTTGCTTATGGTGGGAAAGGGATTGTGTAAAAAGTTCACACATTTACCATATTTTTACCATAGTAACTGTCGCTCGACCATGTCATGTGTAGTCAATATACCATAATAAATATACTATGCTTCTCCCACCGTAACCATAGTTTTACTGTGGTATATCTAGTAAAATCCCAATAACTTCAATATTTACTATGAGTTTGTAACGCTCAGCCTTTTCAGCCAAGTTACAAGAGTAAAATGGGAGTCAGATTTAACTGTGAGAGATGACTAGTGGTTAAACGAATGAGACATAAAAGGAGATTGGTTTAAATAGGATAGGTGTATTTACAATGTTCACATAAAAGACTTTAAAACAACACTATAAAACCAGGTAAACTCAGTCTGTTCAAAGAATACAGTTCGCTTGTCCATACCCTAAAACAGTCCAAGAATCCCACTGTGTTGATAAGTCCAATGTGAGTGTCCACCCGTGTATATACAATCCACAGAAAGGGAAATCCAAAGTTTGTAGATAGTGTCTGGACAGGTGAGCTCTGAAAGTGATAACTCCTCAATTCAGTTAGGTGACAGTCACCCTGTTTGTTTGTCATGCTGCTCTCTTATCCAGTTGTAGTTTCCTGCTTCCTGTCGTGACTAGTCACATGACAGGCCAACCACACAGTTCTTAAAGACATACACACACTTAAAATGTTAAGAAGAATAAAATGGACTAAAAAACATGTAAACCAATTAAAACTCTATAATACATTAAATCATTGCAATAAATAGAGCGGTAAAACATGTCTTTTGTGTGACAGTGTTACATAGTCCCCCCCCCTTAACTTTCACCCCTCGGGGAAGAAACTAGCCTCTCAGGAGTACTGTCACCCATTGTCCATGAAATGGGTATCCTCTTTACCGTGTGTATTAAAATGTCTTTGAAATAAATTAGATAAAACTAGGCACCCCCATGCAGGCACTAGTTTGCTGGAAGGTATTGGGGAACCATAACAGTGAAGAGGAGATCGATACCAGGCTGGGTATCCCTGGGTAGGTTGCGCTATTCCTCCCCGGTGCTTCCTGTACCCAGCATTGCTGGCTCGTCGCTCTGTCTGTTGATTCCTCCTTCCACGTTGAACAGTTGGAGTTGATGTGCAGTGACAAGATGGTTCGGGGCTGTGGTTGATGACGTTACACCCTTTGCAGTCTCCCACGTAGCGCCAGACATCCTTTCGGACCGTTGGCCACCAGGCGACCTCCAGGATGTTGAGGAGAGTTTTCAGTCGACTGTGATGACTATCCGTTGTCCTTTCGTGGAGGTTCTGTAGCGTTCGCTGGATCAAGGCTTTGGGAACCACGAGCTGTATTGCGCTTGCCCTGGATCCTTCGGTACAGCAAGCCCTGGTGGTTGTGTACGGTGATCCTGTCTGTCTGGTGCGTGGAAGTGGAGATGGAAAGGGTGGCGTCATCTTGCTGTGCGCTGATAATTTCCTCGCTGGAGAAGGAAAGGACGGAGAAGATGTAGCTGACAGCTGGCCCTGTTGATGTCATAGCGGTGGTAGTTCCTTCCGTCGCTCTGTCTTGAGTAGGTGGATACGTGGAGATGGCAGGACGGTCCGTCAGAGGCGAAGAGGAGCAGATGGTAGACGGCACTGAGTCGGTTTCGGTAGGCGGTGGTACAGTGACTTCTGGAACATTCTTTTCCCAGATTTGTTTAGTCCACTGTTTATCTCTCCTCCGCAAACACTCAACAACCTCTTTCCCTAATGCCTCTACTGCCTGTTTCACAAACTCCTCCATCTTTTGGAACTTAGTGTCCACTCCCTCTCTAAAATAAACTTCACAATTAATATTGCTTTCGACAGAGTCTTTATAATCCTTCTCCAGTTTTAAGATAAATGTTTTTAAGAGAAAGCACTTCAGCGCATAGCTGTTCACAGTCAAAGTGGTGTAAAATAAGTTTGTCACTAAAATCAGCAGGCGTATTAAAAGGAGCAGCGTTACCAAAATGTGTCGTCATCTTTTTACCACTTCTCAACACAGCTTTCAAAATCATTGACGTTCCCCGTACGGGCCACCATATGTAACGCTCTGCCTTTTCAGCCAAGTTACAAGAGTAAAATGGGGGTCGGATTTAACTGTGAGAGATGACTAGTAGTTAAAGGAATGAGACATAAAAGGAGATTGGTTTAAATAGGATAGGTGTATTTACAATGTTCACATAAAAGACTTTAAAACAACACGATTAAACTCAACACGAGTGTAACCCGTGACACCCGAATATCTTGCAAGTTATTTTATCAATGGACCAGTAAGTTCAGCAGTCTAGGTTCGTCCAAGGAGAGAGATGCGCGACAGCAGTGAACCACTCAGATACGGGGGTTGAGGTAAGAATAAGAAAAGATTATATTTTAACAATGACCCAGAAATAAACAAAAAAGAACAACAATTTTTGTATCTCACAATCAGTGTACAATGACCTCAGTTTAGTTTACATTCAATAGTAAGGATTTGTACCGTTTTTTCCTTCCCTTACAGACTTTATGGCAATATCACTAATCAAGGTAAGTTGATGTTTCCCTTCTGTTTTTCTCCTTTGTTGATAGCTAATTCACCAAGTTAAATTTTAAAGCTGTTTATCATCAAGCATGTAATCAACCTTTTCCCTTCTTTAACTGTTTTGTTCTTAAATTTTATCTTAGTTTAGTTATTCAACACTTTGAACATTTACCCATAAACCTCAAACAAACTTCTGAAAGAATGAACACCCAATAAACAAATTTACATTCAGTCTGAACACCTTAAAATTAATCAAGAGTCCAATGTTTGTAATGAACACTGAAAAAAAAACAGTCTGTTCATAAATTTAGTCCAGGAATCCAGGAATGGATGAAATCAGCAGTCTCTAAAGTCTATGCCGAAATAGGAAGAGTGATACGAAATTCCACTCCTACCGTTTGAAGATGAATAAGTTCAATTTCTGTGCTTTTTCAAAACAGGAATGTTCACAAACTCCAGTTAACGGGTGGCTCGCCAGTCCAACTCCACCGTTACGCACACAGAAGAGAGTTGGACAGTTCACAATCCAGGAAAGGTTCACACTTCACTCGATTCGCATCCAGAGCAGACATTCAGCAGATGAACATGAACAGAACATCACATGGAACCAAAACAAGGCGAGGAAAAAAAACCTGGCCTTGAAAACACAAGGCCAAAAGGACAATTAGTACTTTACAATGTATATATTAATTCAACACAATGTCAAATAAACAACAATATCCATTCATATACTTCTGTGTACTGAATTTCTTTGTATGATTTCTTTTCCCTTATTTGACATACAAAGCATGTTAATATATTGGTATTTCACAGGAATTATCATTACTTTTGTCTCTATTTCACTCTTAGGTCTGTTTTCATCATTTATACTACACCAAATAAATGGTTAATTTATGAAACACATTTTTAACAAGACTTTGAACCATTTTGTAACGAAAATAAAATGAAAACCACATCAACTCACCAAGGAAACTCATTCAAATGTACATATGAAGCAGGAAAACTCCCGATGGCACACTTTTGAAGATATCACTCTCAGACACACTCTGTTTTTCTCTCAATCCTTCGTTAGAAATATATATATGTGACAAATCATATTAGCATTATGATAACGCTAAAATTGCGTTATTAACATGCGTTTAGAACGTTACACGAGATAAAGCAACTGTTTCTGCTGTTACACAAGTACTTAATTTTATACAACTGATGTATAACGATATAGAGCCATATTAAATTGATCTTACATCATTTATATTCAATTCTGAAGCACTGAATCTCCCGGAGCAGCGACGGACATCTGCTCTCATCTCAAGTTCACGGAGAAAAGAAAGATCTGGAACGCACTGCGTTGTAAAATTGCCGCGATAGCGGAAAACGTAATGACGTCATTCAAAACGCGATTTCATTGGATGCGATTATAATCCTCAATATTTTACTTTTATAAAGATTTATGTTCGTAAATATTTTATTAAATCACAAGTACATATTTATTCTGGCAGCACTTTTCATCATTTTAATGTTATTTATTGGCTCTATTATTCTGTTTCTGCTACTACCCACTAGTAACCTGGGTTACACGAGTTTAACTGGATTGAGGAGTTATCACTTTCAGAGCTCACCTGTCCAGACATGCACGTCCTGATATTGCCGAGTTAGACGTGTTCCTGGGTCAACATATTTTGTTGACCCTGGAACAACATTTTAATCGAAAAATATAATCTTAACCATATTTCTACACCTAAACCTAACCTTACCCATGAGTAATCCCTAAAATCAGAGGAATTGATAGATGAATTACGCTGATGTACAGGCACCAAACACTGATTGTAATCCTAAACTTCACAAAAATTATAAACTGGTTCTTGAAATCTGATTGGTTAATCACAATGTTGTTCCAGGGTCAACAAAGATGTTGACCAGAAACACGTCGCACTCGGCAATACCAGGTTGTGCGTCCAGACACCATCTACAAACTTTGGATTACCCTTTCTGTGGATTGTATATACATGGGTGGACACTCACATTGGACTTATCAACACACTGTGATTCTTGGACTGTTTTAGGGTATGGACAAGTGAACTGTATTCTTTTAACAGACTGAGTTTACCTGGTTTTATAGTAAACCAATCTCCTTTTATGTCTCATTCTTTTAACCACTAGTCATCTCTCACAGTTAAATCCGACCCCCATTTTACTCTTGTAACTTGGCTGAAAAGGCAGAGCGTTACAAGTTTATCTCAGTAACCATAGTTTTACTGTGGTATTTCTAGTAAAAGCCCAATAACTTCAATATTTACTATGAGTTTACCTCAGTAACCGTAGTTTTACTGTGGTATTTGTAGTTAAAGCAAAATAACCTCGATATTTACTATGAGTTTACTTCAGTAACCGTAGTTTTACTGTGGTATTTCTAGTAAAAGCACAATAACTTTGTTATTTACTATGAGTTTACCTTAGTAACCATAGTTTTACTGTGGTATTTCTAGTAAAAGCACAATAACTTCAATATTTACTATGAGTTTACCTCAGTAACCGTAGTTTTACTGTGGTATTTCTAGTAAAAGCACAATAACTTTGATATTTACTATGAGTTTACCTTAGTAACCATAGTTTTACTGTGGTATTTCTAGTAAAATCCCAATAACTTCAATATTTACTATGAGTTTACCTCAGTAACCATAGTTTTACTGTGGTATTTCTAGTAAAAGCCAAATAACTTCAATATTTACTATGAGTTTACCTCAGTAACCGTAGTTTTACTGTAGTATTTGTAGTTAAAGAACAATAACCTCGATATTTACTATGAGTTTACCTCAGTAACCGTAGTTTTACTGTGGTATTTGTAGTTAGATCACATTCTCCAGCAGCTCTTTAAAGAAGCCATCTCTTGTAAAGGTTGTCTGTCTCTCTCTCACTCTCTCTATCTCTCTCACTCTCTCTCTCAGCTTTTCCTTTCCTATTTTTCTAAACTGTAATCTGTAATTAATTTACACATATTTTGCTCTCTGTGGTTTATTTCTGTGGTTCATCATGGCATATTTTTAAAACTCAGAATCAAATTTTGACCAGTTCTTTCAGAAAGCTGCTGGAATTAACAGGGAACTTGAACTCAAAGCTCCCAGTGCTGATCTTGAAGAAGCTGCCAAGGAGACTGAACAAGTCATTCAAAGGTTCAACCCTTCACAGGTTTTGTTGAACACTTTTAGTAATAACTGATTTGCTTTAATGAGCACATTCTTATATTATGTGTTGATCATATCTTTCGTTATAGTCCTTCTGAAATATTTTGCTCACAGATCACAGTCTCAACATGTATATATTTCTCTTCATTTCATTTGAAAGGGAAGACCAAAGAAGGCCTGTCATGGGATTTGAATTTGGCCATACTGTGCATTTACGGAGAAGACCAAAAGCTGCAAAGGAATACACTTCAAATGGTACGTCTGTATTGGTCTGAGCACCTTTACTATTTGCACAACCTTTGATGTTTCTTTAACTTTGGTTTACACACCCCACCGCCCCGCCAGAAAGAACCCTCAACAAAGTGTCATGTTGAAGTAGTAATAATTCATACAATTGACCAAATCAGCAAATTCATTTGATATTGTACAAGCGTACTCATACAAAATTCTACAACTTTTACTCCTACTGCTGTTATTGGCCATTGCCTGCCCTCAACTCTCATGCAGATTGTGCTCATAGTAAGTAGTCAGAGTGTTTATGTTATAACGTTTATATTAAGTCCATTGTATTCTTTATTAACCTTTACGAATTGGTGCTGTCTCTTCCCGTTCTAACAGTACATGATATCTGTCCACACCTCAGAGTCTGCCTTTCTTTCCGTGTTGATTTTTATTGAACACATCTGTCTAAGAAGCAAGATTCTGGAAATGCTAGTTTAACTTCTCATGTGACAAATCAGATCTTCAGTTCCCTATCTGACGGTCACTACGAGTTATGTCATGATGACATAGGGGATTTACTTGGAAGCCCCAATCATCTCTGACTAAGAGAAAACGCCAATGAATATTGGCTAGTGGAATTTGCATACCTGAGCCACTCCCCGTGCACACGGGTATAAATAGGCGACAGGTGCATCCACTCATCAGATTTTTGCTTCGGAGCCGAGTGGATGAACGTGTTGATCTCCACAAAGCCATTCATCATCTGTCTGGAAGCTGTTCTGGTTGGCGTTACGGTGCGAACAGCGGTGTCCCTGTCTGCAGCGATTCCCCTGGGCACTTCAACTAAAAGAGCAGATTTCCTAAAAGAGCAAAAATCACGGTCGGTTCACGTCTTTTTAAAGACGCTGTTCACCATCGAGCAGAGAACCATCGGCTAGTGCTCTGGGCGATCTGAGGGTTACAGTGAGAGCTTTCCGCCGGGCCAGTCCCCACGGACCTTTCACTCCTCCCGCAGCAGCTGTTCTGTGCGGCTCCCCGATGATTCTGCTGTGCCGTCTCACGGCGTGCCCAGCGTTTCATTCGGCGCGCCGATAGAGGATCAGATGTCGATCGCGGCATCGGGGGATGGGCAATCGTCCTCTGAGGATGAAGATTCGGCGGAGCTGCACCCCTCGGGCGGCTAGGGGGTACGTTGACATTCCCGAGGTGGAGAGTGATCAAATGCATACAGCCCCGGGATTGGTTTGCAGCGATCGACCTGAAGGATGCTTACTTTCATGTTTCGATCCTTCCGCGGCACAGACCGTTCCTACGGTTTGCGTCCAAGGGTCGGGCATGGCAGTACAGGGTCCTACCCTTCGGGCTCTCCCTGTCCCCCTGTGTCTTCACGAAGGTCGCGGAGGGCGCCCTTGCCCCGTTACGGGAAGTGGGCATCAAGATCCTCAACTGTCTCGAGCATGGCCCGCACGCAAGAACAGTTGTGCGATCACAGGGACCTGGTGCTTCGGCACCTCAGCCAGTTGGGGCTTCGGGTCAACTGGGAAAAGAGCAAGCTCTCCCCTGCGCAGAGAATCTCTTTTCTTGGTGTGGAGTTAGACTCGGTGAGTATGAAGGCGCGCCTCACGGAAGAGCGTGCCCAATCAGTGCTGAACTGCCTGAGTTCCTTCAGAGGCAGGACTGTGGTTCCGCTGAAACGGTTTCAGAGGCTCCTGGGGCATATGGCATCCGCAGCTGCAGTCACGCCGCTCGGATTGCTTCATATGAGACCACTTCAGCGCTGGTTGCACTCCCGAGTCCTGAGGTGGGCATGGCGCCGCGGTGCACTTCGGGTGAATATCACACAGGAGTGTCGCCACTCCTTCAGCCCCTGGACAGACCTTGCCTTTCTACGGGCCGGGGTGCCCTTAGAACAAGTGTCTCGGCATGCTGTTGTCACAACAGATGCCTCCAGCACGGGCTGGGGCGCTACATGCAACGGGCAGGCAGCCTCGGGGCTCTGGACGGGGCCTCGACTGCTTTGGCACATCAACTGCCTAGAGCTGCTGGCAGTGCATCTAGCCTTGCGGCAGTTTCGGCCACTGCTGTTAGGCAAGCATGTGTTGGTCCGTACGGACAACACTACGGCAGTGTCGTACATCAACCGGATGGGGGGTATACGATCACGCCGCATGTCACAGTTCGCCCGCCATCTCCTCCTCTGGAGTCACACGCGGCTCAAATCACTGAGCGCCGTCCACATTCCGGGGGAGCTCAATCGTGCGGCCGATGCGCTCTCACGACAGCTCACTTTCCCCGGAGAATGGCGACTCCATCCCGAGATGATTCGGGGAAGCTCAGGTAGACCTGTTTGCTTCCCGCGAGTCCTCCCACTGCCAGCTGTATTCTCCCTGACCGAGGGCACCCTCGGCACGGACGCGCTGGCACGCAGCTGGCCTTGGGCTCTATGCAAGTATGCATTTTCCCCAGTGAGCCTGCTCGCACAGACACTGTGCAAGGTCAGGGAGGACGAGGAGCAGGTCTGGCCCACCCGTTGTGGCCCACCCGGATCTGGTTTCCCGAACTCATTCTCCTCGCGACAGCCCCTCCCTGGCACATTCCTCTGAGGAAGGACCTCCTTTCTCAGGCGCTCGGCACCATTGGCACCCGTGTCCAGACCTGTGGAACCTCCATGTGTGGCTCCTGGACGGGACGTGGCAGACTTGAGTGGTCTCCCACAGGCGGTGGTAGAGACCATCACTCAGGCTAGAGCTCCTTCTACAAGGCAAGCCTATGCACTGAAGTGGAGTCTGTTCGCGAACTGGTGTTCTTCTTGCCGAAAAGACCCCCGAAGATGCACGATTGGTGTAGTGCTTTCTTTCCTGCAAGAAAGGTTGGAGCATAGGCTGTCACCCTCCACCTTGAAAGTGTATGTGGCCGCTATCGCGGCCCATCACGATGCAGTGGACGGCCGGTCCCTGGGAAAGCATGATCTCATCGTGAGGTTCCTGAGGGGTGCCAGGAGGTTGAATCCCCCTAGGCCACCCCTGATGCCCTCCTGGGACCTTCCTATCGTCCTGGCTGGACTTCAGAGGGGTCCCTTTGAGCCGCTGGACTCAGTCGAGCTGAAATACCTGTCGGCTAAGACAGCGCTCCTGACCGCGCTCACTTCCATCAAAAGGGTCGGGGACCTCCAAGCATTTTCGGTGAGCGAAGAGTGCCTTGTGTTCGGGCCGGACTACTCTCACGTTGTCCTGAGACCCTGGCCTGGATACGTGCCCAAGGTTCCCACCACGCCCTTCCGCGATCAGGTGGTGAACCTGCAAGCACTGCCTTCGGAGGAGGCAGACCCAGCCTTGGCGTTGCTGTGTCCCGTAAGAGCATTGCGCATATACGTGGACCGCACCCGGAGCTTCAGAAGCTCTGAGCAGCTCTTTGTCTGTTACGGAGGTCAGCAGAAAGGGAAGGCTGTCTCCAAGCAGAGGTTGGCCCACTGGATAGTGGATGCCATCGCCTTGGCGTACCAATCCCAAGGCGAGCCGTGCCCCATGGGGTTGAGGGCTCACTCCACACGGAGTGTTGCCTCCTCCTATGCGTTGGCGCACGGCGCCTCTCTGGCAGACATCTGTAGAGCTGCGGGCTGGGCGACACCGAACACCTTCGCGAGATTCTACAGTCTCCGCGTTGAGCCAGTTTCTTCCCATGTGTTGGGTAACAGGTAAGTGTCGGGAAGAACTGGCAGCCTTTATGTAGGTCCTCATCACTGTATGCTGAAATATCCGGCTGTAATGTGTGTCTCTATATTTAACCCTTTGCAGTAGTTTAGGTGCTGGCTTCAGATCACAGAGAGAGCATGCTTATGCTTGGAAACTATCCAAGACATGTTTGGGATAAACATAGAATTTGTACCCCTTTAGTGATTGGCTAAGGTGAAAGTATGGAGGTATTTTTTGGGGCAAAACAACTGAGTGCTTGTGACAATGGAATTTGTAGTTGTAGAGAATAGCCACACATGTGTATCAGTAAATTTGAAGTCACAGACAAAAGTTTCAAACTTGTAGATTTTTTTGTTTCTCTCCCATAAAAACAACACAACAGTTAGTGTGTTCGACTTCATGCAGTGCCATGAAAACCTATCGGTGGCTGACTTGAAGCAGTGCATAATAGTAAAAGCTTTTTTACTGTATAGTCACAATGTTATATTGAGTCACATTTAATAAAAAAACACTGATAAAAGCAAATATACCCCCACTTTATTGGTGTTTAAATAGTATATGTTTATGTTGAACTTTATTCTTGAACAGATGGCCCTGTATTAAGCAGTATATAAAAAGTGTTTCTGTTGCTCATGAAAATATTTCTGAAATGTCCGTGCATTTGACAAATATTGCATGTTATTCACTTCATCTGTGACAAGAGTATCCAAACACCGCGAGAGCATCACTACCGGGAGCAGAAAGAGTCCGACTTCACGTCTCCGCTTGCAATTCCGCCCCCGACTGCAAGCGGCTACTCTCGGCGATATGTCTGTGTGGCGCTGCATGAAGTCGAACACACCTAATACCTTCTCGAATCCTTCAGTGCAGGGGCACAAATCCTACTCTATGAATCACAAATTAAGAAACTCATGCGCTCACATTTTGCTACTATTGCTGCAGTAAATATGGTGCAAACACATTCACACACCTGCATCAAAAATGCGAAGACACAGAGGAATTTTGTACATTTGCAACTCCGTATGTGAATTCTTGTAATGAGAGTTGCACACATTTAGAATATATATATATATATATATATATATATATATATATATATATATACCGTATATATATACATATACACAGGTGCTGGTCATATAATTAGAATATCATCAAAAAGTTGATTTATTTCACTAATTCCATTCAAAAAGTGAAACTTGTATAATGTATACATTCATTCCACACAGACTGATATATTTCAAGTGTTTATTTCTTTTAATTTGGATGATTATAAGTGACAACTAATGAAAACCCCAAATTCAGTATCTCAGAAAATTTGAATATTACTTAAGACCAATACAAAGAAAGGATTTTTAGAAATCTTGGCCAACTGAAAAGTATGAACATGAAAAGTATGAGCATGTACAGCACTCAATACTTAGTTGGGGCTCCTTTTGCCTGAATTACTGCAGCAATGCGGCGTGGCATGGAGTCGATCAGTCTGTGGCACTGCTCAGGTGTTATGAGAGCCCAGGTTGCTCTGAAAGTGGCCTTCAGCTCTTCTGCATTGTTGGGTCTGGCATATCGCATCTTCCTCTTCACAATACCCCATAGATTTTCTATGGGGTTAAGGTCAGGCGAGTTTGCTGGCCAATTAAGAACAGGGATACCATGGTCCTTAAACCAGGTACTGGTAGCTTTGGCACTGTGTGCAGGTGCCAAGTCCTGTTGGAAAATGAAATCTGCATCTCCATAAAGTTGGTCAGCAGCAGGAAGCATGAAGTGCTCTAAAACTTCCTGGTATACGGCTGTGTTGACCTTGGACCTCAGAAAACACAGTGGACCAACACCAGCAGATGACATGGCACCCCAAACCATCACTGACTGTGGAAACTTTACACTGGACCTCAAGCAACGTGGATTCTGTACCTCTCCTCTCTTCCTCCAGACTCTGGGACCCTGATTTCCAAAGGAAATGCAAAATTTACTTTCATCAGAGAACATAACTTTGGACCACTCAGCAGCAGTCCAGTCCTTTTTGTCTTTAGCCCAGGCGAGACGCTTCTGACGCTGTCTGTTGTTCAAGAGTGGCTTGACACAAGGAATGCGACAGCTGAAACCCATGTCTTGCATACGTCTGTGCGTAGTGGTTCTTGAAGCACTGACTCCAGCTGCAGTTCACTCTTTGTGAATCTCCCCCACATTTTTGAATGGGTTTTGTTTCACAATCCTCTCCAGGGTGCGGTTATCCCTATTGCTTGTACACTTTTTTCTACCACATCTTTTCCTTCCCTTCGCCTCTCTATTAATGTGCTTGGACACAGAGCTCTGTGAACAGCCAGCCTCTTTTGCAATGACCTTTTGTGTCTTGCCCTCCTTGTGCAAGGTGTCAATGGTCGTCTTTTGGACAACTGTCAAATCAGCAGTCTTCCCCATGATTGTGTAGCCTACAGAACTAGACTGAGAGACCATTTAAAGGCCTTTGCAGGTGTTTTGAGTTAATTAGCTGATTAGAGTGTGGCACCAGGTGTCTTCAATATTGAACCTTTTCACAATATTCTAATTTTCTGAGATACTGAATTTGGGGTTTTCATTAGTTGTCACTTATAATCATCCAAATTAAAAGAAATAAACACTTGAAATATATCAGTCTGTGTGGAATGAATGTATACATTATACAAGTTTCACTTTTTGAATGGAATTAGTGAAATAAATCAACTTTTTGATGATATTCTAATTATATGACCAGCACCTGTGTATATATATATATATATATATATATATATATATATATATATATACACACATATACACATATATATACTGTATACACTGCTCAAAAAATAAAGATAAAGGAACACTTTTTAATCAGAGTATAGCATCAAGTCAATTAAACTCCTGGGATATTGATCTGGGCCCATATTTATCAAGCTTCTCAAAGTGCCATTTTAGTCTTAAGTGCTGAGAATTCATGAAATTTACTCCTACTTTCAAACTTAAGTATAAAAGCAAGTTATCAAATTTCTTAAAGCTAAGAATCACTCTTACTCTCCCAGTTATTTAAGACAGCTCGAGATGTCTCTCAAGTGGTTAGGAGTTGCCAGTAGGGGCTTGTGATGGCGCTGAGGAGACAGAGACATGCGCAAATCTTTCAGGAGAGGAAGAATGTTCTTGAAATGTTTGACAACGAGCAGTTAATCAAACGGTTACATTTCCTCAGTTATTCAAAATGAGCAAAGAACATTTACATTAACAAAGAACATCATAACTGACTTCAGTCTAGCGCGAGTATCATATGATCTTTAAAAAACACTCCCGTTATAATCAGTGAAGCTACCTACACCGTAGGATGAATAAATCTCTTAGCCCTTATTTACACTGCACACGTCTGTGGCCCGTTACGGCTCCGACATGGCCACCGGAGCTGATCGTGGCCACTCACCAGCCGTACCGCGGCAAGTTTCTGAAGCAGCTCTCCGCGCTGCATCATTAAAGATGGGTGCCTATATTTTTGATGGATAATAATAATAATCATCTTGCTGTCGTCAAAGGCATCAGCAACAGGCGATATCTCTAACTATCGTCGATACACTATACTATTGTCTATCAGCACAACCCCAAACTGAGTTGTGATGACGCTTCATTTCCTTGCCATAATGTATTCTCTTGAAAATTCTTTATTGTCAAATGTGTGTTGAATGTAAACTCATATTAGGAATTTAACCATTCAATTTGAATTTATATGAGAATATTCTTAAATAAGGAAATCTATTCAGTGATTGAAGATCTATTCAGTGATTGATTGAAGATTAGGCCCTTCCTGCAAGAGCAAGCTGCACAACTCCTTGTCCAAGCTCTTGTTCTCTCCAGACTGGACTATTGTAATGCTCTCTTGGCGGGCCTTCCCGCATGTACTATCAAGCCTCTGCAACTGATCCAGAATGCAGCAGCCAGAGTGGTCTTTAATGAGCCAAAAAAAGCTCACGTTACCCCTCTCTTTATCAGGTTACACTGGCTACCAATAGCCGCTCGCATCAAATTCAAGGTACTGATGTTTGCCTACAAGACCACAACTGGCACTGCACCAATATACCTAAACTCGCTAGTTCAAACTTATGCGCCCTCCAGAAGCTTGCGTTCTGCAAGTGAACGACGTCTTGTGGTGCCATCCCAAAGAAGTACCAAATCACTCTCACGGACCTTTTCCTGGACTGTGCCCAGCTGGTGGAATGACCTCCCGATCTGAATTCGAACAGCTGAGTCTTTAGCCATTTTCAAAAAACATCTAAAAGACACATCTTTTTCGCCAGCACCTGACTAACTAATACTAACACTTACCTATTCTATTTAAAAAAAAAAAAAAAAAAAAAAAAAAAAAAATCCTAGCTACGTGTACTGTGCTAGACTAACTGAGACTTGTCATGGCACTTGTATACTGTTGCTCTCTCGATGGTCTGATTGCTTCTATTGTTCTCCTCATTTGTATGTCGCTTTGGATAAAAGCGTCTGCTAAATGATTAAATGTAAATGTAAATGTAAATGTGATTGGTCCATGTGTATGTCGTCATCCAAAATCCCGTTTGTGGCACAGCAAAGTGTCGTGAATCATCTCTAAGACTGACACTTAAGATTTAGTCATTCACTTCGCTTAAATTACGACTGAGATGATAGATAACTAACTTTTAAGCGCAGCTTTGAGCCAAGATTTTTTTTTTCACTTAAGTCAATTCTTAACATTGTTCTTGAGAGTAATTCTTAGAGGCTTGATAAATACGGGCCCTGGTTAATTAAGTAGCAGTGGGGGTTGTTAATCAGATTCAGCTGCTTTGGTGTTAATGAAATTAACTACTGGTGCACTAGATGGGCAACAATGAGATGACCCCCAAAACTGGAAGGAGGTCACTGACATTTTTTTTTCTACTCATCTTTTCTGATTATTTTTCACTAGTTTTGCATTTGGCTAGGGTCAGTGTCACTACTGGTAGCATGAGGCGACAGCTGGACCCTACAGAGGTTGCACAGGCAGTCCAACTCCTTCAGGATGGCACATCAATACATGCCATTGCCACAAGGTTTGCTTTGTCTTCTAGCACAGTAGGGCTGTAGTACTCGAGTCCGGTCTCGGACTCGAGACGTTTTTCTATCGTCTCGGACTTGTCTTGGACTCGTTGGTATTTGGACTCGGACTTGTCTCGGACTTGGTCATTGGACTCGCCAAATGTTCTAGTTGGTCTCGACCGAGTCCAGCTATACATGCTTTTTTTTCTCTTTCAAAACAAAACCATTAATCTGTCTCGCTTGTTCGGAAAATGGGTAATGTAATTGGTTTAGTTCCATCTAGAACGGGCATTGCCATTGGTCGCCTGGTAAATGCATATCTGCGTGCCTGTGTCATATGCCTGGCTCCGAGTATGCGCGCTGCACGGAGGCATAAATCATTTTTATTTTGGCCACAGACGCAATGTCAGAAACCAGTGAAGAACTACTACTCTGTCTGATATTTCATGTTTGCTTCAGGGTGACAGGCTGAAAACTGCTGTTCTCTGTTTTACGGAGACTTTGTAGTTAATAATAGCACTCTAGGTGTTATACCTTCAGTCATTTTGAATTTGAATTACTTGAAAAAAAATTAAGTATTTTTCTTGTATTATTTCTGAACATATAACATGCATAAGAAAAGTTTGTACAAGATGTAGTTGTAGTTCATGCATCTTTTCTGCAAAGACATTTAGCGATTTGTTTAACATTTCAATCATGTTGACAACTTCATGTGTGGTGCACTTAGAATAGAGTTTTCTTTAAGTAGAGGGTTAATAAAGAAAAAGTAGCTTGAATCATGTTGTTATATTTTCAAGTTGACTAGTTAAAATCGTACAAAATCGAGAATTGGTCAAATGTTCTGAGACAATCAAGATAATTTTTTTTTGCCATATCGCCCAGCAATAGAAACAAATAAAAAAAATAATTAATTTCTTTATTTTTTCAATCTTTAATTGTCTGTTCTCTATAACTGAACTAAATGAACACCTGTAACACTGTCTATATCCCCCATCCCCGGGGGATGTATATATTATATAGCACCTATATTATATGGCCTAAGGCAAAGAGCAAACAAATGCATGCACGGCCACACACAGACACACAGACCTGAAGGTGTTTATATGCTATACAGCCTTGCTTGGGAGGGTTATATTGTACTATGGTTTCTTTAGGACATGGGTCTTGAAACTTGGTCCTGGAGGGCTGGTGTCCTGCAGAGTTTAGCTTCAACCCTTATCAAACACACCTGAAATAGCTAATCTAAGCATACTAGAAACTTTCAGGCAGGTGTTTTGAGGCAAGTTGGAGCTAAACTCTGCAGGACACTGGCCTTCTAGGACTGAGTTTGGACACCCTGCTTTAGAACAAGTAACAAGTTCAAGAACGGGAACATGTTGATTTTTTACACTTATGTTGCTTGTTATTTGTAATATTTTCCATTAGCAGCACAGAATGTGATTGTTATACTATAATAAAAATGCTGAAAATGTGAAGTTGCACTTCAGCTTATGTGACTTTAGTGAAATTGCTAAACCTAAAGTAAAGAAAATAGCCTTATTTGATCCTACAGTGTTGCTGCACATGCTTTTAGATCATTACAAATAATAATGCAGAATGATTATCTTAGAATAGAAGATATGCTGTCTCTTGTATCACATAAATTATAGTTAAGTATGTGGTTTTGAAGAAGATTCTTTTTTTCTTTCTCTGTTTTGACTGTCTCATTTGGACTTGGACTTGACTTGGACTCGAACCTCTTGGACTTGGACTTGACTTGGACTCGAACCTCTTTGGACTCGGTCTTGACTCGGACTCGATATTCCTGGTCTTGGACTTGTCTTGGACTCGACAAAGGTGGACTTGACTACAGCCCTACAGCACAGTCTCAAGAGCATGGAGGAGATTCCAGTGGCCTGTAGCACGAAGCCAGTTTCAGTTTTTACCCAGGTAAGTTTGCATTTAATTTGAGCAAACTCTTTGAGTTTTTGGGCTCAAGAAGATGGGTTGGTTTTGAGGGGGTTTTGTCACCATGGTAACTTATGCTACACACCTACCCTGCTCCGGAGCAGGTTTTATTCTGTTTAGAGATCGCAAACTCAAACTGGACCAATCAGCTGTGAGCACAGTGACATCTGATGCAATGAAGCCACTCCCCCATATCTCTAGCTCCAAATTAAAGCAGTTACAATTTTAGAGTCAAAATTGCCCGACTTTTGTGGCTACTTATTTATTATATTTATATTATATTAAATATAATTGTTTACAATTCATATAATATATTCATATAATTATTTTATGAAGTGGCTATTCATTTTAAGCTTTGCATTTACATTAAATTAAATATAGATACATACAGATAAGTTTTAATATATTCAACTTTTAAAATTGCTAAACTTTTTTGTTTTCCTTTTGAGCTCTGTGTGAAACTATATAAATAATTAAATTCAGTAGATTCCTTTGCATAGTCATATATTTTCTTTCTGCTGCCTTCTCAAATTATTGTTGCAGCAGTGTTTATTCCTGCCTTGTAAATGCATATAAATTTATTTTTAATAACAACATCTCTTAATCTTCAGCAGAAAAGTGAATTGCGATGACTCTTGCCAGAAGTGAATCCAATTGACGCTTTGCTGATGCTCTCCACGTTCCGTGTGATTGGCTGTTTTCTGCACGTCACACTTTCAGGTGCACGTGCTCCAGAGTTAATCTCAAAGTCTGGTTCAAACTCTGAGTTGACAGAGAATGTTTATATCGAGCTTTGTGAGCCTGTTGATCCTGATCTAAACCAGGTTGGATTTGTTTGGTTTTGTCAACTCTAAACCTACTCTGAAACTCTGAGTTTGTTCATCTCGCTTCATGCTACAGGCCACAGGAGACAGGCAGTTAATTTAGGAGAGCTAGATAGGGCCGTAGAAGGTCCTTAACCCATCAGCTGGACCGGTATCTGTTCCTCTGTGGGTAATGCTTTAGATTACAACCCGCAAAAAAACTATGTAAGTATACTTAATTTAAAGTGTACATTTCTGTAATTATAGATTACCTATAAAGAACGTACGTGTAGGTATAAGGGAACAATGTGTTATGTTTGGGTAATAAGGGGTAACAACCAGATATGTAACCTGCAAAGAACTGCGTAAGTAAACTGAAGTTACAGCATAACTTTTTTGTAATTATAGTGTACCTCCTTGTAGGTATAGGGCAGGGGTCGGCAATTGAAGAACTAATAGACTAATTGAAAATCCGGAATCTGAGGATGCAAAAAAATCAAAATATTGAAAAAAATCGCCTTTAAAGTTGTCCAAATGAAGTTCTTAGCAATGCATATAATCAAAAATGAAGTTTTGATATATTTACAGTAATACATTTACAAAATATCTTCATGAAATATGATCTTTACTAAATATCCTAATGATGTTTGGCATAAAAGAAGAATTGATAATTTTGACCCATACAATGTATTTTTGGCTATTGCTAAAAATATACCCGTGCGCTACTTAAGACTGGTTTTGTGGTCCAGGGTCACATATATGAATGATACAGTGGTAATTGACAGCATAAATTACAGTACAGAAGCTATAAAATATATGTTCTGCCTTATTTTGTGATAAAAATAGAAAATGTGTTTGTAGTATATACTGATTGTACAATCATAACCATAAAATTGACATTAGTAAACTATTTATCAAAAATATTATAGAAGACAAATTATTGGTTATTGTCCAGCAGTGTATTTGATTTCTTAGCCAATTAAACGTAAGAGATTGTTTTTTCAATTATACATACATAAATAAATATTATAATTATTATTATTATTATTACTACATTTGACATTTCTGTCCCTCTCACTTCTGAAATGATTGATACTTCCCTGCATGCCCTGTAACATAACTGAATATAAAACTTTAACTATATGCCGTGTTATCTTTATTTGGGCATCAAATATTTTGTGGCTCCACATGAATTTTATTCGGTGGGAAAGGGGCCAAAATGGCTCTTTTGATGTTGAAGGTTGCAGACCCCTGGTATAGGGGAATAATATGGCGATGTTTGGGGAATAAAGGGGTAACAACCTGTAAAATTACAAATCATTTATACTGTAAGTATTTTGAAACTAAGGGGTACCCATTCTAATATTACGTGGTATGGCCTAAACAATAATCTTATGTTTGGGAGTGATTTAGAAAGACAATTCTTTTTATAATTTTATACTGGTATTTTATTATAGGTCTAATTCTATTATCTAGGAAACATGATTGAGATTACTGAACAACAAACTGGACATCTAGTGAAATGAGTTAATGAGTTTCAGCTATGATTTATAATTCACAAGTCAGCTTATCTTATGAAAGCTTATTCGTCGATCTCAGCAACTTCACACCAGCAACTTCCCAACACCACTATCACCAAATAACTTTGCATGATATACCATCAAGGTTCAATGCAACTTAAAACAAGCTTACCTCTTTCCAGCTGTTCACATACAAAATAACTGATACAACATTTGTATTTCTGTGGATGTATACTGTGATGTTTTTATATAAAAAAAAAATGAAGAAGAAAAAAAGAGGGTTTAATTTGGCCATCAAACGATTAAAAGTAGTGCAATATTTTTTTCTGTAATTACTGTGCTAATATACACTTGTTCTGTGTTTAAGCCCAACTTTTTCCTCCCTTATTCCATGTAGTTACAGGGTAAATACAACATTTGTGGACTGTAAATTAAAGTGGTGCTTGTTCCCCCCTTATTCCATGTAGTTACAGGGTAAGTGGCTACAATACATTGCTCTAAAACGATTGTTCATACAGTAGGTCATACATTATATATCAGGTAATATATCAATAAACATGGTGACTGTTTTATTTAATTCAAATATTATTTGAAATTTGGGTTTTTAAATTAAAATCACACACAATATGACAACAGTAACAACATAGGCAACAGATAATAAAAGATAAAAATGTATTACACCAGTTCAGAAAAAAGCAAATAAACCCCATACTTATACAGCTTATACAGTTAAACCAAATTCTTTTGAAAAGCTTGTTTAAGAACAAATTTAAGATTTTGTTTAATTTTCTCAAGTTTTTCACCCACTGACGAAGTTAAACTATTATGGCCAAACCATCATGTCAATAAACCAACCTGGTCAATAAACACACAGTAATAAACACTGAAAGTCAAGAACTATAGCGAACTGACAGGATTTTACCGCCTTTGATTTTATCATTTTGACTAGTTCACAGTTCCAGGTTTCAATCGCCACTCAATGTGTGAGAACATACTCAGAGAAAACTCAAACCCATTCCAGTGAGTTTCAAAAATCTCTCTCCTCTTCGCTTCGATTAGTTTTCATGTATTTTTGACACATATTCCTGTCATGAGCGCCGCAAACACGGATAGACTCGTCTCAAGCACCATTCAAGCTGTTTCCAGTTCACGAACACACTCCAGACAGTTTCAAAGTTGTTCCTCGTCTGCGCTTCGATTATTTTTTCCTATTTTCCACACGTTTCCATTTTATAAGCCCTAAATGCACGATTTTCGGCCGTCCCAGACGAAAGATTGGCATCTTGAAACAATTGTGGCTCCTAATCGGTGGTCCTGTGTTGTACAGTGAGAGAGGTTCAAAGATGGCCGTTGTCACAGTATTGCGACCAAAGAAAGCCAATAAAAATGCGACATGAAATCAACACGACATGGTGCTAAAACATAAAACTGCTTACCTAAAGCTCTTATCCCTTCCTCTTTCGCTGCTTCCACTTCTTTTCAGCACATATAAAAAATACAACTGCTAAAGTGTGATTTATCATGCTCTTTTTGTTTATCACTAGCGCATGCTGATGATGTTTTATTCTTAGTAACGTGCATCGTAGTGTATGAGTCAATAGGTGTCATCATCGTACAGTACACACAACAGTGATCTTATAGGATTGCTAAAATTGTGCAGTGTGTTTTGGCCTTTAAGCACCGCAGACACGGATTTCGTTGCACACAGAACCGTTCGCATTTGAACCTCCACATTCCTAACCAGGGTTGCCAGGATTTCACAACAAAACCCGCCCAATTGCTACACAAAACTAGCCCAATCACATTTTGAGGGGGGTTCCCCGGGAAAACCGCAGACTTGGCAACACTGTTCCTAACCCAGGACCATTGGGTTACTTATTACTGATATCAACCCAACTTGGGTCAAATCAAGTCAGCTTCCTAACCCAACAGTCTGGATCATTTAGATTGAAACAATAACCCAGCGTGTTTAAAAAGTAGGCATACACGGTGTATGTTTTTGCTAAATCGCTTGCAAATATAAGATTGTTGTATAGCCTACATACCACGTAATATTAGAATAGGTACCCCTTAGTTTCAAAATACTTACAGTAGATATAATTTGTAATTTTACAGGTTATTACCCCTTTATTCCCCAAACTTCACATATTATTCCATTATACCTACACGGATGTACTGAATAGGTACACTATAATTACAAAACAGTTACACTGTAAATTCTGTTTACTTACGCAGTACATTGCGGGTTGTAATCTAAAGCGTTACCAAAGAATTTGGCAACATGAGAATGAGTGAATGATGACAGATTTTTCATTTTTGAATGAACTATCCCTTTAGAGGAATACATCTTTGCAAAAAGGGTTTTCTACATTAGCAACTACACCAAAGCAAAGTTTTAAGCTTTGAATAAAAAGGTCTGCAATTAAATATTTCATATCAGCTGAATTAGATGCTGTATTGACCTTTAACATGGGTGTTCAATCCTTTGCATGGAGGGCCTACATCCTGCAGATTTAGTCTCCTGTATGCCCCAAAACACCTGCCTCAAAATTTTTGGTAGTCCTGACGATACTAGACTTTAGATAGTAGAGATATTGTGGAGCCATCCCAAGGAGGCTCAAAATCACTTAATCACTTCCACAGACCTTTACATTGACTGTTCCCTGCTGGTGGAATGACCTGTCTAATTTTCAAGTAACGGCTAAAAACACATTTTTGGTCAGTATTTGTCCCATTAATACTAGCACTTTCAATTATATTTCTATTTTATCTTTTTTTTTTCTATTTGTTAAAAAAAAAAAATTGCTATGTGGACTGTGTTGTAACTGGGACTTGTCACAGCACTTACATATCGTTGTCCTTTTGTTGGTTTAATTTCTTCTATTGTCCTAATTTATAAGTCGCTTTGGATAAAAGTTTTTCTAAATGATTAGATGTAAATAAAATATTAGAGTTACAGTATTATATAACAGTTGAATTAAGCTTCTGTCATGTCTGATTAGTCTTTTGTTCACATTTATTGTTTTTATGGTTTTGTGTTTTCATGTATTTTATGTTGGAAATTGTCATGTGAGTCCCTGTTAACCTCACGTTAGATGTGGCTCTGCACAGATTGATCAGTATATGACATAAAATGAGCGCAACAGTGACTCAAGCCATCTGCATTCTAATCGCGCTTGCGGTACTTTGATGTCATTGGTCTGCGTAGAGCTGCTTCATGTTGAACATACCTTATGTCCATACAAACCATATTATTTTATTTGTCATGTTCTCATTGGCTGTGATGAATGTGTATTGTAAATGTGTATTGTTTCCTCAGGTCTAGTTTTGTTCATGTAACATACTTTTTTTTTTTTTGTTTTGTTTTTTTTTGTTAACAATTTTTTTTTTTTTTTTTTTCACACACAACACAACATAATATCCAGAATACAACAAAACAAAACAACAGACACATACTCAACATCTCAAGGTCCAATCAAAAGGGAGGGGGAGAGGGAAGGACAACAAGAACACAAAAGTTACTCCTTTATATAATCACGTATATTCAACAAAAAACACTGCCAAGCATCAATGGTCGAAGGCCTGGCCCCACCAACTCGCGCCGTTGTACATTCACATGAGACAATTTGCAGGAGGCTGCGGATCCAATATGTTTTTCTACACATGTGTGGTGTAAACCAGTTCTGGATTATTGTCTTCTTCACAGCTGTAAAACCAGCAAACAACATTCTCTTTTGCATTGAACTAATACAGAGACCAGAATCATCATTAAGAAGACACAAACTTGGGTTAACAGACCAATCAATTCGCAGTAATGATGACAAAACCAGGTTTACATGTGTCCACAGACTGATGACGACAGGACGTTCCCAAAACATATGCAGAAAAGTGCCCGATGATGAAGTGTTACATATATGGCAGTTCAAATTTGACTGCAGTTTCATTTTAAATCTTTTGTAAGGAGTTATGTATGCTCTATGAATGACTTTGACGTGAATAAGACGATGAGCCAGATTTTTAGATGTTAAACTGAAATTAGACCACACTCTCTCCCAGTTGACAGATAAATTAAGGTCAGATAATTCCCTATTCCAAATAGTTTTAATAGAAAGAGGTTTTGTAATACAATCAATAGTTTTATTATATATTAAGGAAACAGATGGCCGACCAGCAGATGGTGCAATCCAGTCCCGCATAGGATGAGAGGAAATGGAAGAAGACCAAGGAACGCCATACGCTTTGAGAGCAGAACGTAATTGAAGAAAAACAAAATATGCAGATGCTGGTAGACAAAATTTGGTTCTTAATGTCCGAAATGAACAGAGGCCCTGGTTATCATATATATCACCGCACGTGTTTACACCTAAAGTAGACCAAGAGGGTTGGACAAATGGACGATTTCCACATACAAAATTAAAATTGTGCCATAAAGGTGTACTGTTACAGAATTTGAAGGGTCCACCTATCCGACGTTCAACCGTTTTCCAGATTTTAATAGAGTTAGCCACAACCGGACCAAATTTATAATTATCCCCTTTTTTTCCTGTGCCAGTAAATAAAATATCTTAAAGTCTATTTGGTTTAACCTTGTCAGCTTCAATCACCCTCCATGAAACTGTAGATTGAGGATCAACCCAATTATGAAGAGCCTTAAGCTGGAACGACCAATAATATAATTCAAAATTTGGTACAGCCAGTCCTCCTGCGCTATTAGGATGTTGTAATGTGGTAAGTTTAATTCTGGGACATTTATCATTCCAGATAAACTTAGAAATTATGGAGTTGATCTCCTTAAAGTAACCTGGAGGGGGAGAAAGTGGTAGCATAGAGAAAAAAAATTAAATCGAGGTAACAAATTCATCTTAACAGTGGAGATTCTTCCTTGGAGAGAGACTTTAATATTCTTCCATCTTTGAATGTCATTTTTGACCTTAACTAAAATGTTATTAAAATTGTCTCTGGCAATCTTATGAATGTTTTTATATATGGTAATGCCCAAATAGATGAAAGATTCCTTAATAGGGATAAATGAGGGAATAGAAATGTCAATTTATTTTATATCCTGATAGGCTACTAAAATTATCAAATTCCTTAATTACACTAGAGACTGAAACATCAAAGTGGTCTAAATATAGAATAATATCATCAGCGTATAATGAAATACTATGATTATGGTCATGAATCTTAATCGATACTTCAGATTTCCTGATGGCTTGTGCTAAGGGTTCAAGAGATAGACAAAACAATAAGGGGGAAAGTGGACACCCCTGCCTCGTTCCCCGCTGTAAAGGGAATGAGGGGGAAATAATATTACCAGTTATGACTGATGCTGCAGGTGAGTGGTATAATGTCTTAATCATAGAAATTAAGTGTTCACCGAAGCCGAAACATTGCAGAACTGCCCACATATAATTCCACTCTAGCCTGTCAAAGGCTTTTTCTGCATCAAATGAAAAGACCGCACAAGGGGTTGGGGGTGGGAGTCCGCAAAGTCAAGAATATGAAGGAGTCGACGCATATTGTCAGATGCATTGCGCCCCTTGATGAAACCAGTTTGGTCCTCCTTGATCAGACTGTGAATTACCTTCTCCATACGAGAAGCAAAAACTTTAGCATAGATTTTTACATCACATGGGATAAGCGAAATCGGTCTGTAGCTGGAACAATCTAATGGATCTTTTCCTTTTTTAAGAAGTAATGAAATCAGTGATGTTTTTTTATCTCTATGAAATACCCCATGTTCAATTGCAAAATTAAATGAGTTAAGCATAAGTATCCCTACCAAATCCCAAATTTCTAAATATAATTCAGGGGGGAGACCATCTAGACCCGCCGATTTGCCCTTTTGAAGGCTTTTTAGAGAGACGTGAAGTTCCTCCAAACTTAATGGGGCCTCCAAAGATTCTTTAATCCATCTGTGAGATCCGAGGCAGTTCCAATTTATCTAAATACTGCTTACAAATTGGTTCATCAAAATCTGTTTCAGCTTTATACAGATTTGTGTAAAAAACTTTAAATATGTCATTAATTGCTACAGGGTTCGTGGTGACCTGATCATCCGATGATTTTATTGCGCTAATACATGCCTTAGACTCGCATTCTTTCAACCTAAGGGCCAATAAATGACTAGGTCTCTGATTCAAAATAATATTTTTGCCTAGTCCTATGTAAAATAAATTCCGCCTTTGAGTGTGAAAGTAAATCATATTCTTCTTTTAAAGAGGACAGCTGTGTAGCCTGTTGCTCAGTAAAATGTTGTTTTTGTAGGTTTTGTAATGATTGGATCTTATTTTCTAATTGTGTAAACTGGTGAGTTTTCGCTTTGGCAAGAGTAGAAGAGAAAGATATACAGAAACCTTGTATAGCACACTTAGTCGTTTCCCACAGTATTTGAGGATCCACATCAGAGGGCATATTAATTTCAAGAAATTCCTTAATATATTCTTTTAGAGAAGTAATGAAAGTCTGATTATTTAATAATGATATGTTAAAGCGCCATCTAGGGGACTTGGCTTTAACATCGGAAAGAGGAACACTGCACAACACAGCAGAATGATCAGATAATAAAATTGGTAATATAGAGATGGAGGAATTAGACGAAATTAAAGATCGGCTGAGAAATATGTAGTCTATCCTAGAGAAAGTCTTGTGTCTATTAGAAAAAAAAGTGAAGTCCTTAGCTTTAGTATTCTGAATTCTCCAATGATCGATTAAATTAAGCTCAGTGATAAATTTATTCAGTAATTTAGAGGATGGATTGGCTGTTGTATCAGATTGAGATTTATCTAAAGCAGGATTTATGACAGCATTAAAATCACCACCCACCACTAGAGGGCAATCAATCTCCTCAAGTAGAGTTTTGGAAATCTGTGTAAGGAATGCACTGTCTGTCTTATTCGGACCATAAATAGAGACCAATGCTAACCTATTATTATATATTTTGCATCGGATAAAAACAAATCTACCCTTCTCATCACTACCAAGGTGTTCAATCGTTAAATTTAACTTCCTGTTAACAAGGATAAGCACCCCCTTAGTTTTATTAAGAGCACAGGAAAAAGCTGCTAATTTGTAATATTTATTCTGGAAACGTGCCACGTCAGATTGTTTTAAATGTGTCTCTTGAATTAGGGCACAGGAAATAGATTTACGGTGTAAATATTCTAACACATGGGTTCGTTTAACAGCAGAATTTAAACCATTCACATTCAGTGATAAAATATTTAGAGTATGCATTGAATATTCATAATGACAAGATTGTATTCAGTAAATGAAAAAAAGCAGAAGCACTTCCATTCTGTAAATAACATGTAAATGCTGATGTGCATTTTAAATACCAAACCTCCTAGATGAAAAATCCCTTTATAAATAAGGTAAAATAGATAAAAGTATAAATGTCTGCTGTTAAAAATAAAAACAAAACAAACATGAACAGCCGACAACCATAAACAAGGAACAACTCAGACCACACATTACCGAGAACATAGGTCTGACTGAGCAACAAAAAATAGTGATGGTCTGTGACCGATCCACTCCAACGCAAGACATGTCTCCCGAAAGAGTTAAAAATTAAAAAAAATTAATTAAACCTACTCTCCATTAGTCCCATCCAAAAAAGAAAAAAAATAGTGTCAGTCTTACCAGCAAAGAGATTGTTGTACCGGATAGATAGGGACAATATCCCAGTAGGAGAAAGGATAGAAGAAAAAGCAAAAGACAGGTTCAGGCTTTCATGTCCATCCTGTCATCATCCCTTCCTGGGCAGCTAGAACCGCCTCCTTCCCGGCCATCAAGCCTCGCCCGTCAGGCCGGAGAAATAGTGGCCGCTGTTTTCCCGTTGCCTTCCCGTAGAGCCGCGGCATACGTCTTCTGCTGAGACAGAGAGCTGATAAAATCCTCCGCTTTCTGAGACTCCGAAACTCATCTGTTCCCCTTTGTGCCGTAGCTTAATTACCGCCGGATAGATGAGGAAGGGCTGGAGACCAAGCGCTGTCATCTTCTTCAAAACCGGACCAAATGCCTTTCTCCTGATCGCTGTAGCCGGACTAAAGTCGGGAAAAAATAGCAGTGTGACGTTGCTCTGTGCGCATTTCACGGGATAAGCCTGCCGAGCACCCTTCAGGATATTTGATCTGTCATGCCATCTCAGTACACGGAAGATGAGAGTACGTGGCCGATCGGAGCCCCTCCCTCCGTCATACACGCGATGCGCCCGATCAATCTCAATGTCACGGCCCCTCAAGGAAGGGATCCATTTGGAAAGATTAACTCTGAGGAAACCAGCCGCATCGGATCCTTCAGCCGCCTCTGGCAGCCCCACCAGTCTGACGTTGTTCCGTCTGCACCTGTCCTCCATATCTGTCATCTTCTCAGTGAGTCGCTCCAGCTGATTTCTTAAGTCCGTTACTGTTCTCCTATCTTCACGTGCATCTGCCTGAACAGAATCAACGTGGTCACGTGTCTGCTTCGCCGTGGTAACTATGGCCTCAAACTCCTCTCTTAGCTCTTTAACAGACTTGTTGGTCGCTTGTATGTCCTCACGCATTTCGCGCAATGCTGGAATCAGCATAGAGTCCATCGCATCTCTTACTGCCGAATTCACAACCGAATTCAAAGTGCTTTGGTGTTCTTTAAATGCTAGTTCAATGCGGTTAGCAATAGCATCGTCGAGATCTTCACTGGAGATGGCTGAATCTCTGAATTTTTTCTTCATTGGCGATTGCACAATCTCTCTTTTCCGATCCCCTTTGTCTGCCTTAGCACTCATGATGGGTCCAATGCAGAGTGGTTTAAGTTTTACTGACAGGATCGTAAGATATTTGGCAAAGTGAGCGGAGCAAAAGACTAAGCCTGCATCGCCATCGAAGGGTCACGTGATCCTTCGCATGTAACCTACTTTTGATGAGTTTTTGCTAAGTCAAGTTCAAGTCTTTTCAAGTTTATTCTGTATCTGTTTATTTTTTTATTTTATTTTTATAAAACTGCATTTGGGTTAGCAACTTATCTTTAATGGATAACCTTTACAGATTCATTCTACCCTTGAATAAGTGTGTGTCCCACATGGGCTACCCCAGTGAAAAAGCCTGGAGGTGCCACTGCTTGTGAGATGGATTTTAGACATTTGACTCAAATTCTTCCTGATATAGCATACCGGTAGTTACTACAGATACTGAAAGGCCTCATTTCAGCCCCTCTATCACCAGCTAAGACCACAACACAGACCGAAACAACTCAAAAATATATAGTAATATATATATAGACCCCAAACTTTTACAGAGCGATTGCATAAGGAAATATAAATTTTTTATATGATAAACTATATATATATTTTTTTATTTACTTCTCAACTATGCATTTATGCTGTGTTGTTGTGGATATTTGGCATTTTTTTACCTATTTACTGCACAATTACTCAACTACGCCATAAATTGGCTTATGAAAATTTTTTTTTATGATAAAATCACTTAAATGATGACCTAAATTAAATATAAAAGGTTTCTAGATATTGGCCCATGTGTTAGGGATAGAATACTGCCATCTGCAGGTTAGAGGAAAAACTTTAGGAATTACAGTTAAAGCAAGAAAGTGCAATGACCACATATATCCAGCAGAGGTCCATAGGGACTCATTCATTTTCAGTTCAGTTTCAAGTAAATTTTTCTTCATGTTTCAACTTCTTGCAACTTTATGATATATATTTTGTGAATATATATTTAAACATTCTAAAATATATAAAAAAATCTATATTTTTGTCAAAGGTTAGATTTTTTTGATGTTGTCTGATGTCTTTTGAATTGTCTGCTTTTGCAAATTGTTACATACATTTGCAGAAATGTCTCTCTCTCTCTCTCTCTCTCTCTCTGTGTGTGTGTGTGTTATGTCTACCCCTTCACATTGTTATGCATTTATGTTCTGTGCATTTTATTTGCCAAAATCTAAAAAAATGCCCTGGACACCTATGTCACACCTGTCTCTGTGTGTGTGTGTGTGTGTGTGTGTGTGTGTGTGTGTGTGTGTGTGTGTGTGTGAGAGAGAGAGTGAACATGCTTGTTCCATGTTGCATTTGTGCTCTAGTACCAGTCCTTCATTTATGAGTGGAAATTTTCAGATTTATGCCACATTTGTTGATTTTATATGCCAATTTCTATAAAAATGCACTCTATTGCAGTCACACACGTGTGTGTGTTTGTGTGTGTGCGCATGAGATAGAATGTTCGTTCCAATTTGCATTTATGCTCTAGATCCAGTCCTTTATAAAAATGTAAAACATTTCAGATTTATACTGTTTTTTTTTTCACTTTTCCCATTCATTTTCAATGTGGGGTCAATCTGACCCCAAGGACCTTAAACGGTAATTATTTTTTTTACACACCTTTAGAACAACCAGATCAAGTCCAGATTTGTTGTGTGTGTTTAGATAGATTATTTAGGAAATGTCAGTCTCATGCCCCTGAGATGAAGGGAACATTTTTAAAAAATAAAGGAAAATTACATTGGGGTCAGATAGACCCCATGGAGTGATTAAGGGTTAAAGACAATATTCAGCAAAATTGATTAATTTAGTTGTACTTGAAACTATTGAAAGAGATTTCTGAATAATTAACCTTAATTACAATATGCTATCTTCTGCAGAGCTGCTTTATATTTATATTAAAGTTGTAATTATAACTGAATTTACTGACTCCTGAAATAAAGAACTTTGTGACACTGATGCTGTTTTTTTATGTTTATTACCGTAAAGCTGCTTAAAAGGATTCTGTATAGCTTGTTTGCAGTCACGTGATTTTGATGACACATGAAATTCAGCTAGAGGGCAGGAAGTGAAAAGCAGAATGGACGAGATGGAGGAAAGTACTGTACTGGTTTAGATACTATTACAAGAGAAAGGTTAAAACAGAAAATCACAAGATATGTTGGACGTGATCCTAATGTTATGATTCAGAAGCATACTTAATCGATGCTTCTGACATGGGCTTACCTTTCTGAAAACCAAGGTTAACTGTCGGATTCCAGTCTACAGCCTCAACTTAATACTTAACATATACTTAATTAGGATTTAACCAAAACAAGTGGCCCATGGCTGGGTACCCCTGGTCTAGACATTTGACACTGAAGAAATAGACACAGGACACTGACATTGAAAAAAAATATACTTAGAGGGGCATGCATATAGAAAATCAGGCTTGTTTTAGTTGGGACAATTAATATATTAAGTTAATGTACAAATGAACAGAAAAACAGATTTCACAATAAGGCTTCTGTAAAGTTTGTTTTAATCTGTATTCCTGTTAAAATAGGTCGCATTTAGAGACTTACTTCAAGTAACAAAACCAGTAACAAAATAATTCATGTGTCAGATATATTTATACTTCTAAGGGTCAAATCAGTGAAAAATAGCTTATTGTGTCATTGCATAGAGCTACTATGCAGTGAGTCTATATTTAGAAGCAGCACAACTGGAGTGGGTTTGGGAAAGCCGTGCCTATGAAAGTGATAAGGCCAGGGAGGAGACACATATTTCAAGGATTATAAATTCCTGTCACACGGACACACACACACACACACACACATAAAGGCACATTCCTTGTCAGACAGGAGACATCCCATCGATTGCAGCTGCTTCTCATAGACATTGTGCCTCTCTGCCTTAAAGCCTGAATTAAGTTTTTTGAAAATCTAATAATGCAGAAAGCTTTGTGTGAGGGGTAGGTTTAGGAGCAGAGTTAGGGTACGGGGATAGAAAATACAGTTTGTACAGATTAAAAAAACATTACACATGGAATGTCCCAATAAAACATTGAAACCTCAGTGAGTGAGTGAGTGTGCGTGTATGTGGTTGTGTGTGTGCTTGTGTGTGTGCGTGTGCATGTGTGTGAAAGTCACTGATTCATACATGTTGCTGACAGACGCATGACATAAAAACACTCAAATGTGTGGGTTTTTTGGACTTTGTTCCAACCCCATGGAATTAAAAAAATAATAATAATAAAATCTTGCCATTATATGAAATGTTCTTCCTTGACATCTATTAGATTAAATGGAGATCAAATGGAGACCTGTGCTTTCCATGCATCCACTGAAGTTTCATAACAGACTTCAACAATATCCCAATATGTTCTAAGGTATGCCAACTACAACAAAGTATGAAATCAAAAGTCATGTTTTTATATACATTTCCAAACATGGAAGACAGAGTTGATACTTGCATGAAACATTACAGAGAACTTCATTAAATATTCTGATACCTCTAAGCAAGATCACTTTCCTAGTAACACAGATAACTGTATGCTGTTTTTGTAAAGCAGCGCATGTTGCACAGTTCCTATTTTTCGACTGTATTGTGCTTGCATACTTTGAGACTGTTACCTCACATTCTTGCTAGCATTAATATTGTTTTTTTTTTTTTTTGTTTAGTAAAAGATTCTGATCATATTTAAGTCAATAGAGGGTTGAGCTGTATATAATAATGAGATAACCAGTGAATGACTGACAAGTTTGCAGTAGTTCCTCGACTGAGACTTTGACTCAAGGGGAAATTGTACTATGGTTTCCTTCTTTCTTGCTTATCCTCAAAAATGCAATAATAATATAAGTAATAGTGACACTGTAAGGGTTTTCTATACAACTCATTTTATGCTGACAATATTTTCAGTTTTATAATTTAAAGACTCCATGAAATAGCTTTATGAGCACAGTTTTCATTCCTGTGTCCTGTGCATTGGATGGGAGATACAGGTTGGGCTATACCACAGCCATGAACGAATATTTTGCTGCTTGCAGTTTGGTGGAAGGTATTAGGAAGGACACTGTTTTTCTAGAGAGTATTGGACCAACATTTTTATTTGCTCCATGAGCAAGATATGGCATGAATATTTTTTATCTGTTTTACAGGAAGAAAAAAAAAAAAGAATGATTCACAATTTTGAATGTGCTACTGCTAAAGTATATACTAGCATATAGATGGCATCAAAGCTAACAAGCATGGACTAAAATCCACAAAACTAAAATTATGGTTTAATATTGCCATTTTTAAAGACATTAAACAACTACACAAAGTTAAACATACTTGATATTTTAAGGCCCCTGAAATTTCAATTAGACAGCTCTATTAGTTAAAGGGGTGTGTCATTAAATTTTCATTGATTGAACATTGAAAATAATCAGTGTCTGGGGTTACAATGAAAATATGTGTGATTCAGGCTTTATCAAAAAGAACATAAAATCTCCTCAGGAATTACTATAGCCACAGTAGTACACAGCAGTGCTAGCATCAGACAGTACAGTTGAGATTAGGTTGGACCCCTGCAAAGGTACATGGGGGACCCCAAAAGGGGGGCATTGCTCAAACTCCACTTCATCCACCATTTCACTAGAACCTTGATTCTGATCTGCTGCAGGGGCCTGTGAGTGTGGCTCAGGAATGCTGTGCTTATATGTGTGACGGTCAACAGGAAGTGACAATTCCTCATAAGGACGCTTCAACTGAGAGTTGGAACTATAATGGTCATCTAAAGTTGAAGGACAGTTCAGGTAATCAGGAGGCATGTCTTGATGAGAAGAAGAGCTTTTGTTAAAGATGGTGTGAGATATCGGGTGGGTGAGGGAATTAAGATGAATACTAGAACTGTGACTGGTTTCTGGTTTGGTACTCTCATTAAGAGTTTGCTGTGGGTGAGCATTGTTCATTAGATTAAACTGTGTATTGCTGGAAGTGTGTAAGTTAGGATTGGTGTGTGTGTTGATGTTGCATTGAGTAATGCTGTGAAAATGTGTGTTTGTGAGTGATTTCATGTTAGTATGACCATGCATGTTGGTGAGAATGTTTGTGTTTTCCTGAAAGTGGAGCTCTTGGTGGTTATGGTAGCTGTATGATGACTGATGGTGATTGTCCTGAAGATGGGCAAAAAACTCAGTCATCCCAGCGTCCATAGGAGAGGGGTCGGGTGTAGGCAAGCTGTAGGGCTCAAACAAAGTCTGGGTCTCACAGTATGGAGGCAGCCTAGATTGGGGCAGTTCTGAATATCCAACACTCATGCCCTCCATGCCCAGAGGGTTCTGAGCATCCCCCACCCCATGAAGCACAAAGCAGGAGTCCAGTCGTTTATTTTGTTTCACCTGTTTACGACGCCGTGGCCGATATTTGTAGTTTGGGTGGTCTTGCATATGTTTCACTCGGAGACGTTCCGCCTCCTCAACAAATGGACGTTTGTCCACTATTGGTAAAGCTTTCCATGACTTACCTACAAATAATATGAAAGAGAATATAATATAAATTATTAAATGAATTCAACACATTCAAGAGACAGAACATTTATAAAAACAATTTTGTAAATACATTTTGGACTGCACACTGAGCATTTTACATAGTAATATCTGACAACATGCTTGATATTTAAGCATAATATCTATGGATCAGGGACGTGCAGAGAGTTCCTCAGGGGCAGGGGCTCAAATGTAAAATAGGGGCAATGTAAAAAAAAAAAAAAAAAAAAATATATATATATATATATATATATATACACGTGCATCTCAATAAATTAGAATGTCGTGGAAAAGTTCATTTATTTCAGTAATTCAACTCAAATTGTGAAACTCGTGTATTAAATAAATTCAATGCACACGGACTGAAGTAGTTTAAGTCTTTGGTTCTTTTAATTGTGATGATTTAGGCTCACATTTAACAAAAACCCACCAATTCACTATCTCAACAAATTAGAATACTTCATAAGACTAATAAAAAAAACATTTTTAGTGAATTGTTGGCCTTCTGGAAAGTATGTTCATATACTGTATATGTACTCAATACTTGGTAGGGGCTCCTTTTGCTTTAATTACTGCCTCAATTCGGCGTGGCATGGAGGTGATCAGTTTGTGGCACTGCTGAGGTGGTATGGAAGCCCAGGTTTCTTTGACAGTGGCCTTCAGCTCATCTGCATTGTTGGGTCTGGTGTCTCTCATCTTCCTCTTGACAATACCCCATAGATTCTCTATGGGGTTCAGGTCAGGCGAGTTTGCTGGCCAATCAAGTACAGTAACACCATGGTCATTGAACCAGCTTTTGGTACCTTTGGCAGTGTGGGCAGGTGCCAAGTCCTGCTGGAAAATGAAATCAGCATCTCCATAAAGCTTGTCAGCAGAAGGAAGCATGAAGTGCTCTAAAAATTTCCTGGTAGATGGCTGCGTTGACTGTGGACTTCAGAAAACACAGTGGACCAACACCAGCAGATGACATGGCAGCCCAAATCATCACTGACTGTGGAAACTTCACACTGGACTTCAAGCAACATGGATTCTGTGCCTCTCCACTCTTCCTCCAGACTCTGGGACCTTGTTTCCAAATGAAATGCAAAATTTACTTTCATCTGAAAAGAGGACTTTGGACCACTGAGTTCTTTTTCTCCACAGCCCAGGTAAGACGCTTCTTACGTTGTCTCTGGTTCAGAAGTGGCTTGGTAGCCCTTTTCCTGAAGACATCTGAGCGTGGTGACTCTTGATGCACTGACTCCAGCTTCAGTCCACTCCTTGTGAAGCTCTCCCAAGTGTTTGAATCAGCTTTGCTTGATTGTATTCTCAAGCTTGCAGTCATCCCTGTTGCTTGTGCACCTTTTCCTACCCAAATTCTTCCTTCCAGTCAACTTTGCATTTAATATGCTTTGATACAGCACTCTGTAAACAGCCACACCTCTGTGACTTACCCTCTTTGTCGAGGGTGTCAATGTTTGTCTGCTGGATCATTGCCAATTCAGCAGTCTTCTCCATTATTGTTGTTTCAAAGAACAAGAGATACCCGGAATTTATACTGTATGGATGGTCATTAATTGAAACTCAAATATAAATATTCTAATATTTTGAGATACTGATTTTTGACTTTCATGAGCTGTAAGCTCTAATCATCAAAATTAAAACAAAAAAAACTTTTGAAATGCTTTACTTCACATGCAATGAATCTAAAATATATGAAAGTTTCACTTTTTGAAATAACTTACAAGAACAAAAAACTTTTTCACGACATTCTAATTTATTGAGATGCACCTGTATATATATATATGTCAAAAGTTTGGATACATTACTATTTTAAATTTTTGCAAGAAGTCATTTATGGTCATCAAGCCTGCATTTATTTGATCAAATTTTTAATATACTTTAAAATAAATTTTATGCAATTCTGATTTATTAGCAGTATTGGAAACCTGTGATACTTTTTTCAGGATTCTTTGATTAATAAAAAGTTAAAAAAGCACAGCATTTATTTAAAATATAACTTTTGTAACAATATACGTTGAAAAGCTTGAGGTCAGTATTTTTTTTTTTGAAAGAAATTAGTTTTCATTCAGCAAAGATTTGCTAAATTGATAGAAACAGAGATCGTAAAGATTGATATTGTTAGAAAACATCTCTATTTTAAATAAATGCTGTTCTTTTTAATTTTTATTTATCAATGAACCCCAAAAAAGTATCATGGGTTCCAAAAAATAAATAATAATAATAATAATAAAAATAAAAAAATAAGCAGCACAACTATTTCCAATATTGATAATAAATCAGCATATTAGAATGATTTCTGAAGGATCATACACTGAAGACAGGAGTAATGATGCTGAAAATGCAGCTTTGATCACAGAAATAAATGATATTTTAAAATATATTAAAATAGATAAACTTTCTTTTAAATTGTAATAATATTTCACAATATTACATTTTTTTCTGTATTTTTGATCAAATAAATGCAGGTTTGATGAGCATAAGACACTTTCATAATTTTTCATAATAATTATCAAAAATGGAAATATAATAAAGTCCTTTCACTTCACCATTTCGCCAGCCTACACTTAACATAATAGGCCTGAAGGTGGCACTTGGGCTTCATTAACTATGATAGCTTCATGAAAGAGTAAACGATGCATCATACATAAATGTAAGTGAATTGAATACTGATTACATTATTGCGACTTTTGGCGCTACACGGTTTTGTGCAGTGCTTTTGTAGTCATTTAGCATCCATTTTCTCAGCTATGTCATTTGATTTATAAAATGAGACAAACGCAGATCCAGATCGCGCCACAAATAAGCTTGTCTGTTCCATGCAATTTTCTACCGATTTATGAATAAGAACGGAAAATAACCGCTCCACTTCACATAATTGTCCAATGAAATGTGCCAGATCATGATTGGTTGGTGTATTACATGACAAACGGGCATTGATAAATTATGTAATATTCTAAAATATATAGGCCTAATATATGGATTTTTAATTAAATCGACACACTAACTTTGATTATTGATGAAAAAAGTTTAAAATATTGTTTGGATTATTTTATTCCATCTGTCGATCTATTCACTGAAAGAACCATATATGGCTCGAGAGCCTAGGTTTCCGAACAGACTGTGGAATATCAGTCAGTCAAGCAAAACGCACGCAACCCAGAGCAACGCCTCAGATTGACAGATAAAAAATAAACAGGAATTTTCAGACTTTTGAGCGATTAGTTACCGTTTTGAGCTCATTGTCATGTTAATTATAATTCAAATGCATTTTGTTTTATTGACTAGAATATCATTGCTATTTGTCTGAGAGGGGCACTTTTGGATAATTTTGAAAAAGGGCAGGGGCTTGAGCCCCCAAAGACCCCCCCCCCCCCCCCCCCCCCTTCTGCACGTGCCTGCTATGGATGAATATATCTGATTTATTCTAATTTATTCCATTTATTCTATTCCAGAATTTGTGTATATAATAGTTCCTTATCACACTTAATGATACATAATTTCAATATTCCTGCAAATAACATTATTATAAAGCAACAATGGACAAAATATAAACCAAACATTTTAGAGCAGTAAAAAAAGTTTCTGTTAAATCATAATATAAATATAAATTACATTAAAGATTATATTATAAAGCTAACTGCCAACCTTTGTTGTGTGGTTCACTGTCAGCATCGCTTATTCACTTAAAATTGCTTTAACTTGCATAACTATAGATTTTAGCCATTGTATCATAGACACATCATTCATAGTTTTAAAAAGTACTAAAATGATTCAGATAAACATGTAACTGAACTAAAAGTGTTGCAAATAATATTTTTTTACACATGGAAAAAGCTGTAGGCTTTAACATAGGCTACATGCTGAATGACAATATGACATTAGCGATGCAATGAATCAACTTTTAGCTATCACATTGGGACAATAACTTCCATATGTAATGTGTCTGCGTAAAGTCGAGTTCTTGTTATATATTTGACGTCAATATGCATATTTCCCACATTATTATTTGTATTATTATTATTATTTTCAAACTGTATATATAAACTTGATTTATACACGTGATGTTTTATAAGCAATGATTATTTTGATTTGAATAATTCTGTTAAAAGCTGTTTAATTAATCTCTATCTTTTAAATGAATACATATTACATAATACAAAACATATGAAACAAGCAAAAAGAAAATAAAAGAAAAATAGATTAAATACACAATTAAGGTTTTTTTTGTTTGTTTGTTTTTTTCTTTGCTTTTTAATCTCTACTCACCAAGCATTTTACTCAGCTCTGCATTGTGCAGATCTGGGTTTTGCTGCGCAAGCCTCTTGCGTTCATCTTTCGCCCACACCATAAATGCGTTCATCGGCCTGCGGATGCGCGGCTCGCTCTTTCCGAGCCCGGGACCCGCTGAAGAACATGTCTCGTGTTTTGCTTTCGTGTCAGAAAGCGGACTGAGCGGGTCCACCCACGCGCACTGCCTCATGAAAGACATCAAGACTGAGCTGGTGCCTCGGGTCTGGCTCGGGTCGTCACTGGCGTAACCCGCATCGGGACTGCTCATCTCCTACACGCACCGGGCGCGTATCCTTGGTGATCACTTATGAAGTAGACTGTAGCCTCTGGTTGGCCTAAACAGCTTATCCTTCAAATGTTTTTTTGTTGTTGTTGTTGTTGTTGTTGCTCAGTTTCCCTTCGCCAAACGCATACAGTATATTCAACAGTAAGGTCAGAAGTGCATAGCGAGTTATCAGGCAGCTTTAAACTCAGCAGCCACCAATCGCAACCCGGGTGGGCGGACCGCGCCGTGAAAGGTGTGAAAGAATCCTTATTCAGAGCGTTTCGCCTCATGGGAGACAAGACTGGAAACATTTTGCTTTTCGGGAGGTCAGCTTTAAAAAAAATAAAATAAAATAAGGACGAAAGGACGAATCTGTTGCCTCACATGTAACATATAATGAAGTTATGGTTGCGACCTAATTTATTCCCAAAATACATTGCATGTATAGCTTTTAATCTAACTTTTAGCTACTGCAACATTTAGGAAACTTAAGAAATGTATTTTCTTCTTAGGCGGCTGTAATACTATAAAAATATATAGGCCTATTTATAAAGAAATAAAATAAAATGAATTTTACAAGCACGCATTTATTTTATTTATTTATTTATTTTTGCAAGAAATAATATCCATCTCTAAGTGGTCCTTTGAAACTGCAACTTTTATTTTGCAAAGTTTTTTTTTTTTTTTGTTGGCACGTATTAAGGTCTAAATATTTCTTATACAGATATACAATAAATGCAAAGTTTGGTTTAGGATTAATATCCTGCCAGCAGATGTAGCCTACCTGAATTTGCAAACAGTAGTAGTAGTAAAGGATTGTCACGCGCTGATAATGGCATGCCAACTGCGCAAGAAGAGAAAGGTGTTACACTGTATTGTATGCAGTGCATTATGTTAAAGGTACTCTCGGTTTCTCATACCGTTGAATTAAGTTACTATTAATGTCTGTTGGAGGACTGGCTCTAATATAGTACACAGTAGCAAATGTAAAGTGTTCTTAAAAATCTTTAGTTTAAAATTAATAAGAGAAGTAAAGTGTTTTATTTTGACATCTGTAATGCAGTTTATAATAATAATAATAATAATAATAATAATAATTTAATTAATTAAATTAATAAAACTATTTATATAATATTGGGGCAATATTTCTATTAACATGGTAAAGGGATCCCTGTGGTAAAAGCACTGTAATGCAAGGCTTCTCGTGGCTTATTGCTTTAATGGACTCTGTAAAAATATGCATGTAAATTGAAAAATGTTCATGTTTTGAGAACTAAAAGGTCCCTATCTGCTAATGTGCAGTGTTACGGGAGCAATTGGGAACTTAACCAAAACCACATCCTGTTTTTGCTTACCTTGATTAGAATTTTTACTCTCTAACTCTTTATGTTAGTTTGGCTACATGTTTGTATGCTTACAGGAGAGCATTTTATTTTTCTTTCTTTAGTGTGTCAGAGCAGCACATTTGCTAGAGAATCAAAACTCTAGATTCATTAAGACACAAAATCACTGTCCCAACAACTCACCCCACCCTATCATACACATAAAAGCAACAGTGTGTATTTTCACTGCATTCTGGCACAGAGCCAATGCCCTCCATACTGACACTGTAAAATATAATCTATTTTACTTCTGAGTGCGAACATATATACAGCTTCCGTCTGACTCATGTAAAGTGCCCCGGCACTCAGGAGCCAATGCTATTGTGTAATTCCCCACAAAGGCTTGCCTGGCGACAGTATGTGTATATTCATGAGTGTGAGCTTTGTGGATTTGTCTGTGAGGGAGAGGGTGTGTGTGTCAGAAGGCGGACAGTATTTGCTCCTATGCCAAGGACAGGAAGCAGTTTGTGGGGGACAGGAAATGCAGGCTGAAGCACTAGTCTAGATAAGGGTGAGAGACCTTTCCCCCCACCACACACACACATATATGTACTTATCTAAATGGGGACATTTTTATACACTTTAACTGTTTTTATATACAGCCAGTTATAAATACTAAAACCTAACCCTAACACAAAACTTATTGCAAATTTCCAATGAAAAAATACAACTTTATTTACTTAATTTTTACACTATTTTTTTTAGGGAGTTTTGTGTTTAGCTCACTCCTGGTTACAAATTTGTTCCCAAAATATGGTTAAATAGGTACACACACCCATACATCCACCCCTCGCTCCATCCCAGACTCCCCTAGGCCTTACTGGTGCCTCACATACATGTTAACACTCTAAAAAAAGGTAGGCAGAATCAGTAGGGACAGACTTGTACTGAGGTCTGGGCAGGCAAGGGTCAGAGCCAGTAGGGCGGGCAGAACCAACAAAATTGGTAGATCTTTAGCAGAGGGGATCTTGGGGAGGGGACCACCTTGGAAAAGTGTTACACCACAGTAAGAATGATCAATTTGACAAGGTATGAGGGAAGGACTGTGATGAAGTTCAGGGCAATGTGTGACCAAGCAGGGGAGGGGATGAGGAGGGAGGCTTGTTGGAACATTCATTCTGGGCAAAAAATTAGCAGGCAACAACAAACTGATGGACCTCTTCAACAATAGAAGGTACGGAGGGATCACGTGACCCTTCGACAGCGATGCAGGCTTAGTCTTTCGCTCTGCTCACTTTGCCACATATTGTATGTTCCTGTCAGTAAATTTTAAACAACTCTGCATTGGACCCATCATGAGTGCTAAGGCAGACAAAGGCAATCGGAAAAGAGAGATTGAGCAATCGCCAATGAAGAAAAAATTCAGAGATTCCACCATCTCCAGAGAGGACCTCGATGATACTATTGCTAACAGCATTAAATTAGCACTTAAAGACCAGCAAAGCACTTTGAATTTGGTTGTGAATTCAGCAGTAAGAGATGCGATGGACTCTGTGCTGATTCCAGCATTGCACAAACTGCGTTAGGACATACAAGCGACCAACAAGTCTGTTAAAGAGCTAAGAGAGGAGATTGAGGCCATAGCTACTGCGGCGAAGCAGACACGTGACCGCGTTGATTCTGTTCAAGCAGCTGCGCGTGAGGATAGGAGGGCAGTCACGGACTTAAGAAATCAGCTGGAGCGACTCACCGAGAAGATGACGGATATTGAGGCCAGAAGGGGCGGAGGGTCCCAACGCAGCTGCTTTCCTCAGAGTTAATCTTTCCAAGTGGATTCCTTCCTTGAGGGGCCGAGACATTGAGATTGACCGGGCGCATCGCGTGTATGACGGAGGGAGGGGCTCCGATCGGCCGTGCACTCTCATCTTCCGTGTACTAAGATCAGTGATGGGAATAACGGCGTTATAAATAAACGGCGTTACTAACGGCGTTATTGTTTTCAGTAACGAGTAATCAAACTAATTACTGTTTCCCCCGTTACAACGCTGTTACCGTTACTGACAATAAAATGCGGCGTTACTATAATTTAGTATAATATTATTCTAATTCTATTTTTCAATTCATCTGAATGGATGCGCAGTGTAGCTGTATTTGACGTACCGTCAACCCTAGTGTGAAGCGCACGGCTCGCCGTAGCTTTGTCTCACACACACACACACACTCACACACACACACACACACACACACAGATACAGAGCGAGAGAGTCTTTCATAACATGTAGAATTGACACGCTACATGTAAACGATATTCTTTATTGTGTTTCGTGTCAAAATAACGGAGTTCCTTTGGAATTCTTCAGCTTTTAAGAACTGCCGGGTTCTCTGGTAGTGGGCGGAGTTAATGCGCAAACGTCAATCTCATTGGCCGGCGCTCACCTATTATCATCCCTGTTTTGATTTCAGCGAATCAATTCGAGTAAACGCAGACAACCTGATTAATATTCATGAACCCAGCAGCTCATTGATCCTTAGTGCGTTTTATATTGTTATTAGTAGTAGAATTCGTAGTAGTTTTGTTATCTTATCAATTTTCCCCCCTTTTTTTATAGAAACACAATATGACAAACAATATCTTAAGCACCAGTCCTAAGTTCAGTCAACATGACAAATATGAATTCATACTTGGTTATTCTAATTACTAAAGTTCTACCATCATATAATGCTAAATTATCATAATATCCCATTTTAATGCTTGACTGACTGATGCTAAATGTCAGTAGATAAATAGTGTAGATTAATGTACAATGTTTTATAATAATAATTTAGTCTATTTAGTGTCCATTTCATTCATTTAACATTTAATATTGGGGGCATCCAAGTTATTTGACATTTGAACATAAAAAAAAAAAAGTAACGCAATAGTTACTTTCCCTGGTAATTCTGTTTTTTTTTCATTTATTGAATACAATCCTGGGATTATGAATATTCAATGCATACTCTAAATATTTTATCACTGAATGTGAATGGTTTAAACGAACCCATGTGTTAGAATATTTACACCGTAAATCTATTTCCTGTGCCCTAATACAAGAGACACATTTAAAACAATCTGACGTGGCACGTTTCCAGAATAAGTATTATGAATTAGCAGCTTTTTCCTGCGCTCTTAATACAACTAAGGGGGTGCTTATCCTTGTTAACAGGAAGTTAAATTTAACAATTGAACACCTTGGTAGTGATGAGAAGGGTAGATTTGTTTTTATCAGACGCAAAATATATAATAATAGGTTAGCATTGGCCTCTATTTATGGTCCGAATGAGACAGACAGTGCATTCCTTACACAGATTTCCAAAACTCTACTTGATCAGATTGATTGCCCTCTAGTGGTGGGTGGTGATTTTAATGCTGTCATAAATCCTGCTTTAGATAAATCTCAATCTGATACAACAGCCAATCCATCCTCTAAATTACTGAATAAATTTATCACTGAGCTCAACTTAATCGATCTTTGGAGAATTCAGAATACTAAATCTAAGGACTTCACTTTTTTTCTAATAGACAAGACTTTCTCTAGGATAAACTACATATTTCTCAGCCCATCTTTAATTTTGTCTAATTCCTCCATCTCTATATTACCAATTTTATTATCTGATCATTCTGCTGTGTTGTGCAGTGTTCCTCTTTCCGATGTTAAAGCCAAGTCCCCTAGATGGCGCTTTAACATATCATTATTAAGTAATCAGACTTTCATTACTTCTCTAAAAGAATATATTAGGGAATTTCTTGAAATTAATATGCCCTCTGATGTGGATCAGGGCTCTAGACTGTGACCAAAATGGTCACATTTGCGACCATTTTTTGAGAGTGTGTGAGTAAAAATTTGACATGGTCGCACTTGTGCGAGTGCATGGTCTGCGCTGCTCCAAAGCGCGCGCTCTGCCATCCGCAGCACATTGTAGCAGGAGAAAGATTTCACTGATCACGTGAAGAGAGGCGCTTTCAGCGCGAGCTAGGGCTGCCACTAACGACTATGTTTATTTCGATTAATCTATCGACTAATCGATTAATCTAACCAATTAATTTCCCGCAAAAAATCAACAATTTTACTTAAGAATATTTTATTAAACCAAATTAAATGCAAATTTCTATGAAATCCTTTTTTTAAAGCAAAAGTAAAGTGCAACATAGCGTGCAAGAAGCAAGTGTCCATCTCATAGTCCAAATCACTGAAATCAGTTCAGTATTATAGTGTAAGAAAGACAACATATCTATGTGTTCTAGTCTAATAATAAAATTATTATCAGTATTTTAAATAAAGGAGTATTTACCAGAAATATTATTTACCAGAATTTATTTAGGAGAAAAATGCAAATGTGCAGTATTTCTGAAAAAAATAAAAATAATTGGAGATGCTTTTGATTATTAAAATGTAATGGAACCATTAAAATGGAATCCAGAAAATAATGGAAAACAGAATTTGTTACAGATAAAACTGTCAAACTCAATTAATTAGACAGGCTTTTTTGATTAATACAATTTAATTTAAACATTAAAACAGAGTATAGAAAAGCTAAAATGGAAAAAACTGAATTTGGAAATAAAACTGATTTCATAGGGCCCTATAATTATAAAAAAAAAATTGTGGTAATAAAAATAGATGTAAGTGAACCATAGCTTTTAAAATGACTTAAAATACATGTATAATAACAATGATGCAATAATAATTAGTTCAAATAAAGTATCAAAAGCAAGAAATCATATGGTTTTATTGAACAAAACTGTTAAAATACATAATGTATTACAAACAATAGAGCTAATGTAGATAACGCAAAACAACAAAGGCCTGCAGGGGGCGCCGGCGGCCTGATTATTATTTTTCACATTACTGCACGATCTAATCCTTGTTTAAAATTGACCAAGCACCATTTAATTCAAATGTCCACTTAATCTTTAATATTTGGCCATTTCTTTAGGACAGAAATGCTATAGCCACTGTAATTAAATGCATATGTGGACATCAAAACGTGTAAACTCAGAGTGAGGGTTTGAGCTTTTATTTTGAAATCGCGATATATTCTCCTGTGTTTGTGTAGATTTATAAATGATTTACCTTACAAATCTGATGAAATGGCGCACGTTGCGTTCCCAGATGGACGTTATAATAATCCCAAACTCACAACAACATGCAGAGATGAAGTTTAAGATGCTCCACATGTAAATGATTAGTTTCTGTGGAGCTACTGTGAAAGGAGCCTCTGTGTGACGCACGTACTTAACCTACAGGCATGTAAATAATTAAAGCGCATATACTGTGTTAGAACTGCATCGCATATAATTATTTAATTAAATCATAGCTTTGGGAATTCACAATTATGCTTAATTATGATTTTTAAATGGGTTTAATATCATGCAGCCTTGGAAAATAGTCTAATAATGTGTTTTATGGATTCTCGTCCGTGAAATGCGGCACTTCCGGTATTTTGCGGTTAGTCGACGCAAGCAAAATGAAGTCGATGATTTTTCAAAATCGACTAGTCGACTAAAATCGAAGAATCGCGACAGCTCTAGCGCCAGGCTTCAGTAGAGCCTGGTTTATTAGCAGAGCAGAGGCAGCGCAGAAGCGGCGTGTATGCAGAGCAGGAGCAGCGCACGCCCATTGTGCTTTCACTCGCCACGTCAGCAGTGTTGCCAGATCGGGTTGACGATTTCCAGCCCAAAAGCTCACCAAAACCCGCCCACTTCAACAAAAACCAGCCCAAATTTTTAACTGCCAAAATGATGAGAGAATTTTATTGCCATGTCAATCAAGGTTGATAAGGACCATTTTTATCTCCTTAAAATAAAATGATGACAAAATAAAATAAATATAAATCAATTTCACAGGAACATGGAGGGCAAATGCATTAAAAGCGGCAATCAAGAATAACTGATGACTTTAACCCTGAAAAAAATGCATAATTTTCAATGTCTACAGTAAGAATAAGCTAATTTTTGTGCAAAAAGTGCACAATAACGTGATCAGAAAGCAATGTAAATTAGCTGGCATTTATTCTCACCCCTGACAGCCAAAAAAATATGCATTGGTACATACTGTATGATAATCTGACAGCAAAATAATAACAATTAGCAACAATAATGCGCTTACCTTTGTCTTGTGCTTTATCTTAAGACAGAACTACAGCACGTATTTCACGAAGTAGCTACACATTTTAGAACATAATGCAGAAGTTTGCACAGTCAAAACTGTTCAAGTCCAGCAGCTGCATGTCAATGCCAAGTATACCAAAGTAGAGTCTGGACGGTTTAAAAGATGTTCTGATGCAGAACAGCATCGCCATATTCAGTTTTGATTTTTAATAAATCACTCAACTGTTCTCTCATTTCAGTTACAGTTATATTTAGAAATCTTCTTTTCATCTCTCATCACGTATAATCCACGTTGTGAGATTTGAGTCACTAGACTCTTTCTCGTGTAACTTATATTTAGGCCACTTTGCCATCGCAATCACTTAAAATGAATGAATGAATGAATATATAGCTGCACATTTAAATCTTGCCCTTTATAGCGCCAAAACCCAGTCACTCACGAGTCATCACATCTCACCACAATCTTTTATGTCTTACATGAATGTTTAGTTAATAGGTGTAACATTATATTAGATCCATGCATTAGGTCTTAAAGGGATAGTTCACTTTGAAATTAAAATTTGGTATCTATCAGCTTACCCCAAGGGCATCCAAGATGTAGGTGTCTTTTTTTCTTCAGTAGATCCAATTTTGATGTTTTTAGGTCAAACAGTTCTAGTCTGTCAGTCATATAATGGCAGGTATAGGTCACTGTCTCTATAAGAGGGAAAAAGAACATGCACAGAGAAATTCAAATTAAACAATTCCTCATCGTAACTACACATTGATGGCCTAAGACACGAAACGAGCGGTTTGTGTGAGAAAACGAACAGTATTTATATCGTTTTTTACCTCTTGTACACAACCATGTCCAAGTGATCTGAGTGCGCACACACATCCGGTGTGTGACGTGTGTGCGCGCGCTCTGGCTCACGCTTGACGGAGGGCATGTCTGAAGCGTGGTGCTGACGCAACTTCGTGGTATTTTCTTGTTGGAAGACGCGCACTGTCATCGCTCGTGTCGTTTCTAAACTGTCTACTCTAGGATAATGATGACTTCTTTTAAGCAGACCCGCTTGCTGTCATGCATTGTATTTCTATACGAGCGCTCCATGTATCAGTTTCATTCATCTGTAGCTCGCTGTCAACGCTTGACGGAGGGCGTGTCTGAAGCGTGGTGCTTTAAAAAATTATTTGAATTGTTTGACAGTATTATATACGGTTATGTATAGCCCTTTTGGTACAAAATGATGGCTCTTTAATTTCAGAATGGCACAATTATTATTCATGGACTAATCCTTCGTCATAGTAAGATTCCTTTTTTTTTTTTTTCGCCGGTGTCATGTCTCAATAAACTGTTCCTGGATCTGTTATTTTTACATGGTTAGGTGGAAGTGACGCAGGGTGAGGAGGGTGGAGTTGCGGCATGTGTGTTTGGCTAGTTACAGATGAATGAAACGGATACATGGAGTGCTCGTATAGAAATACAATGCATGACAGCAAGCGGGTCTGCTTAAAAGAAGTCATCATTATCCTAGAGTAGACAGTTCAGAAACGACACGAGCGAAGGCAGTGCGCGTCTTCCAACAAGAAAATACCATGAAGTTGCGTCAGCACCACGCTTCAGACACGCCCTCCGTCAAGCGTGAGCCAGAGCGCGTGCACACACACATCACACACGATGTGTGTGCGCACTCAGATCACTTGGACATGGTTGTGTACAAGAGGTAAAAAACGATATAAATACTGTTCGTTTTCTCACACAAACCGCTCGTTTCGTGTCTTAGGCCATCAATGTGTAGTTACGATGGGGAATTGTTTAATTTGAATTTCTCTGTGCATGTTCTTTTTCCCTCTTATAGAGACAGTGACCTATACCTGCCATTATATGACTGACAGACTAGAACGGTTTGACCTAAAAACATCAAAATTGGATCTACTGAAGAAAAAAAAGACACCTACATCTTGGATGCCCTTGGGGTAAGCTGATAGATACCAAATTTTAATTTCAAAGTGAACTATCCCTTTAATATAAATCTGTCTAATGTTAATCAAACATTAAAAAAAAAGACAAAATCACTTTGCTTATTCCGACTCATTTTGCCAGCACGGGTCACAAATATACAAAATTTTAAATTAAATGTTAAAAAGGTTAGGAATCATATTTGTTTCAAGTGCTTGAAATTTTCAAGTTCCAACATGAATTTTGCCCAGGGCCTCCAAATGTCTGCTGTGCCGGCCCTGCTATGCCTTCGTGTATGGAATTAACTGTCCATATCAGCAGCTATCAATAGTCTATATTCGTCATTCAAAAAGAGAAACTGAAACCAATATATGAGATAGGCTATACGCAGATATATGAAAACATTTGCTTACAATTGTGAATATCAGTTATGTTGATAACTTTCTTCATATTAAGTGGCTAATGTTGTTATGAAAATATTTGTATTGGAATGATCAGGTAACATAACATTAAAACAGCCTTCTGTCTGTGCCGTCTTGACTTGCTCTCTTTCAACACTTTTGTTTTAATTCTCGTGCACTGACTCATTCGCTAAACTGACCATCCAATCAGATATCTCAATCTCACTGATGGCTGACAGCTTGGTGTGTCCCGGTCTTTAGCCTCAAAATCCTTGATGGTAGAGTAGCAGAGAAATTTGGCTGCTAAACTGTAGTTCCCCATTCACAGACATAGCCAGTCAACAACAGTTGAAAAAGGATTTGCAGACCAGAGAGCAGGCAGTTAGATGTTCTTGCAGAGGTGGTGGTAGACAGATGTGGAAACCAAGGAGCTGGTAGAAGTCCAGATGGTGAATCTGGTGCTCATGTAGGCTGAGGCAAATCAAAGAGCATGCTGGCTTGGTGCCTGGATGGACAAGGGTTTAAAAAAAAAGGCAGGCCATAGGAAACAGGTCAGGAGTAAATAACTCAGGGTCCAAGGCAGGCCAAAGACAATAATCAGGCAGAAAGGAAGGTTAAGACAGGCAGAAAACCCTGAAGCCAACAGGCCAACAACGATCTGGCACAGAACAGCACACAAGGCAAATAAATAGGGCAGGAAATGAAAAGGGTAACGAGGGAGAGCAGGTAAATTGAAAAACAACAAGGAAATAAAGTCCTCCATTTTTCTCTTGACCATAGATGGCACAAAAACTTATCTCAACAATTTTGATGAATGGCAACACTGTTTTTAACTGTCATTTCATGTAAATATCAACATTTCTGTGATTTTGTCTTACTGATTCATTAACTGATTGTGTCTATGGAAAATAATGGTCTAAGACAGTGGTTCTCAATTCCAGTCCTCGCGTACCACCGCTCTGCACGTTGTACTTAAGACGTTTGTTCTATTTGACCGTAAGTGCCCTGCGAAGTGAACATCACAGGATATTCTGCAATTGAGAACCACTGATCTATGACATTGTATTATGTTTTTTATTATTTATTTATTTGTTTATTTTTTTGGTGTGTGTCTCTTTGTTACTGAGGGATTTGTGGAGTAACATTTTTTTATTATTATTTCGAAGTAAAAAAAATAATTTAGACCCTTGGGGCAGAGGTGGGGGACTCGGGTAACATGAGTTGACTCGAGTTGCAAATTTAAGGACTTGTCATTTGACTTGACTTGGACTTGAGAGCCAATGACTTGAGACTTGACTTGATTTGACTTTATAATAACTGTAATTAATTATTTTTTTAATAAATCATTGAGACATACAGTAAATTGGTAAACTAAATGCAAGACACCGAGCCAATGGCACCAGTGATCCGATTCTGTGCGGTTCATGGTACAGAAATACATACAGTGCGCCAAATACAGAGAGCAAGAGAATCTCCCAAGATTGTTTCATTTGGACATAAACACTTTGAAATTGACCGTATTCACAAAAGGAGATTTGCTTTATTCACAATTTACACAGCCAGGATGCTGTCACTTCAAAAAGGAAAGTAGCTGACACATTAATTGAATATCTAGAGAGAGCGTAATGTAGAAAATAGCATGGGTCTTTATTTGTTTTCAAACTTAGCTTAAAGGCCCCGATATACTTCAAACGAAGTTCGTTTTCGTTCTTCGTTTGGGGGCAAAAAGAAGTTCGAAAAGGCTGAGCGACGTTATACTGTTTTCAAACATTCCAACACCCCCGCGCTGCTGAAGGCAGGGTGTAGATTAATGTAAACATGTGTCGCAATGCTTGCGTGTCTGCCCTAAACACAACAACGGTGCAGTGATGGTGTATATAGGTCTTTTATTAAACTGGATAAATTATTACACTTTTTTTATATTTTATGTGTTGTCATAATTTGATAAAAACAAAGGTTTATTATTGTATGTTCTTTTGGCATTTCATTTATTGTATACCTTTTAAATTCGCTTATTGAAAGAACAACAACAGCAGCAGTATGGTGTAACATTTATTTGAAACATGTATTTGCAACCTAGGCTCATTGGAAATACGTGTCTCTACATACATTTCTGCAAAACTGAAAAAAACTTACCTATATGTACGATTCACTGCCGTTTCCAGTTGAAATCAACACTAGAGGCAGTAAAACTCTGACAACTTTTATTCCTTTTCACACGAAGTATGACTTACAGGAACAGTTTTGATTATTTTCTCACAGTTACTTGCAGAATGGTATGTTATGACTTCTAAACAATTTTAACATCCTGCACGATTTGAAAACTGATACTTTTGAACGTTGTCGTCACATATACAGCTTCATATGTATGAGTTTACCAACTCAGTAAGTTTACTCGGTAGCTCACGCGATACAGCGTTGCACTTGGGTGAAGAAGAGCTCCGGTACGAATCTGTAACACCACGCCAGCAGAGGGAGCTCTCGCCTGAGTTTTGACTGTGAGCTCTTCCTCTGCAGTTACTTCCTGTTTGGCGGCCATATTAACCTGGCCACCACATTGCATCTTTGCGAAGTATTGCCAGTTTACCCTGCCTTACCAAGCGTTTATATCACTGTCTAGTTCTCCTGTGTATGACCAGTTTTCCTGTTTCTCTTGACTTCTCTTTTGGATTGCACATTTGTCTGTTTGCCTGTTTGGACTGCCTCCTTGTGTATCGACCTCACCGCTTGCTTTGCTGACACTGAGTTTGGATTTGTGGAACTGTTTAATAAACCCTGCATATGGATTCTACTTCGGCTTCCGCCTCAACTCCATTACAGAATAACGTCAAACTACAGTTCAACAAAACAGCTCAAATCTGCATAAGGAAGTTAAAATAGCATGGCTGCATCAGCGAATACGTTTTTATATTACTTTTGCATTTGTTAACACTTTTGGGTAGGTTTAGGTTTGGGTTTGGTGTAGGGGATACTTCCAACTTCATAGAGCTTAATCTTTAGCGACACTCACCGGATATTTGAATTATGAATGGCGGCAAAACGTACCTCAAGCAGCATAATAAAAACACTGCAATATGTGCCTGTACCAACGTAATAAAAACGTGTCACGGTCACGGTCACGTATTAAACGTGTGTTTTAGTACCACTCTCTGGACATTTCACTTTGAAACTGCCGCGAAACGTGCTGCAAGGTACATAATTACGGTGTTGCAGAAATGTATGTAGAGACACGTATTTCCAATGAGCCTGGGTTGTGTATTTGGTACTTGCTACCTTATATCTTTACTCTTTCATTTTATTCTTTTCATGGCTTTGGAAAACTGTTCATGTTTCTCTATGTCGCTTTTTGCATAACTCCGGGGTCGTCGACACCAAGCTTCATTGCAATTTCTTTCTAGGAATTAAATGCTTTCTCTGAACCTTTAAAGTCTCTCCGAGAGCGATCGTACAGGTGTGGATATATTTGTGGCAGCTCAGCTATTCGTTCGCTTTGGTGAGTTGTTTCGAACTGCCAAAACTCAAAACGAACTTCGTTTGTTCGAAATTACGTCATATCAGTTCGTTCTTCGATTTCGTTGGAAGTATATCAGGGCCTTAAGCCTGACACTAAATTAACCCTTAAATGCATACCTTGGGTCTTTAGCAAACTGGGACATCATTCACTACCCTCTCCCTCCTTCATCTTTTAAAGTTAGACATCAACATTCTAAGTATTCCTCAATTTATTCATTATAAACAACGTAACAAGAAAAAAAAAATTAAAGAATGTCTGTTTTCTCTGCACCATGTGCCTGTACTTGCGCATTTGGCTTGTGGACAGAATGCCGACATACAGCACCGTTGCGCTCCGGCCGTCCCGAGTTCAAGTCCCGGCTAGAGGACCTTTCCCGATCCCATCCCCTCTCTCTCCCACTTCACTTCCTGTCATTACTCTACTATCCCAACAAATTAAAGGCAAAAATGCCAAAAATATATCTTAAAAAAAAAGAATGTCTGTTTTCGGATTATTTTTTTGTAGAAAGTGTATATGGTCGCTAGAGACCCGAGTTATGTAAATGCACAAGTATATTTTTCCTGCACAACAATATTTAAATATCTGATGACTCAATATGTGCAATTCACCTTTATTCCTGAAGGTGGCACTATTTGATAGACAATGACTTGATGTTTCCCTCATAATTACCGCAGGCATAAAACAAAAGAATATCATCAGCAAAAATCTGGTTTGAATGGCTTTACTGCTGATCAATTACTGTACGCAATAAAATATAAATGTCACTGTCATTTGATGGAGGATGTGGTGAATAAGCTGCTAGCAATCAAAATATTAATTTTTAAGTCACTAAACCCTATAGTTCTGAGAATATGGTTATGGGAAATATGAGCCAGATGCTGAATGTATTATGGAAGTGCGCTCTGACGATGACAGCGATGGTAAAATCATCTGCTCAAACTGAACCCTTCTAAGTTTCAGAAGGTTACTAAATATGCTTTATTTTATTCTTCTGTAATAGTTCTTAAAATATCAAGAGTTTTTTGCTATTGCAGCAGTTAGAGATCCATCCGTGCTGGAAATATATAGGTCCGGGTCACTAAAGACCCAAATATGTAATAATGATTGGCGAAACATTAAGGCATTTAAGGGTTAAAATAACTGATTATAAATAACTAAATTATAATAAATGATTACAGGGCAAAACGGCTCTTGTATGTGTTTGTTTTTATATTAAGGACATACAATATTAAGCAATATTTATAGAATATCACCATGGCTGCCAACAGTTCAGTTCAGTCACAGCATCTCCGAGCAACACAATGAACACTTTTACAGAAATAATCTGAGGTTTTAAATGAATCAGTTGGGTGATTCAGTGACACATTCTTGCCTAGTTCCTGAATGAATCAGCTGTTTTGAAGGAAATAGTTGAATGAACGCTTCTGTGACTTACTCATTAAGACTGATTTGACCTATATACGGTTTTAATTTCATAATTAAAAGTATAATTTCATTTCATATTTCTATTTTCAAAAAAAAAAAAAAAAAAAAAAAATATATATATATTTATTTTATTTATTTATTTATTTTGATACTGTGACTCGACTTGACTCGCTTGAGGTAAGCCAGTTACTTGACTTGACTTGATTTGGTTTGCTTGCACTGGGACTTGACTTACTTGAAACTTGATGGTATAGACTTGAGACTTGAACATGTGTGACATACCCTAACCTCTGTCTTGGGGTAAATTTGTTTTTCTTTGCCTGAATTACCACAGAAGGCCCCAAGTGGCATGTTGTTACTAGTGTTATTATTTTTCTATGCAATTCAGTGTCACATACATACGACAATATTGTTAAAACAACCCCCTTTCACACAGATCTGTGAATTAAAATGTTGTATTATGCATGCCAGGTTAGTAGTTGGCAATATCACTTTGTAAAGAAACATTTAGGACATCTGTAGACATAATACATGTGCATGACATATACATGGCACTATTTCCATTTTCACAAATTCATGTTTTTTTCTAGTTTACACAGAGACAATAACAATATTGTTTTTAAAAACAGTTGCGCAAACACTCCCTCAATTGTCAGAATACAGTTGTAAATAGTTGATTTTAAAATGTTGGTATTTACATTAATGACAACTTTTTTCTATTTATTTCCTGTAATAACACATTGGCAGATGCACCATTATCCTGCTCATGCTAAACTTATATCAAAATATGTTACAATTTAAAATTAAATGCACATATTTAATAAGGGGGCATCTTCCCACTTACTTTATTATTATTTTTTTTTACTAACATTATAACAATACAAACCAGGTTGAAAATTGACCAAGTTGTTCTTTAAATGTTTTGTGCTATCTTTAATTAAAACAAGTGTCACTTGTTTAATATTTTGTTTCTAATCCAGTGACTCATGTTGGCATATGTTCCTGTTCAATTTTTAAAGTTAAATATTTCCTCATGAAAATCAATGACAAGTCCATTTTGACCCTATATCAAAGCATTGCCAACCACACATACATACTTCACGTAAAAACACAACACATACTATGCTGGGTGACACTGATTACTGCAATCATTTATCATTTTAATGAACATCAAAAAAAGAAAATGGGAGCCAGAAAGAGAATAGTGAGAGTGATATATTGTGTTTTAACTGCCCCATTGTTCTCCCAAACAGTGGCGTGCACAGGGGGAGGGGGGGATCTCGAGCCCCTGCCACTTTGAGGTCCGACGCTAAAGTGCCCTTGCGGTCCGGTCTGTGCGATATGAACGATATCGTGGACGATAAAATGTCTCCACGATCTGCTTTTGAAGAAATATAGTTGTATCTTGCTACAGCGCACATTCTATCAGCTGCCGTTCTGGCGCTGCCATATCAATATACTGTACAGCGCCACATACTGTACATTCAGATCAGTAAGAAGATATTTTGAAGAATGTGGGTAACCAAACAGTTGCTGGTCCACATTTACTTTGAAAGTAGGGGGGAAAAAATACTATGGAAGTCACTGTGGACCAGCAACTGTTTGGTTTTCCACCTTCTTCAAAATAGCATTTATGTTTAGCAGAAGAAGGAAACTCAGGTTTAAAACAACTTTTGAGTGAGTAAATGAAGGTATAAAAATAAAACACTTGCCTATTTTAATTCTTGGGTGAATTATTCCTTTAATGTTAATAAAACACCAAACAGAGAGAAAAATCACTCACTACTCTTTACTGAAAAACTTTAATACAGTTTCTTTAATAGGAATGAATCTATATAGTGTTTTATTTTTATATTTGTTCATTCAGTTTCTTGAATGCTCCTGCTAAATACACCTATTGTACCTGAAAATAAAACACTTTATTTTATGTGTATATTATGTGTATTTGTAATGTGTATCTTTGTTCTCGTTTTTTAATAACAAAGATAAAATAATGACAAAGATTTTTATCTTCACCCACTTTGGCCTAAATATCTGCCATACGTTTTTATATTTTGTTACCTTGAAAGGCTTTGTCTTTATAATAGGGAAATTAGTTTGGCTGTAATGCTCAGGCAACTTGCAAAATAGAAAATCCATTATGACAAAGAATCGTGATAAAATTGTGAATCGTGATACCCCTAGCCGAGGGGGAACACCAACGCTACGAGGAATGGCGCTACGAGGACACAATCGTAGACTGGGGGGGCCCAGTCTACGATTGTGCCCTCGTAGCGCCATTCCACCCCTGCCCCTCCGGAGGCCTGTGCATGCCACTGCTCCCAAATACAGATATGATGACCTGGGAACTACGGCCTGAGTTTAGCTTTGGTGAGAAAATGTCAGAATCAGATATTTTAGGCCACCATGCACACACAGACACAAACACAGACATATCAAACACTGAATATTGATTCTGACTTTATTGAGTGAACTGCTTTGATTCAAAGATAGACACGTTTGAATAAAAGTTAATCATCATCTATCGGTGTGCATTAGTGCAGGTGGAATCGATCTCTCACAAATCTATGTGTCATATATGACCAGCTGGGGTACTGCAAAAATACACACACACACACACACACACACACACACACACACACACACACACACACACACACACACATAGACCTCTATTACTTTTATACAGACCAAATGATATTTTCTATCCCCTAACCCTAAACTTACCCCTTACAGAAAACCTGTTTGCACTGTTACACTTTCAGATAAACATCATTTACTATTTTTTTTTTTTTTTCTCGCAGGCCGGTCCCCACAATGTCAAAAATTTCAGGTTTTACTATCCTTGTGGGGACATTTGCTCCTAACAATGTAGCATAAACAAGTACACACACACACACAAAATTATGGCCTACTTCTCACACAGAGTTTGGCCATCTATAAACTGTAATTTTATGAGGAAGAGTTGTGAGTGGATAAGTAGTTCTCATTTCTGGTCTTGGCAACAAAATCTGCACACTTTGTATGTCTCTCTTATCTAAAACATCTGACTTGGATCATCAGCTCATTAGGTGAGAGCTCTATGAATTGAACTAAGTGTGTCAGATAAGAGAGACATACAAAATATGCAGAGTGGTGAGTCGCCACAACCGGAATTGAGATCCACTGGTGTAGATCTTTTGTGTTCAGTAGATGAAAGATGAAAGATGAAAGTGTATGTGAATGTGAAAGTCATACAAGTTTGGAACAACATAAGGGTAATTAAATAATAGCATAAATTTTATTTTCTGTGAACTATTCCTATACCTTTACCTTAATTCTTTTTTTAAAGAAACTATTCACCCTAAATGAAACAAAATGTGTTGATACTATCTCTTAAATCACTAATCATTTCGGATTTATTTCCCACTCTTGTGCATAGCATGTCATCACTACCATCATGCACCTTCCTTGTTTCCATACTGTCTCTCTCTCTCACTATCTATCCATTTATAATTCTGCTCTTACAATAGGTCTTTTCATATTGTCTATAAGAATATGCTTTTTAACATCTGAATTGATTTCAATCATTAAGCTTAACTGATTTCACTCATTAAGTTGAACCAAGAAGTAAGCCAAGAAATTAGACTCTTTGTCCTCAAAATATACCGTAAAACACACACACATACACACACACACACACACACACAGACACACACACAGATAACGAGAAGTGATTTCACACTTTAGTCTCTCTACTAACTTCCCATGTGTGTGTCAGCTGAGCAGCTTCCCTCTTCTGATCTCTGCATAGATAGAGCGTCTGTCACTCAAAACACACGTCTACCTAGCTATCTAAATGGGGATTTTCCATAAACGTAGATATTTTCATATACAGCTAGTTAAAAATAATACTCTAACAGAAAACTAAAAAATGGTTAAGTAGGCACACATATATGCAAACACACACAAACACAAACATTGACATCCACTGATTTATATCAAATGTATTTTCCATCACCTTACCTAACCTCTACCCTTAAACAATCTTCAAAGAAACCTGTGCAAATCACTAGATTTAAAAGTAATCCATATAAAAGTTCATCTAATTGCTGATTTTATTACAATAAGCAAGATGAAAGAATATCTATGGGAGACAACCACTATCCAACATGACAGTTTAACATAGACCAAGACACCAACAAACTAAACAAACTAAGACTAACAAAAAGGGCTATGCATACAAAAGTATAAACATTGAACTAAACAAGACACAGGTAAAATTAATCTGAAACCATGAAAACATGATAGGTAACCAAGGAGTCTCTGAAGCAAAACAAAAAACAGATGCAACATGACAGTAAACATGATTTATAAGCTTTGAGGTCCGACTCACTAGTCCGTGTTCAACAGGGTTCACTATATTATTGAGAACATTTTTCAAAAGTGAGGACATTTTGGACCTCGCAAGTATAGTCAAACCTGTGCACACACACACAACAAACACGCACACAACATACACATGTACATACAACATCATCTTATGTGAGATTTTTCAGATTATCCATAGTGAAATGAAATATAATTTGAAAAATAATATAATATGCTTATATTTTATTTTATTTTATTACTTGGGTGTTTTTTATATTGTTAAGCGGTTATTAAGATGGTTGCTGTTTCTGGTTTATAGGTGGTAACTTACTATCCCTAGTCCAAAGAGCCCATCTCCAAGTCTATCTGTTGTCGTATGTATGACTGAATGACTGAAGTCCCTCTTTCAAAGGATGTTTGTAAGATATAGGCCTATGTCTCATGAATATGTCGGCTCTTTAAATGTATGTATGTGTGAGTAGGTCCTGCTGCCTACACTTAATAGGAAGGTTTAAAAGTTCTGGCTCAGCACTATCCCAAATAGACCTTATCCCCACAGCAAACCTTTATCAGATGGCCTTGTGGCCTTACAATAACACTGGCGCTATCAGTCGAGCACAGGCTTTATCTTGCATCCCTGCCCTATAACAACAATAATACACTGACTCAGTTATGTGTCCAACCTCAGTCCAGCCTCATTCCAACAACAACAAATAGACTTAAAAAAATAATAAAAAAAAACAACAGAATGAATGGAACAACTGCACTTTAAATGTAACTATATTTTAAATCTTTTATTTCATGTATTTGAGTAGAATTACATAAGGTCAAAGATGTATCGTCCCACTGTATATAGCAATTCAGTCAAAGTGGGCCAGCAATTTCTAAAGACCTTTATATGTGTATATATATATATATATATATGTGGGTGTGTGTGTGTGTGTGTGTGTGTGTGTGTGCGTGTGTGAGAGAGAGAGAGAGAGTTTATTTATTAATTATTGATCTGCCAACATCCGTTTGCACACATTGTTCTATATCTGTTGTAAAGGATTGTACGAACCAGTCCAGTAGAGGTCGCTAATGGACTGCTTTAATATGACTTCAAAGACTAATGCGTTAGAGGACATTTTAGTTTGAGCGAAGTGACGGTCAGTGAGAGCTCTGTGTTGCTAGTTGTTGTTGCTTTGGTGGATTTGTGCGTGCAACAAACAGTGAGTATAGTAAATGTTTACATGCTATGTATATTTACTGAGACAAAAAGAGTGGTTTGTAGTACTATTCACGTTATATACTGTTACTACGTTACTGTTCTGGGATTCTCTATTAAATGACTGGATGACTCAGCACATTTTATTTACCGTTAGTTTGATATTCGATGCCATTATTATAACTAATATTGCATCTTGCATTGTGAATATTGTTAAATATCAACGATTTATATTACATTAGGCTTTACAGATGATTGTTTCTGTTACTTACTGTTATTATTTATATTTAATGGCTTTAATATATAGTTTGCCGACAGTTTCATCCTTTAAAGCAAATTGCTCTCAATGTATAAATACAATTGTCTATTATAGACCAAGTTTAATAACTATTTAACTGAACATGCCATATTTAATTATGCAGTACTGTATTTAATGATGGATGATTGATGTAAGTAGACTAAGAATAGTTATTGTTATTGTTATTTCTTTCTGTAGAACCACATCTCTATCCACCTGTTGCAAGTGTGGAATAAAGAAACTGTTGATGAAACCAAGCCTCATGCATTCTAACCGATGCACCACAGTGATCATCACTTAAACTGGCAACAGATTAAATACTTCATTACAAACTGGTCCTTCGAGCCGGATCTGGTGATTTCTGTGGACAGATATGGCCCGTGCTCCATCAGACAGAGACATTAGACCAGATGATGTTCGCTCACGCCGCCCAAGGCATCCTCCCGCCTGGCTAAAAGAATATGAGGTTGATCTTCCACGTCCACTAGGACATGACCACTCCAGTCAACATTCTTCAAGGATGAAGGATAGAGAGAGACATATGGAGAGATCTGCCGAGATGACACCTCTCCCACAGTATTCCATTCCCCGCAACTGGACCACAGAAAGGATGGAAGAAATGCCCTCAGCCTCAGCTCATGTTCCCCTCCATGAGAGCACTCCCATACCATCCCAGTATACCCCATCAGTGCTAGAAGTTCTCCAGCAGCTGCAGGAGGATAATAGGAAGTTACACCAGACTGTGTTGGACATGGACAAGAGTGCTGTTTTGTCACCTTATCCTCCTTCACCATAAGTATCAGAGCCTTCTCCCAGTGTCAGAATGAAGCATCCAGCTGATATACCACCTCAGTTTGCCCAGCAGTCATCTAATGAGGAAAAGGAGGAAGACTGGCCACCCCCGCCTCCCCCAGTGACTTCAGATGAGAGCCTGAAACGGCCCAATGCAGGTATCACAGATGTTATGGAGGAGCTGAAGGAACGCATTTATAAACTAGAACTGAAGCGGTCGCCTCCCCCATCCACACCAAAGTATTGTCATCCAAGTGATGGTGCAGAGGAGTCAGAGTCATGGTCAAACTCTGGTAATACAGAAGCCCCTCCACTGCCACCACCAAGAGACTACAGCGTCACTGATTTACAACCCCGTAGGCAAGAGAGATCATATAGGGGTCCCAAGCCTTCCATCCCAGACTTCTCCTGTGATGACCCCAGAGAATTTGCAAGGCTGCGAATATCCCTGGAGAACATTCTCCCCTCTGATGCTACAGAGAGGTTCAAATACCAAATTTTGATGGACCATCTCAAATTCGAAGAAGCACTTCTAATCGCTGACTCTTACAGTAACTCTCTGTACCCTTATTCAGATACTATGGCCTCTCTCATCCAGCACTATGGTCAACCTCACCAACTGGCCTTACGGAGAATTGCAGAGTTGATGGATGGGCCAACTATCCGATCAGGAGATTCTGTTGGATTCCGTAAATTTGCACTGAGAGTTAGAGCTCTGGTTGGAATGCTAGAACAACTGGAGCAGGAAGGATGCATTGAACTTCAGTGCGGATCACATGTGGCCAGACTGAGCAGAAAGTTACCACAGGACTTCAGAGCCAACTTTAGACGATACCTTCACCCCTTGAAGAGAGGAGTTCCCTCCCTCCTGGACTTTTCTGAGTGGTTGGATTATGAACTACAGATCCAGGAAGGCGGTGATATGCTTGATCGGATAGAGACTCACAATGAGGCTGCTAAAAGACAAAGAGAGCCCAAGAGAGATGGTAAAGCACGAAGCAAGACAATGACTGTATTATTAGGCTCTACCCAACCAACCTCTAAGCACCTTCTGCTGCAAAGTCCACTTCACAGTGGCCTGAAAAAGAGTATACTGTCCTTACTGCTGTAATAACCTGCACAATCTGGATGATTGTTCTAACTTCTCTCTGCTCACCAAGCAGCAGCAGAAGCAGTGGATTATAAACAACCAGCGCTGCTGGAGATATGGTCGCAGTCACCAAGCGGCACAGTGCCGTTTGCGAGCCAACTGTATTACCTGCAAAGGCAAACATCTGACTGCTCTTCATGATATAAACACCAAATCAGGAGAACAGTCCAAAGAGGAGAAACCCAGTGCTGAAACGACTTGCGGACTGGTTAATTCCTCCACTGATATCCTGTACCTCAACAGGAAGGCTGGATGCAGTCAAGTCCTTCTTAAGGTCAGCAAGGTGCTCCTGCATAACGGCAGTCATACACTGGAAACCTACGCTATCCTAGATGATGGATCGGAGCGAACCATCCTCCTCCAAGATGCGGCACGAAAGCTGAAACTGCAGGGTCCATCAGAGAGCCTTACCATAAGAACAGTGCGACAAGACCTTCGGGTGATACAAGGTTCATCTGTGTCCTTCACTATCTCACCAGTCAGCCAACCTGAGAGAGTCTACAAGATTGGAGGAGCCTTCACTGCCGCTCAGTTAGGCCTAGCAGAGCACACGTACCCAATTGAACGGTTGCAGTGCAGATACAGACACCTGCGAAAGTTGCCCCTGCCAGAGATCAAAGGTGCCAAACCCCTTCTCCTCATTGGTTCAGATTTTCCACACCTGATAACCCCGATCATACCAGTAAGGTTAGGACCTCCTGGGGGGCCTGCTGCTGTTAAGACGAGACTTGGCTGGACACTTCAAGGCCCTACTAAGTACTTACCACAACAGAATGGATCCCAGTCCTGCCTGTTCACAGCCACTCTCTCCCCATCAGCCGAGCTGCATTATCATGTTGAAAAACTTTGGAAGCTCGACATCTTGCCATACAGGAACGAGAAGCTGGTTACCAGGTCTCGACAGGATCAGGCAGCAATGGACCTCTTGCAGACCAAGACAGTTAGAGTGGACATAAATGGAGTCCAGCGATATGCCACACCTTTGCTAAGGGTGCAATCCATGCCCACTTTGTTTGCCCCATCAACGTCAGTCCTTGCCAACCTACGAAGTACAGAGAAGCGCCTCCTCAGAGACCCAGATCGTGCCACAGCATACAACTCACAAATCCTGAAACTTGAGAACTCAGGATATGCCATGAAGGTGAGTCAAGAAGTGTGGGAGTCCTCCAGAGAGTCGTGGTTCATACCACATCACATGGTGACTCACAATGAGAAAGCCAGAATTGTGTTCAACTGTTCCTTTACCTATCAAGGAAACAATTTGAATGAACTGCTCCTGCCTGGCCCCAACTTGAGCTCTTCACTACTAGGTGTCCTGCTGCGGTTCAGAGAACATTCCACAGCTGTCAGCAGTGACGTAAAAGGTATGTTCCATCAGGTGAGACTCCTCCCTGTAGACAGACCCCTCTTACGGTTCCTGTGGCGCGATATGAAGAGAGACAGCCCTCCGAGCGTGTACGAATGGCAGGTTCTGCCATTTGGAACTACCTGTTCCCCATGCTGTGCAACTTATGCACTTCAAAGGCACGTTACTGATCACAGTCAAGAAGATGATGATGTCCGTGATGCAGTCGAAAGGCACTTCTATGTGGACAATTGGCTCCAGAGCTTCTCTTCTCCTGAAGAGGCCAAAGCATTGGTTAACAAATTGAGAGAACTTCTGAATGGTGGTGGCTTTGAGTTAAGGCAATGGGCAAGCAATGTCCCAGAAGTCATAAGGCACCTTCCCCCAGAAATACTGTCTCAAGATAGTGATCAGTGGCTCAACCAAAGTCAAATGGACCCACAGGAACCTGCTTTGGGACTACGCTGGAGGTGTAAATCTGACACGCTGATATACAAATCTCACTTGAATGAAGCAAGTCCCACAACCATGAGGAACATTTACCGAGTGTTGGCCAGCCAGTATGACCCACTTGGGTTCATCATCCCATTCACCACAAGAGCTAAAATTCTTGTTCAACTGTTGTGGAATAACCAGAGAGAATGGGATGACCCGCTACTCCCTAGTGATATACTGGAAGCTTGGTTGGCATGGGAGAGTGAACTACCCCATCTGGAGAAACTGAGTTTGCCTCGATGTTATGTGAAGCCTCATTTGGACCACCCCGGTTGTATCAGAGAAGTCCATATCTTCTGCGATGCATCAGAGCGGGCTTACGGGTGTGTTGGGTACCTGCGTACTGAAGATCCACATGATCAAGTTGAGGTAGCTTTCATAACTGCCCGATCACGAGTAGCTCCTAAAAAACAGATTTCGGTGCCCAGGCTGGAGCTGTGTGCCGCCCTCACTGGCACCCAACTTGCACATCTGTTGCAGAGGGAACTGACGGTAACCATTGCCCGAGTTATCCTATGGACAGACTCAACCACAGTGCTCACCTGGATTCACTCTGATTCCTGTCGTTTCAAGGTGTTTGTTGGGACACGAATCACCGAGATTCAGGAGCTAACTAACAGCAAAGACTGGCGCTATGTTGACTCTTTAAACAACCCAGCCGATGACATCACAAGGGGGAAGACCCTGCTGGAGCTGACAAGTGAGAATCGATGGGTCAAGGGACCTTCCTTTCTGTGGCTGTCACCTGAACATTGGCCAAGTACCCCAACTGGCCTCAGAAATGATGATACTGAAGAACTACGTAAACCTGTTTCATGTTTAAACATTGTTACCAACTCCTTCCCTTCCCCTCCTGATCCCAAAGAGTTCCATTGCTTTAATGACTTAGTGAAAGCAACTGCAGAATACTTACATGGGGCGGCCCCATCTGATTCTCAAGAGCCTACAGCTGAAACTTACCAGAAGGCAGAATTAGAGATCCTCAGAACCGCCCAAAGAGAGAGTTTCCTTGAAGAGACCCAGTTTCTTACTGCTGGTAAGCCAGTGCCATCATCAAGCCGCCTAGCTCCGTTAGCTCCTGAACTTGACGAAGATATGAACATCATTCGTGTTGGTGGCAGACTACGTAGATGCAACCAACTGGAACCAGAGATGGCTCATCCAGTCGTTCTAGATCCAAAGCACCCAGTGACTAGGATGCTCATTCGGCACTTTGACAGCAACCTAAAGCATCCTGGCTCTGAACGACTTTTTGGAGAACTACGGCGCAGGTACTGGATACTTCGGGGTCGTGAAGCTATTCGGAAGGAGCAACGTGGCTGTGTGGAATGTCAGAAATGGAGAGCTCATCCGGTGATTCCTCACATGGCAGACCTACCTCCTGCTCGCCTCCGCCTACATTGCCCACCATTCTTCTCCACTGGAATGGACTGCTTTGGCCCTTTTTTGGTTAAGATAGGTCGCCGTAATGAAAAGAGATGGGGAATCCTATTTAAGTGTTTAACTACAAGGGCAGTACACATTGAAGTCTTAACCAGTCTTGACACAGACTCATTCCTAATGGCCTTGAGGCGGTTTATTTCTCGCAGGGGCAAGCCTGCTGAATTACTGTCCGACCAAGGGACTAATTTCAAAGGGGGTGAGCGAGAACTCCATGATGCTTTCAAAGACATGCACCCTTCCCTGCAAACTCACTTGGCAGAGCATCAGATTAAGTTCATCTTTAACCCTCCTAGTGCGCCGCACTTTGGAGGTTCCTGGGAAAGGGAAATCAGGTCCATAAAGACAGCTTTATATGCCACCCTCAATGCCCAGTCTGTCACTGAGGAGATGCTTAACACAATCCTGATTGAAATTGAGGGAATCCTGAATTCTAAACCCTTAGGTTACATCTCTTCTGATGTAGCCGACCCAGACCCAGTCACCCCCAATCTCCTTCTGATGGGGCGGCTAGACCCTGCTCTGCCACAAATACTTTACCATGATTCAGTGGTACTCAGTTGTCGGCGCTGGAGGGCCTGTCAAGTCCTTGCTGACAGATTCTGGTCACAGTTCCTCAAGAATTACCTACCTGCCTTGCAAACCCGAGAAAAATGGCAAACGGACACCAACCCACTTCAACCAGATACAGTAGTACTCATCGTGGACCCCCAACTGCCCAGAGCGCTATGGCCAATTGGACGTGTCATCAAGGTGCTCCCGGGAGCTGATGGGCGAATACGTACAGCAGAGGTTCAAGTCAAGGATCGATCTTATGTCAGGCCTGTTAGTCGTCTGATACGCCTCCCTGCTGTACCAGATGATGCGGACAAAGGGTTGCCCCAATGACTGCAAATTTGTGAGACAAATTTGGGGGCGGCTGTTGTAAAGGATTGTACGAACCAGTCCAGTAGAGGTCGCTAATGGACTGCTTTAATATGACTTCAAAGACTAATGCGTTAGAGGACATTTTAGTTTGAGCGAAGTGACGGTCAGTGAGAGTTCTGTGTTGCTAGTTGTTGTTGCTTTGGTGGATTTGTGCGTGCAACAAACAGTGAGCATATAAATGTTTACATGCTATGTATATTTACTGAGACAAAAAGAGTGGTTTGTAGTACTATTCACGTTATATACTGTTACTACGTTACTGTTCTGGGATTCTCTGTTAAATGACTGGATGACTCAGCACATTTTATTTACCGTTAGTTTGATATTCGATGCCATTATTATAACTAATATTGCATCTTGCATTGTGAATATTGTTAAATATCAACGATTTATATTACATTAGGCTTTACAGATGATTGTTTCTGTTACTTACTGTTATTATTTATATTTAATGCGACGTGTATGCAGTTTATGGCTTTAATATATAGTTTGCCGACAGTTTCATCCTTTAAAGCAAATTGCTCTCAATGTATAAATACAATTGTCTATTATAGACCAAGTTTAATAACTATTTAACTGAACGTGCCATATTTAATTATGCAGTACTGTATTTAATGATGGATGATTGATGTAAGTAGACTAAGAATAGTTATTGTTATTGTTATTTCTTTCTGTAGAACCACATCTCTATCCACCTGTTGCAAGTGTGGAATAAAGAAACTGTTGATGAAACCAAGCCTCATGCATTCTAACCGATGCACCACAGTGATCATCACTTAAACTGGCAACAGATTAAATACTTCATTACAATATCTGCTAAATGCAATGTCCAAACTTATGACACACAGACAACAGGACATTCTGATTACACATGCCAGGTTGTCCAATTCTGCCCATAGCGGCCGCCAAAACTGAAAACTAAATTAATCTCTGCAATCGTATGATCCATGAAGTTTAAAATTGGTATGCATCCTCTTTGGAATACATGCTGCTAACAGAAATGAGTCAGACATATCAACAAAAATAGCCAATCAGCAGCCAATCAGTTTCAGAATTGAAAATCCAACGATGGATAAGGGCTGCAATAATAATGTTTTCCACTAGAGTGAGCCACTAGATAAGAAATGCTTATATGGCGCTGACTATTTCTTGCTTTCCTTTTTGAAGTTGTTTGTTCTTTTTTGAAAATATCATGTATTTTTCTACACTGTTTCATAACTTACGTTATAACCTGGTATTCTAGACTATTATTTTGCAGTGCAATAATATATAGATAAAATATACAGCAGTTCAAAGTCAGCTTTATTGTCAATTCTGCCACATGTACCGTACATACATACAGAGAATTGAAATTGCGTTACCCTCTTACTCCCTGGTGCATACAGATAACACTAAACACAAACAGTAGAACGCAAAAATACAGATAAGTACAAATCAATACACACACACACACACACACACGCACAAAAATGCAACTATTACAAATATACAAATAAGGACATGTAGGAAAAAAATAAAACATTAAATAAAGAAAATAAAAATAATAATATAAAAAAAAAATGGATAAAGTGGCATAGGGCACATGGCAGATAGTGCAAATCAGTGAGATAAACAAACAAACAACAGTGCAGAATATAATGGTGTAGTGCAAAGAGCTTATAAGACTATTTAAAGTGACAGGAGCAGTCTTTTTTATTCAGACTGCCAGACGAGGTAGTTGAATGAATGAGGTCAGTCCAATGCTGTACAAGTGACCGGTGCTTGTCTCAGTGTGAGTGCGAGTGTGTGTTCGTGTGGGTGGTGGTGGTGGGGTGGGGGTCCGAGTTCAGTGATTTGTGGGGTAAGAGAGGGGAGGGGGGGCAAGGACGGGAGGGACCCCAGTTGTATCACTGGGGTGGAGTATAGGCTTAATGACATATTTATTTTCAGGATAGCACAAAGACGGAACCATTCACATTGTATGTTAATGCTGAGACCACACACACACACACTTGTGCACTCTCATTTAAGTCTTGGAGTGTAAAAATACCAGAGAGTTCAAAGAAATACATAATGCCCTCAAATACCCCCCCCACACACACACACAAGTGGGACAGAGGAAGTGTTAAATATAAATACTAATGTGCTTGTTACACTGAAAAAAGGATGTAAATTTATTTAAAGTGCTTTTCTAAATAGGTCTAATCAAAATGATGGCTTCTTTTAAATCATTCCTTTCAACAATTTTCCTTTAAAAAACATTATTTTACATGCCCTTGATACATGTACTTTACAGTCTTAAAAAATGGTTCTAAACAAACAAACAAACAACTTAACAATAGCAGAACCCTTTCTTTCTTTCAAACATTGAATATATAGATTATATATGTATATAGTGCATATATATATATATATATATATATATATATATATATATATATATATAGTGCAAAAACTTTTCACATCCTTTCAATACACGTGAGAGGATAAAGTAGCCTATATATCAGTAAATATACTACTACTACTAACAATAATAATAATAATAAACAATTATAATATGTAATATATAGGTATAATATATACATCTTTCTTTAGACAGTGATTGTTTTTAACATGGTATTTTCAGCAGATTCGGTTAGAGGGTATAAAAAGTAAAACATAAGAGAAGTTAATAAATTTTACTTTAAAAAATATATATATAAAAAAAAACATTTTGAGAGAGAGAGAGAGAGAGAGAGAGATTTTTGATTTTGAAAAAAGCTTTATTTACAAATACTCAAAGAGTCTTTACAAAAGACTTAAAAACAAAACATACCGCAAGAACACATTAAGGAAACCAAAACACCATAGGATTATAATGAAAACACCAGAACATCTTCAGATAACACACACAAAGCCCCATGACTGCACCAAATTTGTTCAAACGTGGAAAGATCTTTCATAGTTCTATAAATCTGAAAATCAATCAATACTCTAGATTTAACCAATGTCAGAAAACACACATAATTATCATCACTAGATCTTTGTTCAATCTTATTCTTTTGGCTAATATACACAGCCAACTTTGCTTGTCCTAAAATAAAATTCAACAATTGACAGATAAAAAGTTTTTTTCTGTAAATATTTAAAGCCCAAAATAAAAGTCTCAATCGAACAATTCTCATTCAACCTACAAAACAACTCTTTTAGCTTCACAAATAAAGGTTCTAATCTAAAACAGTACATGAAGGCATGAAAAATAGTTTCTTTTTGGAGACAGAAAGGGCATTCAGGGCTAACTTCAGGGTTCATCACTGAGATAAACGAATTAACAGCAATAGCACCATGCAAAACCCTCCATTGTATATCACCTACCCTCTTTGACAATGGTGGCTTATACAAAGATCTCCATTCGGGTTTTACATCACTGTTCAAATTAAAAACAGACCGCCATGGTGCATCAATTCGTCCAACAAGCAACTTCTTATTAAAGACCAAAACACAGACTTCATACAGTTTTTTTACCTTCACTTGACAAGAAATCTAACAACAAAGATTCACATGGTTTTAAAAGAAAACTTGTATTCTTATCAAGAATGGGTTGCACAAATAAACAGGGAAAAAGATCCTCAATATCAGGAACATTAACCCCTGTAAAAAAGTCTTTCAACATATGATCTTCTTCAATTGTAAAACATAGTCTTAAAGGGATAGTTCACTTTGAAATTAAAATTTGGTATCTATCAGCTTACCCCAAGGGCATCCAAGATGTAGGTGTCTTTTTTTCTTCAGTAGATCCAATTTTGATGTTTTTAGGTCAAACCGTTCTAGTCTGTCAGTCATATAATGGCAGGTATAGGTGTCCGTCTCTATAAGAGGGAAAAAGAACATGCACAGAGAAATCAAAATTAAACATTTCCCCATCGTAACTACACATTGATGGCCTAAGACACGAAACGATCGGTTTGTGTGAGAAAACGAACAGTATTTATATCGTTTTTTACCTCTTGTACACAACCATGTCCAAGTGATCTGAGTGCACACACATCCGGTGTGTGACACGTGTGTGCGCGCGCTCTGGCTCGTCGGCGTCAATGCTTGATGGAGGGCGTGTCTGAAGCGTGGTGCTGACGCAACTTTTCAAGCGCCAACGGAGGCATCAGCCAATCAGATCGCCTCATGCAAATACCCAATCCAGTTCATGCAACACCAGATAAGTATGTGATTGGTTGTTGTAACTATGACGGCGCGTCAGCACCACGCTTCAGACACGCCCTCCGTCAAGCGTTGACGCCGACGAGCCAGAGCCCGCGCACACACACACCGGATGTGTGCGCACTCAGATCACTTGGACATGGTTGTGTACAAGAGGTAAAAAACTATATAAATACTGTTCGTTTGCTCACACAAACCACTCGTTTCGTGTCTTAGGCCATCGATGTGTAGTTACGATGGGGAAATGTTTAATTTTGATTTCTCTGTGCATGTTCTTTTTCCCTCTTATAGAGACGGACACCTATACCTGCCATTATATGACTGACAGACTAGAACGGTTTGACCTAAAAACATCAAAATTGGATCTACTGAAGAAAAAAAGACACCTACATCTTGGATGCCCTTGGTGTAAGCTGATAGATACCAAATTTTAATTTCAAAGTGAACTATCCCTTTAACGTGGTTAAAAATTGCTTGAACAAGCGAACAGATCTAATTCCCAAATGCTTGGAAGTTGCCTCCACATGCTCAAAGTGAGGCCCAGTTAGAGTCAATAAATGTCCCAAAGTAAAAACCCTGGATTCCCGAAGAGAAGTACTGAATCCGGATAAGTTACAATGTGAAGTAATATCCAAGCAGGCTCCAAATATCAATGGCTCCTGTAGTAGCCAGTGAAGAGAAAATGAGTTCTCAGTCTTTTGGACGTGAAAAAGGCTCCATACTTTAAAGAGATTCCGATAAAAGACAGGCAGTTCTGATAAATCCAACTTGGTAGGATCCATTAAAAAGAGCATTTTATCCAGTCCAAAACCTCCAAGAGTACGCAGAATTAGTGTTGTCAAAAGACCCGGTACTTCGGTACCAAGTCGGTACTAAAAAAATGAAAACGTCACGGTACCAGTTGTCTTTAAGTACCCGTGGTACCGAGTACCCGGGTCAACCCGGTTCTTGCTGCGTGATCTGAAAGCTGCACAGATGCGCTCTCTTCATAAAAGCACTGTGACAGGGCGACATCCAAAGGAGGAAATACATCAAACTAACAACACTTTAAAGACTGACACCCGGATCAAATGAAAGAGTTCAAGCAGGTAAGTTTCTATTTAACATTTAATATTTAGATATTCTGTTATGAATATTATTCCATATTTGAATTTGAATGTCGGATTAAAATAAACTGCCGTTATAGCGGAGTTAATCCTTAGCATAAGCGCGGCTAACGCTAATATAATGAGCATTAGAATGAAGTTTCTTTATTAACTACTTAATGCGCCTTTTATTAGGGTAAAAACAACAGGATATTGAATGAATATAATTCATATTTTTTAATAAAATGAATAAGACGGGTACGTGAAGCTGGATGAGGCTCAATATGATTCCTATCTAAATTGAGCTCAGTAAAATTGAAATCACCACCTAAGAACAAAAATCTTCAGGGCAACAGTTTTGTAAGGTTGAACAGAATGTGTCTAAAAAAACTAATCTTTCAACTGGTGCAGTTGGAACATACACACAGATAAAAATAAACACATAATTTTCAAAAACTGCTCTAACTTTTAAAAGCCTACCTTTAACAATTTCATCAATTACATAAGAAACAGGACAAAAATTATTTGCAAATAAAATGGCCACTCCCCCACTGACTGAAGTGTTATCATTTAGCACAGAAGTGCCCTCAAACTCTCTCACCCAGTCAACAGCATTTTTCAAATCACTGTGGGTTTCTTGTAGAAAAGCAACATCAATGTGTTTCTGTTTAATTACTTCAAATATTATTGTTCTTTTTCTAACATCTCTTGCGCCATTGACATTCAAAGTGGCTAAATGCACTTCACTCATAACTAACCAAAAATAAAAAAATAAACCATAAAGCCAAGAAAAATTAGCATTCCTGCTCATAAAGTTAACAAATGTCATTATTCAGGGCATTGTTAAGATTTCTCACAATTTTCTTTAAACGATAGACTTCTTTATTCGTGAATAAGCCCTCTGCCATTAGGCCTCTTGCTTTTTCAACAAATTGTTCTAAATCAGGAAAAAATTCCTGCACCCGCACACCTCTTTTATTTTTAGTTGATCTGAGGAATAACTTGATGTCATCAAGCTCATAACTCCGGCCAACAAACTCACTCTGAGAAAGAGTCACACTAGAGTCAGAAGACTCAGCATCACTCTCTGTATCTTGCTCATCATCCTCATGCATTTCACTTTTTTTGCTTATTTTAGCATCGGGTACTTCATTACTTTTCTTTCTTTTTTGGGGCATTTTAAAAATAGATTGCTCTTCTTCCTTTCCAAAACAGTTATTCACCTCACACATTTCTGGCAGCTGTGCCAAACTATTGTCTGAACCCCTATCAATTTGCCCATCTCCAATGTCTCCAGAACCCTGTGCCACATTTGCTAGATCCTTAACACCAGCATCTGAATGCGTTTCAGTGTGTGCCGTACTCGAGGGCTGATGCGACGAGGTCGATCCAGTCACAGACTCACTGGAGGGACCTGGAGCCGCAACCGCCGAGCTTTCCCCCGAGGGTACCACCTCAGCCGCACCGGCAACACCAGCTGTATCACCACTTTCAGAATTCTCACTACCATTCTTTGCTTTTGCTGCAATTTTGTCAGGACAATTACAAATTAAATGGCCAAAAATTCCGCAGCCAAAACATTTCATCTTTGCGGTAGTGACAAAAACAACATAATCAGAATCGTCAATCCGAAAATTAAGTTTCATGTCCAAATCAGCGTCATCCTTGGTGATCATATAAGCGAAACGCCTAAAAGAAACAATATGTTTCAACAAAGGAGAGTCACAAGTAATTGGAATCTTATTGATCGGAGAAACCAATTTACCATATCGAGATAAAGCCTGAGTTAAAATGTCATCGCTCACAAAAGGTGGAACGTTTGACAAAGTAACTCGCTTAGCTGGTAGTGAAAGGGGAAGAACAGGGACAAATTCACCACTGATAACTATTCCATGCTCAACTATCTCATTAGCTTTATCTATACTATCCAGAAAGACTACAGTGGCACTGTTCATTCTCGAGGCGGAGAGCACACTCTCATGTCCCACCACCTCTCCTATTGCCAAGCAACAATCTTCCACACTCACCACAGACGCCACCTTTACAGCGTGGCGTTGCGTAAGTGAGCCTAACCCCTGCACGTGTGGGGCCGACATGCTTCCTCACATAAGCGGATAGCACGCGGCCCGAACCTAGCAAAAGATACAACTAGAACTACGCAGCCTAGGGATAGACACAGCGAGGAGAATGAAAAAGGAGAAAATTTTCACTCACAGCACTCCGCCTGCTCACGCTCACACGTGCACCGGAAATGAGAGAGAGAGAGAGAGAGAGAGAGAGAGAGAGAGAGAGAGAGAGAGAGAGCTGCATTCTTCCAGCAGGGTCGTGGAGTGAGGCAGGGATGCAGTCTGAGCCCAACCCTGTTTAACATCTACATCAACGAGCTGGCAGAAGCTCTGGATCGCTCCGGCAGCATCCCGGGCCTCGCTCTGCACGACTCTGAAGTCAAATGCCTGCTGTATGCGGATGACCTGGTTCTGCTGTCCCCCACAGCTGAGGGTCTCCAGCACAGCCTGGCCCTACTGGAACAGTACTGTGAGGAATGGGCACTGACGGTCAACCTGGACAAAACCAGAGTCATGGTGTTCCAGAAGAAGGCCAGGTCTCAGGGAAACATACCAGTTCACTTACGACTCAGCGAACATGACTTTTAGAAATAGAGAAAAGAAGACATAAAAAATTCTGGATACCGAGAGAACAACAATTATGTAAACACTGCAACTTAAATCAAATAGAGGATGAGAAACACTTCCTTCTTGTATGCCCCAAATACATCACTACGAGGAAAAAAATATTTCTACAATTTGAAGTATTGAATTGTTCATTTTTTTTCTCTGGATGACTCAGTGAAACTATGCTATATACTCGGAGAGGATGAGATGGCAGTCAAACTAGCTGCAAAATATGTATGCACCATACACACCATTCAAAATGGTTAATTTATTGTATCCATTTGCTTTATTTGACATTCTTCACTGTATGTAATTGTAATTATTATTAACATTATAAATACCGTCTGCTGTTTTTATTTTTATTTTATTGTATTTATCTATTTATTTTCTCTCATTTATTACTCATTTATTGTCTCCTCCTCTGAAGCTAGTATCGAGGAGCTAAATGGAGAGATATTCAAGCTGCAGCAAGATAGGGAGACCCTGAATAAAGAACTGAAAACAGTCAGGCAGGAGCTGCTGCTCCGAGAAGGAGAAATACAAAACCTGATAGAACATACAGAGAGCCTCACACACACACCTGTAAGCAGCCCTGGGCTGAACCCCTAGCAGCCCCCTAAAGAACGCTAGAGCAGCCACTACTCTTCAGCCAGTAAGACGCTTTCCCCCAACAGCACCACAAAACATCACCTCTCCAGGCTCGGCTGAGCAGTACCCTACAAACCCTACCCACAGGCCTGCACCCTATGGCCAAGCCACTATGCACCCACCCCACCACCCTGGACCTGTACCTCGACCTGGACCTGGACCTGTACTTCGACCTCAGCCTGGACCTGGACCTGTACTTTGATCTCAACCTCCACAGCCTGCTCTCTACTACCATCAACCTACACCGCAGCAGCTGAGACCAGAGGTGGGTAGTAACGAGTTATATTTACTTCGTTACATTTACTTGAGTACATTTTTTGGGTAATTAATACTTTTAGAGTATATTTAAAAATGGGTACTTTTACTCTTACTCAAGTACATTTTTTGTGAAAAAAACTGTACTTTTGCTTCGTTACTGTGGGCGACGCTCCTCTCGTTACTTTATCTTAATACAATACAAGTTAAAAATGCTTCAATTTATTTTAAACGCGCCGTCTACTTTTCTCTGGGCAATGTGCGATGCCCATTCGCAAATTATTCATGCTTTTGAGTCAATTCTGTTCAAAGGCTTGATCAAACCAGTTGGCAAACCAGTGAATCGGTTCGCGAATCAGTTTGAATGATTCGTTCAGTTCCCTGCAGCACGCGCTGAGTCGTCTGAAGCGGTTCTCACTCAGAGTTGTAACAAAGTTTAAGAACATCAAGAGCATTGAGCGCAGCGGCGCACAACCTTTTCCAGGAGGAATGCCTTTGCCTAGACACAATTAATATTGATATTTTCACAATATTTACGCTTGCAGAAATATAGGCTACATCTGTTTACATTTTGCAGAACAGACGGAAGAAGATCCGTCAATGTGCATTCGTTTCGTTATGTTCAGATGTTCGGTAGCGGTCATGTGAGGAGATTTCACTCTTCTTCGTGTCAGAGGTTATATACATATAGGCTATAATACATAATTAATATACAACCCCAAATCAGAAAAAGTTGGGACAGTATGGAAAACGCAAATAAAAAAAGAAAGTAGTGATTTCTAAATTTACTTTGACTTGTATTTCATTGCAGACAATATGAACACAAAATATTTCATGTTTTGTCTGGTCAACTTCATGTCATTTGTAAATATACATCCTTTCCTGTCATTTAGACCTGCAACACATTCCAAAAAAAGTTGGGACAGTAAAGCATTTACCACTTTGTAATGTTGCCATTCCTTTTCACAACACTTAAAAGACGTTTAGGGACTGAAGACACCAAGTGATGAAGTGTTTCAGGTGTAATTTTGTCCCATTCTTCCTGCAAACAAGTCTTAAGGTGGGCAACAGTACGGGGTCTTCGTTGTCGCATTTTGCGCTTCAAAATGCGCCAAACATTCTCTATTGGAGACAGGTCGGGATTGGAGACAGGTCGGGACTGCAGGCAGGCCAGTCAAGTACCCGTACCCTCTTCCTCCGCAGCCAGGACTTTGTAATGTGTGCAGAATGTGGTTTTGTCTTGTTGAAATATGCATGGACGTCCCTGGAAAAGATGTCTTCTTGAAGGCAGCATATTGTGCTCCAAAATCTCTATGTACTTTTCAGCATTAATGGTGCCATCACAGAAGTGCAAGTTACCTTTGCCAAGGGCACTGACACAACCCCATACCATGACAGACCCTGGCTTTTGGACTTGTTGCTGGTAACAGTCTGGATGATCCTTTTCTTCTTTGGTCCGGAGCACACGGCGTCCATTCCTCCCAAATAATACCTGAAATACTGATTCATCTGACCACAGTACACGTTTCCACTGTGTGATGGTCCATCCCAGATGCCTCCGAGCCCAGAGAAGTCGACGGCGCTTCTGGACACTGTTAAGGGGGTCGCACACCAGGCGAGAAGCGCAGCGCCGCGTCGCGTTGCGCCATGTCTTTAAAATTCGAACACATTGTTTTCTATGTGTGTACGCACACCGGCGGCGACATTCGGCGTCTGTCCGCGGTGCTCAGCTACGACTCAGGACGCTGTTCAAATTCCTGCCGCGCCACAGAGCGCCATCTGCATTGTTTTATATTAAATAGCATCATATTTGTCTCAAATCGTTGTTAATACATTATACCAAGATACCACTGCTGCAAAATACTGTACACATTAGTTTTACAGCTTGAATAAAATGTAAACATATATAATTAAATGTATAATAAACGTAATATTTTAATCTTTTATATTTCTCTTGAGACATTTTTACATGCGCAAAATATTACAGTATAGGCCTATTGCCTGTCATGATTATATTCACTGTCGTCGACTGCCACCTACTGGATTTACCAGGACACAACCAACCGTTACAACACACTTCAGGTCATTTAAATAGCGGAGTAGCGGGCCGCAATGGACGACGAAAAACTAATTAACGAAGTAGGGAAATACCCAGAATTATTTGCCACAAACCATAGATTCTTCAAAGACAACATAAGGAAGTCATCAGCGTGGAGGAAGATTGCCGATGTCATCGGTTTTTCAGGTAAGAATGTCTAATTTACGATCTGAGGTAAAATGTTCAGTGACGGTCGTTAGCAACAACTGTATGTAATTGTACAGTACAATCATAAAATAACGTACAGTACAGACATTGTCTTAATGTCCTTAAAAATAACAATAATGTTGACCACAAACTGACAATTATGTTATTTTAAGTAAACAAATCCTCATGTTGAATTAAGATAAACTACCTCAACAGGAATATGATTATAATTGAAGTTAAAGAAATAAGCACACCTTACACAAAAAAATATGTAGCATCTTTGTTTTTATTGAGCAAACAAATCATATTAGTAGCTACAGCATAGGAAATGTTGAAATTGCTTATAATAATACAAAACAATGCTAATAATTGATGAATGGCAATCTAGCCTAATATGAATGCTAATGATAATCAGAGACTAAATTATTATGAGCTAAGCAGAAATAAGATATCTAGGAAGTGATCAAATCTAATATCAATTAAATTATTAAAGTAAAGTCAGTAAGGCAACACTATAGTGACTATTACACCATTTCATTCTGCCAAGATACATGTCCTTCAGAGTTGAAAAAAGAGCAGAATTTATCTCGAACAGTGTAGGCCTCCCTTGCACCACGAGGTCCACCAGCAGTAGAGATGCTCTCCATTGATCCAGTAGTTGGAGCACTGGTATTTAGCCACCTCTCTACTTCCATTGGCTTGAGAAGAAAGTTGTGCAGGAGGCATGCTGACAAAATAAGGTTGTTTATTTTGTCAGGGTGTATGTTGATCCTGCTATGCAGGATCCTCCAGCGAGATGACAAAATGCCAAAGGCATTTTCCACCACATTGCGCGCTCGAGACAATCTGTAGTTGAAGACGCGTTGTTGTGTGGATAAGTCTCGACCAGGGTAAGGCCGCATCAGGTAGGTTTTTAATGGGAATGCTGCATCCCCAACGATGGTGAATGGCATCTTCCCCAAATGCTCTGCTCCTGGTAGCTGCTGATCATCTGGCACCTCCAGCTTTTTTGCATCCAATGCCTTCCCTATGGCTGAGCCAGCAAAGACACCCCCGTCACTTGACCATCCATACTCTCCAATATGGACTAGACGGAAGCGATATTCAGCATCGACCACAGCCAATAATACTACAGAGAATGTTTTTTTGTAATTAAAGTAAAGGCTGCCTGAATGAGGTGGTGCAAAGAGGAGGATGTGCTTCCCATCTATCGCTCCTATGCAGTTAGGGAAATTCCACCTAGTTGAAAACTTTGAAGCAATATTCCTCCACTCCTGCTCAGTAGGTCTTGCTAGGTGGGTATCCATCATGCGCCTGTTAATTGCAGCACATGTGTCCTTAATGGCTTTAGCCACTGTGCTCTCCCCCATACGATAGTGGAAGGCAAGCATTCTGATTGAATTTCCTGAGGCCAGATACCTGTAAAACAAACAATAATATAAACATTAATTTCTATCTCTTCACAGAAAATGAGTGCAGGACAAGATGGAAGTCACTTCGAGACAACTACATTAAGTGGAAAAAAAGACAGCAGTTGCCAAGTGGCTCTGGAGCAATGCGTCAACAGGAATGGAAATATGCTGCTGCGATTTCCTTCCTGAATGTATTTCTACAAAATCGAAGGTAATATTTGTAGTAATGTAGTAATTGTAGTAATGTAGTAATTTGTAGTAATGCACTTCAAATGAACTTTGTAACAAAGAGTGCATATGACTAAAGTATGACTTGAAGTAGACTTTTAAAGGGATAATTCAACCAAAAATGAAAATTATGTCATTAATCACTAAGAAAATATCTTAATTTGCGTTTCGAAGATTACGGGTTCGGAACGACATGAGGATGAGTAATTAATGACAGAATTTTCACTTTTGGGTGAACTGTCCCTTTAATGGTAGTAAAAATTGTGTCCCTCTTTCTTTTCCCCAGTACAATCAGTAATGTGGATTTCGAAAACTACATGGATGGGTCGATCCATGAAGGTGATTTAGACACACAAATGACTTCAGAAGAGGAAAGCCCAGTACCGGAGACAGCAGGGACTGAACGTGAAGAAGTTCTAGAACAGCCCCAGAGACCCAGAAAAAAAAGAAGAGACAACCCAAAAAGTCCGAACACACAAATTAATGAAAAACTTATGGACTTTTTAGTAACACCAACAGTGCCACCAAAACAACATGATGAAACGGAGCTTTTCCTTCTAAGTTTAGCACCTCAAATGAGATCTCTGGGAAAAAGAGAACAAACCAGAGCCAAAATAGAGATGCTACGTATCCTGGATGACCTCGATGTGCAGAGTCAGGCACATCATGGGCCAGGTGTGCCGAGTTACCACACAGGACCACCACTGTTTGGTAGCTGGAATGCTCCACATTAAAATATTGTGGCACCCTCAGTTTCCTCAACATATCTTGTGCCATATTCATAGTTATAGTTCAATGAGATGTAATATATTTATTTATTTATTTATATTCATAGTTATAATTCAATGAGATGTTATTTATTTATTTATTTATTGATCTATCTATCTGTCTGATTGTCTGTCTGTTTTGCTTGCTTGCTTGGTTGATTGATTTGGAAATTGTTTCCTAATCCTGTTTTATGTTTTAGATTACATACTGATACTGTTACTGCAATTATTTTTATTAAAAGTATCCATGTGTACATTACTGTGTTATCTTGTCATATGGCTCACATGGTAAAATCCATTTAATGAATTATAGTTTTGAAATAATTTATTCTTTTTTCCAACAACATAATATTATTACATTGTAAATCAGATATACAAAAAAGTTAAATAGCAAATTGCTTACCTCAATGTCACTGCAAGTTTTTCCTTTGGCCCAATTGGTGTCCGGTAATTTATAGACATCCCTGTGATGTCAGGTCCAATAATTGACAGCAGGTCCTCCATTTGCTGTGTACTCATTCTGAAGTACTGCAGGTGCTTTTCCGGGCTTATTTGCAGCTCCTGAACAAGGTGGTGGTAAGCGCCAAATTGTGTCCTTTTTTCATTTAGAGGGTGTACCCAAATGCGATTGACTCTTTTGGGGTTTTTTTGTATTCTGTGACGTAAAAGTAGCAGTGCAGCAGTTTTTTTGTTGTCAGACAAAATTTGATCTGTTTGGGAAGAACAGCAAAAACACAGGGCATTCATACACAAACCTTAATATGTTACATAAGTTAATTATACACCCACATTTATGTTTGATGCATTTTTCTTGGCAGCTAGGGAACACAAAGCCCTGTATATATATATTTATTTCTAGGACTATAGAAACACACCATGGTATTATCTATGATTTTCTTTATTTTCATCAGATTAATTATTATTTTGTACATTGTGCGTACAATTATCATTGTGCAATATTCTTTATTACCATAAAATTAACAATATAAAAAAATAGATATTATAAACTGAAACCTAAACTAAGATACAGTACATTTGTTTCATTGAAATAAAAACTTTACAAGGCGTTTGGTTACGTTTTCACTCAGGCTGGCTAGCTAACTTTAGCTAAACAATATTGCTACTATGTAACATAGTTGCCTAGACAACAGATACAACAAAACAATAACAGACTTTTCATAACACAGATTCTTTTCACTGATTAACGTTAAAAACTCAGCTATTATCAATTAAAATAATATATTTAAAATAATAATAATAAATGAAGTTCAAACTCACCCATCTTGCAGCTCAGAACTTGATTCGAAATTGAGCTCGCGCATATAGAATGTGCGCGTCTGGTGTGCGATACCTCGAGTTGTCCTAGACGCGGCTCTGCGCTGCGCTGCGCTTCTCGCCCGGTGTGCGACCCCCTTCAACATAGGGCTTCCTTTTGGCACAGTACAGTTTTAACTGGCATTTGTGGATGTAGCTACGTATTGTGGTACTTGACAAAGGTTTGCCAAAGTAGTCCTGAGCCCATGTGGTGATATCGCTTATAGATGAATGACGATTCTTGATGCAGTGCCGCCTGAGGGATCGGAGATCACGGTTGTTCAGCTTAGGCTTGCGCCCTTGTCCTTTACGCACTGAAATTCCTCCAGATTCCTTGAATCTTTTAATTATGTTATGCACTGTTGAAGGTGAAATATCCAAATCTCTTCCTATCTTTCTTTGAGGAACATTGTTTTTAAACATTTCAATAATTTTCTCACGTATTTGTTGGCAAACTGACGATCCTCGGCCCATCTTTGCTCCTAAAGGACTAGACCTTTCTTGGATGCTGCTTTTGTACCAAATCATAATTACAATCACCTGTTGACATCAACTGTTTCAAATCACATCATTATTTAACCAATTTACCTCATTACTAGCCCTAAATTGCTCCTGTCCCAACTTTTTTTGGAATGTGTTGCAGGTCTGAATGACAGGAAAGGATGTATATTTACAAATGACATGAAGTTGACCAGACAAAACATGAAATATGTTGTGTTCATATTGTCTGCAATGAAATACAAGTCAAAGTAAATTTAGAAATCACTACTTTCTTTTTTTTATTTGCGTTTTCCATACTGTCCCAACTTTTTCTGATTTGGGGTTGTACTTTGAAATATAATTTAATTCAGTGATGCAAATCAGAAATTTCATCAGCTGTTACTCCAGTTTTCAGAGTCATATGATCCTTCTGAAATCGTTCTAATATATTGATTTATTACCAGTGTTGGAAACAGTTTTGCTGCTTAATATTTTTTGGAACCTGTGACATTTTGTTCAGGATTCTTTGATGAATAGAAAGCTAAAAAGAGCAGCATTGATAATAAATTAACATATTGGAATGATTTCTGAAAGATTATGTGACACTGAAGACTGGCGTAAAGGCTGATGAAAATTCTGATTTGCATCACTGAAATAAAAAAAAAAAACATTACAAATCTTTTGAACGACAGTGTGTGTGTGTGCAGGGGCGGACTGGCCATCTGGAGAACTGGGAGAATTCCCGGTGGCCTGGCAGCCAATTTGCCCCGCTACCCTACTTTTTTTTTATATTGATGTTTTTGCCTGCCAAATGTATATTAAAGTGATTATTTCCGAATTTGCCATTCAATAATAAAGCTACAATAAATCATGAATCGGCTAGACTTCTTGGCTGGCAACGCGATTCGCCTCGCGCACGCTCCGCGCATCCGCGCGTCCGCCAAAAGGATGCGAGACTCAAGAATGGAGTAGAAGCGCCCAGGTGGAGCAGAGAGGGAAAACTGTCCTGTTTATGACTTCAAGCTACATCTGTAAATAGACAGACTATTGTTGTTTTGTCTTAGTTTACTTAGTTAAACTGCTAGCAAATGTTAGCAGTAGCAGTCAATTGCTGCAAAATTACCAAAATGACAATTACTATTGAAAAGAGTAGGAATTTAACAGACAAATATTCACATCGTTTTATAACAGGTTTAGAGGGAGCTAAGGCAGACAACATCACAACCCTTACGAAAATTAACCGTGGTTACTATAGTTAAACCATGGTAACCACAAATTAACAATGGTTTTGCTACACTATATAGCTTCACCATGGTATTTGTAGTAAAACTCTGGTTACAAATGGTAATCAATCCGCCAAAAAAAACATGGTTACTATACTTTTACCATAGGCCTAATAAAACCATGGTTAATTTTCCTTAGGACAAAACTCGTGATAATGCAAAAACATGTTAAGTATTAAGATTTTTCTATAAAGGTATATTCAAGATGTAGCTATTATTGTACAAATTTGGAAATTTAGGAAAGAGAAAACAATAACACATGGTCCTAATGTAATACTTAATTTTTTTCTAAAATTAATGTATACTATGTGCAAACAAATTACAATGAGGTGGTTATTTTGCAACAAGGTGACGTGTTGATGAAAAAGAGACAGGTACAAGAAAAAAAAACATGAGAGACAGAGAGATGTCAGGGAAAATGAAGAGACTAAAAATGAAAATGGAAGTTCAAGAGATAACCTTTCATTATTTTGTGCGGCCCCAACCTAGGGATTTAAACATTTATGTGATGATGGCCATACAAAATATATTGTTGTCCATGGTTTCAAAATTAGTTGTGGGTGTATGGGATGGCCTGGATGCGTGTGAGATTTCCCGGCCTGAAATTTTGTCCCAGTCCGCCCCTGTGTGTGTGTGTGTGTGTGTGTGTGTGTGTGTGCGTGCGCGTGTATATATATATATATATATATATATATATATATATAGATATAGACAGATAGATATAGACAGATAGATAGATAGATAGATAGATAATTAGATAGATACACACACACACACAACATAAATTTATCTATATAGTTAAATAAAAATAGACTATAGATATACAGTATATGATCCAAAGTAACTAGTAACTAACTACTTGAGTAGTGTTCTTATCCGATACTTTTTTACTCTTACTCAAGTAACTATTCAGACTATTACTCTTACTTTCACTTGAGTAAATATTTCTAGAAGCACTTTTACTTTTACTTGAGTACAGTTTTTGGGTACTCTACCCACCTCTGGCTGAGACCCCAGCAGCAGCCGCGCCCTCCACCACAGGGCCCTCTCTCCTGGGACCAACATCAGCACAACCACAAAAGACCCAGAGCAGCTCCAGCGAGGAACAACAGAATCTCAGCAGAGCAGCAGCCTGGTCCACATCCACAACCCCACTGGCCCGAGCAGCAGGAGCAGAGGAGTTATGCCGCAGCCCTAAAAGGGCCAAACCACACCAACCTAGTAGAGATTAAGGACCTGCTCAGAATTATATGCATACGGCTGGAACAGTAGTAGTGAGTAAAAGACATACACACAATATATGTATATAAAACAATATATAAAAAAAATAAAACGTAGATCGGTTTACACATGCACTCGTTGATCCTTGATACTGTGTTGAACTTGGGTTTGTATTGCTATAGAGCAATATTAAGATTGTTGAATTTTTACATTTGTTGACTAAATGAAATCATTAATTATTACAATGTGGAACATACAAGGTATTAACTCATCCAGTTTTGGTAACAAAACCCAAACCTCAGATTTCAGAAAAAAAACATATCAGATATGGATATAATAATACTATAGGAAACATGGCGCAAAACTGATGAAGTCACTTTTTGTCCCCTAGGATACTATGAAATATTTTTATCCTCTAGAAACCATAAAAACATCACACATGGAAGAGATTCAGGGGGGATCATAATCTGGCACAAACAAGAAATTGACAAATACATCCATACAATTAAAAAAGAAGAATCACATATCTGGCTCAAAATCAACAAGCACCTTACCCAAACCACTAAAGATGTTTTCTTATGTGCTCTCTATATTCCTCCCTCTGAATCTCCATACTATAATGAGGACATCTTTGAATCTCTCCACAGTGAAATTAACCACTTCCAGGCCCAGGGAAGTGTGTTGATCTGTGTGTTGATCTAAATGCCAGGACAGGATCTCTTCCCGATTACACCACAGATAACGGGAATAACTACATTTTTGGACAGAGCATCCCACAAAACATTGTAAACTTCCCAAGAAATAACTCTGATGACCAAGTTAATAAAAACGGGAAGCTTCTGATCGAGCTCTGTCGAAGCCTCGGTCTGTACCTCGTCAATGGCAGGGTGAAAGAGGACTCTCTTGGAAGGTACACCTATAGTTAATTTCATGGTTGCTCAACAGTTTATTACATGATCACAGATCTAGATCCATTCTCTTTCAGAGTATTCAGTCAAACCTCTAACACCCCTATCAGATCACAGTCAAATTACTGTTTACCTAAAGAGGACAACAAATACGAACATACACTCACAGCCCAGTAAGCTCTACAACATTAGAGAGAATTACAGATGGGCACAAAACAGCACAGAAAAATATGTGACAGCAAATGGCCATCCAAAAGTATGCTTATTTATAGACAACTTTCTAGGCAGAATTTATCCTCACAATCGAGATGGTGTCAATCTAGCCCTAGAGAACATAAATTATATATTTTAATATTTGGCCAATTTATCTAACCTCACATCGTCTAAGAAAATCCATAAAACCATAAAAGAAAATGAAAAATGGTTTGATTTAGGCTGTAAAACCATAAGGAAAAAATTAAGACAATTATCAAATCAAAAACATAGACAACCAAACAATGCAGATTTATGCCATCAATATTGTGAAGAACTTAGTATAAAAGTACACTCAGAAAAAAGAGATAACAGTATATCCAAAAATCAACTAAAAACTATTGAAGAATCCATAAATTCTAACAATTTCTGGGACAGCTGGAATTACCTGCATAAAATACATCATGAACAAACAGCCAAACAAAATGGAGACACCTGGAAAATTTACTTTGAACAACTTTATAGTGAAATTAAAATGAACCCAGAACAAACCCAAAAATATGAAAAAAATTATTCATATGGAACATACAATTGGTAAATATCAAAACCCATTAGACTACCCCATTACAGAAAATGAACTGATTGATAAATGCAGGCCCTAAAAAAAAAAGCAAGTGGATCAGATGGCATCCTCAACGAAATGCTCAAGAACACAGAGCACAAATTAAGATTGGCCCTACTAAAACTGTTCAACTTAGTTCTGAGTGTTGGTCATTTCCCTGAAACCTGGAACCGAGGACTCATAATGCCCATATTCAAGAGTGGAGACAAATCAGACCCAAACAATTACAGAGGCATCTGTGTAAGCAGTAATCTGGGGAAGCTGTTCTGCAATATCATCAACACAAGACTTGTATACTTCCTTACAGAGCACAATGTCCTCAGCAAATTGGATTCTTACCAAATTATAGAACAACAGACCACATATTCACCCTACACACCCTGATCGACAAATATATTGACCAAAACAAAACCAAAATATTTGCTTGCTTTGTAGATTTCCAAAAGGACTTTGATTCAATTTGGCATGAAGGTCTGCAGTCAAAACTTCTAGAATCAGGTATTGGGGATAAAACATACAATATTATAAAAACAATGTATTCAAACAATCAATGCGCAATTAAAATTGGAAATAAATGAACAGAATACTTCACTCAAGGGCGGGGTGTGAGGCAGGGCTGCCCACTATCACCGACCCTCTTCAATATTTACATTAATGAATTGGCAAATGTCCTGGAACAATCAACAGCACCTGGCCTCACACTACATGACTCCAACATAAAGTTCTTGCTGTTTGCAGATGATCTGGTTCTGCTGTCTCCAACAGAAGAGGGTCTACAGCAGAACCTAGAAATATTACACAAATTCTGTCAGACCTGGGTCCTGACTATTAATCATAACAAAACTTAAAGTACTAACATTCCAGAATTGACCCAGACTTCAGGGAAAGAGACACAATTTCATCCTTGGTACGACCAAAATTGAATATGCCACAAACTATACATACCTCGGGCTGAAGATAAATGCAACTGGTAAGCTAAATTTGGCTGTGAATGAACTGAAAGAGAAAGCAAGAAGGGCCTTTTATGCCATCAAAAATCTATCCAAATTGAAATACCAATTAGAATCTGGCTCAAAATATTCCAATCAGTCATAGAACCTATTGCATTATATGGCAGTGAAGTGTGGGGTCCGCTCCTAAATCACGAATTTGAAAAATGGGACAAAAATCCAATCGAAGCCCTGCATTCTGAGTTCTGTAAGAGCATCCTCAGAGTACAGAGGAACACACCGAACAACGCATGGAGGGCAGAATTAGGCCAATACCCTCTACTAATGCACATTGAAAAACGAGCCATCAAATTTTGGAGACACTTAAAAATGAGCGACCCCAACTCTTATAATTTTAAAGCCCTTAAAAACCATGAAGTGAACCCTGAAAAAAGTCCCCTGATTCAGATGGTCCTGAAGCTGCAAACTAACATGACTAACAACATCCAGCATCAGGACACTGAAACATCCATCCACAAAATTCGGCCCACCCAAATTATAAAAACACTAAAAGAAAATTATCTAACCTATTGGAATGAAACAAAGTAAACGTGAATGTTATTTGGCCCTAAATAGAGATTACACAACTGCAAAATATCTGAGTACAGTGAAAGACTGTAAATTAAGAAGACAAATTACAAGGTACAGACTGAGCAACCATACTCTGACTATAGAGACAGGCAGATATCGACAGCACTGGCTGCCCAGAGAGAGCCGCATCTGCCCATACTGTACCCATGGGGAAGTGGAGACAGAGCAACGCTTCCTTACCAGCTGCCCTAACTATGAAGAAAATAGAAAGAAATTTTATCCTAAATTTGAAATACTTTACCCTGACTTCAAAATGTTAAACAAGAAAACACAACTTCAATATTTATTAGGTGAAAAACAAGATCGTATCTTACTAGCAGCAAGATACATTGACGCCTGTCACAAAAAGAGGGAGGAGTCAACAAATCAGTGATGCGCCCACAAACACACATGCACGCACACACACACACCACACTAAATTTTAAATTGTTCATAGAATTCTTGAATTCGTAGAATTGATTTGTTCTATTTTGTTTAATTATATATATATATACTGTATATGCATGTATTTATTATTATTTATTTTTTTATTATTATTATTATAATTTTTTTAAATACATTTTTGTTCTATATTTAATGTAAACACTATGCTTTGGCAATACATTGTAACAACTGTCATGCCAATAAAGCACATATTGAATTGAATTGAATTGAGAGAAGAAGAAGAAGAAGAATTCCGTGAGAGCAGCAGCAAGAAAATGAGCTCCTGATTGTTTTATCTTTAATGTTGTTTTAACATAAGACAGACATTCAGTTTTGATGAATTGAAGAGTAGAAAGACTTCCTACAACCTATACAGGTGCATCTCAATAAATTAGAATGTCGTGGAAAAGTTCATTTATTTCAGTAATTCAACTCAAATTGTGAAACTCGTGTATTAAATAAATTCAGTGCACACAGACTGAAGTAGTTTACGTCTTTGGTTCTTTTAATTGTGATGATTTAGGCTCACATTTAACAAAAACCCACCAATTCACTATCTCAAAAAATTAGAATACGGTGACATGCCAATCAGCTAATCAACTCAAAACACCTGCAAAGGTTTCCTGAGCCTTCAAAATGGTCTCTCAGTTTGGTTCACTAGGCTACACAATCATGGGGAAGACTGCTGATCTGACAGTTGTCCAGAAGACAATCATTGACACCCTTCACAAGGAGGGTAAGCCACAAACATTCATTGCCAAAGAAGCTGGCTGTTCACAAAGTGCTGTATCCAAGCATGTTAACAGAAAGTTGAGTGGAAGGAAAAAGTGTGGAAGAAAAAGATGCACAACCAACCGAGAGAACCGCAGCCTTATGAGGATTGTCAAGCAAAATCAAAGGTTTTGGGTGAATTTGGGTGAACTTCACAAGGAATGGACTGAGTCAAGGCATCAAGAGCCACCACACACAGATGTGTCAAGGAATTTGGCTACAGTTGTCGTATTCCTCTTGTTAAGCCACTCCTGAACCACAGACAACGTCAGAGGTGTCTTACCTGGGCTAAGGAGAAGAAGAACTGGACTGTTGCCCAGTGGTCCAAAGTCCTCTTTTCAGATGAGAGCAGTTTTGTATTTCATTTGGAAACCAAGGTCCTAGAGTCTGGAGGAAGGGTGGAGAAGCTCATAGCCCAAGTTGCATGAAGTCCAGTGTTAAGTTTCCACAGTCTGTGATGATTTGTGGTGCAATGTCATCTGCTGGTGTTGGTCCATTGTGTTTTTTGAAAACCAACATCACTGCACCCCTTTACCAAGAAATTTTGGAGCACTTCATGCTTCCTTCTGCTGACCAGCTTTTTAAAGATGCTGATTTCATTTTCCAGCAGGATTTGGCACCTGCCCACACTGCCAAAAGTACCAAAAGTTGGTTAAATGACCATGGTGTTGGTGTGCTTGACTGGCCAGCAAACTCACCAGACCTGAACCCCATAAAGAATCTATGGGGTATTGTCAAGAGGAAAATGAGAAACAAGAGACCAAAAAATGCAGATGAGCTGAAGGCCACTGTCAAAGAAACCTGGGCTTCCATACCACCTCACCAGTGCCACAAACTGATCACCTCCATGCCACGCCAAATTGAGGCAGTAATTAAATCAAAAGGAGCCCCTACCAAGTATTGAGTACATATACAGTAAATGAACATACTTTCCAGAAAGCCAACAATTCACTAAAAATGTTTTTTTTTATTGGTCTTATGAAGTATTCTAATTTGTTGAGATAATGAATTGGTGGGTTTTTGTTAAATGTGAGCCTAAATCATCACAATTAAAAGAACCAAAGACTTAAACTACTTCAGTCTGTGTGCATTGAATTTATTTAATACACGAGTTTCACAATTTGAGTTGAATTACTGAAATAAATGAACTTTTCCACGACATTCTAATTTATTGAGATGCACCTGTATATTCCACCAGTCAGCATCCATGTGCAATTTGAAAAAAATAATCAAAAGGAAAACCAAAAAACATCAATGAAAAGTGGTTTGATGCTGAGTGTAAAAGAATTAGAACGACAGTACGAAATCTTTCAAATAAAAACAGAGATCCTGACAACCACTCCGCATTCAATATCATGAAGCTCTTAAAGTGAACAAACAAACTCTAAAAGCAAAAAATTAAGAGCACACAGAACAATTATTTCAAACAATGGAGGAATCAATAAATACCAATAACTTTTGGAACAATTGGAACACTCTCTATAGACCACAAAAGGAAGAATTGACCATTCAAAATGAGAACATATGGACGACACACTTTGAAAATCTGTACAAAACAATTGAAACAAATCCTGCTCGAAATGAAATAAAACCAAATTAGAAATCCTGAAAGAAAAAATTAAAGGCAATCAGAATCCACTGGATTTCCCAATCACAGTAAATGAGCTAACAGACATACTAAATGCACTAAAACCCAACAAGGCATGTGGAATTGATGGAATATTAAATGAAATGATCAAATACATAAATGACAAATTCAAAACTGCAATAACCAAATTATTCAACATTGTTTTGAGTGTAGGATATTTTCCAGACACCTGGAATCAAGGCCTAATTACACCCATCTTTAAACAAGGAGACAAGTTTGAGCCAAGCAATTACAGAGGCATATGTGTCAATAGCAACCTGGGGAAAATATTCTGTTCGATTATTATCATACGATTACAAAACTTTCTCAAAACCCACACTGTAAAAAATAAGTGTAATTTTAACTGTAAAATTTTGTAAAAACGCTACTGAAAAAAAAACTGTTCATAGGTTAACAGTAAGTTCCCGTACTATATACAGGAAAAAAATGTAAAAGATCTAACCAGACATTTGATGTAATTTTACAGTAAAATGCTGTTAATTGTACAGTTTTTAGAAGTAAAAAATAACAAATCAATGTATAATTTACAGTCAAAAACTGTAAAGTGATATTCTCAGAATTCCCTGCGTGACACTCAACATTTGAAAGTATTTTGTTTAAATAATCATGTTTTTTAATAGTTTTTGTTATCAGTTATGTACATTTGGGCTTTATGTTACATCTTCTGTTGTTCAATGAAAGTTTATTGCATTATTTAAGTATCATGTGTGTTACCATGATGGTGTTTTGTGTTTGCATGAATGACTCTGTGCACCTTCTGTATATTAGTATATACTTCTGCTTTTGGCGAAGCTACTTGTGATGAGCTTTGATTCTTCATGTGGCTTTCTCTTTTACCACCTGCATTATTATGGTGGTTGTCAGTATGTTAAAGGTACAAAACAGATTTTAATAGCAGTGTGTGTTGTTGAATTTAGTGGTTTACATTCAAATTTCCTTGTTTGTAAATTATAGTTTTATACTGTCAATTTTACAGTTTTGTTCTGTAAATGTGTCTACAGTTTTTCTGTGTTTTTTACAAAATTATTCTGGCAACCACAGCTGCCAAAATTATTTTGTAAAAACTACAGATTTTTTTTTACAGTTCACAATCTCTTGGAAAAAAGTCAAATTGGATTTCTGCCCAAACACAGAACATCTGACCACATTTATACTCTCCACACTATCATTGATAAGCACGTACACCAAAACAAAACCAAAATCTTTGCTTGCTTTATTGACTTTATTGATTCAATCTGGCATGAAGGACTCTTTCTAAAACTACTGGGAAATGGGATTGGAGGGAAAACTATCGTTTTAATCAGCACCGTGTATAAAAACAATACATGTGCTGTAAAAATAGGGAACAAACGAACATCATTTTTCTCTCAATAACGAGGAGTTAGACAAGGTTGCCCATTGAGCCCCACTCTGTTGAACATTTATATAAATGAATTAGCCAAAGAATTAAACAATTCGACTGCCCCCGGCCCAAACCTAACTGAATCAGAAATCAAATGTCTCCTCTTTGCAGATGATTTAGTCATTCTGTCAAAAACAAAAGAGGGACTACAACAGCTGCTTGACATCATAGAGACATGCAGTCAAACATGGGCTCTTAAAATGAATCTAACAAAAAAAAAAAGAGACCCAGGTGTAAGGAAAATAAATACACTTTCATAGCAGGAAACCAGGTCCTCCAACACACCCATGAATACACCTATCTGGGACTAAAAATCAGCTCAACAGGAAACATCAATCTGGCTGTGAATGCACTGAAAGCAAAAAGGCATTGAGAGTCTTCTACATGATCAAAAATACAATTCAGTACGAAATTCCAATTCAAACCTGGCTAAAAATCCTAAAAAATTGTAAAAACATCTTAAAAGTTAACAGAGCAACCCCAAACAACACGTGCAGAGCTGAATTAGGACAATATCCACTATTATTTAATATTCAAAAGAGAGCTGTGAAATTCCAGCAGCACCTGAAATGCAGTGATCCGAGCTCTTAACAGGCTGAAGCCCTGCAGTGGCAGGAGCAGAACCTGCAGAAGAGCACACTTTTACAGCTGGTACTCAAACTACACCCAAACCAGCACAGCACAGCACAATCTGGCCCAACCAAATCACACAGTTACAAAAACAAAATTACATTGCCTATTGGAAAGATGCCACTAAAATACAAAAGAAGATGGAGCTGTATTTACACCTGAAAAGAATACCTGAGCTGTGTAAAAGATCACAAATTAAGAAAGACACTAACAAAGTACAGACTGAGTGATCACTGTCTGGCTATAGAGAGAGGATGACACAGACAAAGATGGCAGCCACGAGAACAGAGACTGTATTCACTGTGCTTGCAGAAAGAGGTGGAAACAGAGGAACATTTCTTACTGCACTGTGATTACTATCACAACATTAGAGCTGCATATTTCCCCAAATTCCAACAAATTAAACCAAATTTTATGGCTTTATCAAATGCAGAAAAATTAAGTCACATTTTAGGGGAAAATTCCAAAATGATCACAACAGCAGCAAGATATGTATCAGCCTGTCACAAACTAAGACTGTCAGCCAGTGGACAAAACTAAAGCAAGATCATTTCTTACATGTTGTACAAAGTTTTTTTTTCTTTTTAAACAATGTCTTAAATATTTTTCTTGTTTGTGGAAAAAAAAATAAAAAAAAATGCATGTACTTATTTACTTAATTATTTTACAGATCTATTCTTGTTTTATGTACTATATAATTGTTTGTTCCTTATTCATGTAATGGACAATGCTTTGGCAATACTGTGCAAGTCATGCCAATAAAGCTCATTTGAATTGAAATTAATTGAGAGAGAGAGAGAGAGAGAGAGAGAGAGAGAGAGAGTTTCTGGTATGGTGAAATTTACGAGATAAAAAATGAACCCATTTCCTAGGTTAGTGGGTCTTTGGGAGGGCTCTTCTAGATCACTGGTGGATGATCTTGCCGCACCTCCTTTGATAGACACTACTACAGGGTATTCACAAATGTTCTTTGTTTGCCAAACCCAATGGCAATTCTTTGACTTTAGAAATCTTTCTTTCTTCAAGCCAAGAGATGTTAGAAGAGAAAAGAGAAAGAGAGACAGGCAGAGGTGCACTTTCTCCTTCACTGTTACCAATTTAAATCAATCAGAGACATATACATCAACAAATTCACAAACATCATAAAGAACTTTACAGCCATGACTGAAGAGGAACAAATAAAGATAATATTAGGAGAGGGACAGACAGCAGCACTGGCTGCGAGATATGTGTGGATGTGCCACAGCCTGAGAGACAGCAAGTGAATGTGTATAATGTGTGTAATATGTGTATTATGTCTGACCTCAGTGTGTTTGCCAATTGTCTACCACAGTGACCCTCAGCCTGTGTGTGATTATATGTTAAACACGGTGGTATGAAATGTTCACATGTTCTAAATTGTTACACTGTTTATTTAAGTTTAAATTGTTATAATGTTGTTCTTCTATTATTTTGATCTTTTCATTGTTATTATATTTCTCCACATATTTCAAGCTTTGGCAATATTGTATTTTTTACAGTCATGCCAATAAAGCAATTTTGAATTGAATTGAATTGAGCTATGGAGAGAGAAAGAGAAAGAGATAGAGAAGGAGAGAGAGACTATGACTTTTCAAAACACTGTAATTATATAAACATTACCAGCAAAGAGAGAGAGAGAGAGAGAGATCCTAACAACTACAGAGGCATCTGTGTGAGCAGCAACCTGGGAAAGTTACTGTGTAGCATAATAAATGCTCGACTATTAGACTTCATCATCACACACAATGTACTGAGCAGAAGTCAAATCGGATTTTTACCAAATTACCGTACATCTGATCACATCTATATATTACATACTCTAATTGAAAAACATGTTAACCAAGATAAAGGTAAAATATATGCATGCTTTATCGACTTCAAAAAAGCTTTTGACTCAATTTGGCACCAAGGACTATTTTACAAAATTATTGAAAGTGGCATAGGAGGTAAAACCTATGACCTTATCAAATCAATGTATGCTGAAAGTAAATGTGGCGTTAAAATCAGCACCAAACGTACAGGGTATCTTTCCCAGGAGCCTGGAGTGAGACAGGGCTGCTGCTTAAGCATTATTTTTTTTTGTTATCAACATTTTTTTATTTTTCACACACAACATAACATAACATCCAAAATACAACAAAACAACAGACACACACTCAACATCTCAAAGTCCAGTCAAAAGGGAGGGAGAGAGGGAAGGACAAGAAAAACACAAAAGTCACTCCTTTATACAATCACGCATATCAAAAAGAAAACACTGCCAAGCATCAATGGTCGAAGGCTTGGCCCCATTGACTCGCGCCGTTGTACATTCATAAGTCACTATTTACAGGAGGCTATGGATCCAATATGTTTTTCCACACATGTGCGGTGTAAACCAGTTCTGTATTATTGTCTTCTTCGCAGCTGTAAAACCAGCAAACAACATTCTCTTTTGCATTGAACTTATACAGAGACCAGAATCATCAAGAAGACACAAACTTGGGTTAACAAACCAATCAATTTGTAGTAAGGATGATAAAACCAGGTTTACATGTGTCCATAGACTAATGACGATAGGACATTCCCAAAACATATGAAGAAAAGTACCTGATGATGCAGTATTACATGTATGGCAGTTAAAATTTAGTTGTAGTTTCATTTTGAATCTTTTGTAAGGAGTTATGTATGCTCTATGAATGACTTTGAAGTGAATAAGACGATGAGCCAAATTTTTAGATGTTAAGCGGAGATTAGACCACACTCTCTCCCAGTCGACAGATAAATTAAGGTCAGATAATTCCCTATTCCAAATAGTTTTAATAGAAAGAGGTTTTGTAATGCAATCAATCATTTTATTATATATTAAGGAAACAGATGGCCGACCAGCAGATGGTGCAATCCAGTCCCGCATAGGATGAGAGGAAATGGGAGAGGACCAGGGAACGCCATACGCTTTGAGAGCAGAACGCAATTGAAGAAAGACAAAATATGCGGATGCTGGTAGACAAAATTTGGTTCTTAATGTCTGAAATGAACAGAGGCCCTGGTTATCATATATATCACCGCACGTGTTTACACCTAAAGAAGACCAAGAGGGTTGGACAAATGGACGATTTCCGCATACAAAATTAAAATTGTGCCATAAAGGTGTACTGTTACAAAATTTGAAGGGTCCTCCTATCCGACGTTCAACCGTTTTCCAGATTTTAATTGAGTTAGCCACAACCGGACCAAATTTATAATTATCCCCTTTTTGTCCTGTGCCAGTAAATAAAATATCTTGAAGTCTATTTGGTTTAACCTTGTCAGCTTCAATCACCCTCCATGAAACTGTAGATTGAGGATCAACCCAATTATGAAGAGCCTTAAGATGGAACGACCAATAATACAATTCAAAATGTGGTACAGCCAGTCCTCCTGCGTGAGTAGTATGTTGTAATGTGGTAAGTTTAATTCTGGGGCATTTATCATTCCAGATAAACTTAGAAATTATGGAGTTGATCTCCTTAAAGTAACCTGGAGGGGGAGAAAGTGGTATCATAGAGAAAAAAATAAATAAATCGAGGTAACAAATTCATCTTAACAGTGGAGATTCTTCCTTGGAGAGAGACTTTTTGAAGGCCTCTTGGTTGTTGAGTAATTGTGTTGCTACGATTGCTTCAGTCTGTTCTGATTTTGCAGGATCGATTGCTTCAGTCTGTTCCTGTCTGTTGTGCTGCTGAGAGGTTTGCGATTGTGGCTCCGCTTTTTTATTGAATCTTTACCCTACTTTCACTCTCTGTTGTTTAAAGTGATAATATATAACTTAATTCCCACCATATTTCTGGTATTATCTATCAAACTAATCTAACTAATTTGATCACTCGCTTTTAAAAACCGCGAGTGCAGCACGTTAGCATTCGTTAGCCGGTTAGCTTGTCACTCGCAGTTCCATTCGCGTTGCTATTAGCGCCTATTATTGTTTTCTTTTTTCTCGATCCGTTTTCATTTCTCTCTCGCTCCGTTTTTCACGAGTTCATCAAACAACAGTGGTAAGTGGTAAGTTAAGTTGGTATCATTCATCAATCACAGTGAGTAATGGCTTCTTCTCCTGCTATTGTTACTTGCACAGTTTGCCACATGTACAGTTTATCTATCTCTGTTGGCGATGAGGGATTCACAAGTGATAAATGCAGGGAAATGCATTTAGGCTGACAGAGAAGGTTTTAGAAATAGAGACACGCATCCAAACTTTAGTTGAGGACAGTAAGAATGTGAGGGCTGTAGATACTGCTTTGGATGTGACTAGCTCAGGGACTCCTGTACATTGTTTGGTTCCGGTAACGTTAGAGCCCGTGCAGCAGGGCAACTGGGTGACAGTGAGGCGGCCTAGTCGCGGGTCAAAACACTGCTCTTCCGTTCCGATCAGAACATCAAACAGGTTCTCCCCACTCAGTGATGCACCCACTGAGAAACCTGATGAAAGTGCCCTAGTTATTGACGATTCTATTGTACGGAACGTGAAAATAGAGACACCAGCCACCATAGTCCATTGTTTACCGGGAGCCAGAGCGCCTGACATCTTGGCAAATTTAAAAGTGCTGGCTAATGCTAAACGTAAATTCAGTAAGATTGTTATCCACGTCGGCGCTAATGATGTTCGACTTCGCCAGTCGGAGATCACTAAAAATAATGTTAAAGTAGTGTGTGAACTTGCAAGTACGATGTCAGACACTGTAATATGCTCTGGCCCCCTCCCTGCTTACCGGGGTGATGAGATTCATAGCAGACTGTCGTCACTCAATGGCTGGATGTCTAAGTGGTGCCCGCAGAATAACATAGGTTTTATAGACAATTGGACGTGTTTTTGGGGCAGACCTGACCTGTTGAAAAGAGATGGTGTTCATCCCTCCTGGGGTGGTGCCGCTCTTCTCTCTAGAAATATGGCACATAGTCTTAGAGTTCGTACTTGACTAACTGAGGTCCAGGTCAGGAAGCAGACAGACTGGCTAAACCGACCGTCTGCTAGCCGCCTTACGTCACAGAAGTCAGTTAATTCTCAGCACATAGAGACTCCTTCACCTAGATATCACACTATAGAGACTGTGTCTGATCCCCGAACTAGAAAATACAGAAAATGTCCAAACCAATTTATGAGTAACCATTTAATTGATGGTCAACAAATAAAAAATGTTTACAATACACAGAAACAATTGATAAAACTAGGCTTACTGAATATCAGGTCCCTTTCTACAAAAGCACTTTTTGTAAATGATTTGATTAATGATCATAACCTAGATTTGCTCTGTTTGACATAAACATGGCTAAAACCAGATGAATACATTATTTTAAACGAGTCTACCCCCCAAGATTACTGTTACAAAAATGAGCCGCGTCCAAAAGGCAAAGGGGGAGGTGTTGCTACAATTTATAACAATATTCTCAGTATTTCTCAGAAGACAGGCTTCAAGTATAACTCCTTTGAAGTAATGGTACTTCATATAACATTATCTAGAGAAAAAAGTATTAATGATAAATCCCACGTGATGTTTGTACTGGCTACTGTATACAGGCCACCAGGGCACCATACAGACTTTATTAAAGAATTTGCTGATTTTCTATCAGAGTTAGTGCTGGCTGCAGATAAAGTCTTAATTGTGGGTGATTTTAATATACACGTTGATAATGAAAAAGATGCATTAGGATCAGCATTCATAGTAGGGGTCGACCGATATGCGTTTTTCAGGGCCGATGCCGATACCGATTATTACAGACCAAGTAGACCGATAACCGATATTTTGGGTGAATCCCATTTCTCCGTCTTACCCCTTCCCCTTCCCCTACCCCTTCGTCTTACCCCTAGCCCTTGTCCCTCGAAACCGAGTGGTAAGTTCTAGGGGTGAAAACATACCCCTATGAAATGAGCTGTAGCTGGCTGCTACGTCACCAGAGGCGACAAGTGTTGATCACAAACTTCCAAGATGCCGTCTGCAAGTGTGTGTGTGTCGATCGCGTGGGTTTTATTAGTGATGTTTTTGCGATTGTTGTGCAAATAAGCGATGTAACGTTAGCGTAGCAAACTAGCGATTTTTAAAACGTTTCAATTAAGAACATGGTTGCAAATATTATGTACAGAACTGTGTAGAGCACAAAACAAGACTGTCGTAATTTTTAAATAAATTATTTAAGCCAAAAATGGGACTCTCTGGATGATCTGGCCGACATTGTTGCCGGTTGCGCGGTGTGTTCTGGGTACCCCTTGGTTTCAAGTAAGCTCGCGAAAATGCTTGGTTTTAAGGGGTATCTACCACTTCATCTTAGCCCTACCCCTTGATCAAAACGAGAATTGGGATAGCCCTTACTCTCACATGAACGCGCAAAACTAAGGGGAAGGGGTAAGGGGAAGGGGTAAGACAGAGAAATGGGATTCACCCTTTGAACCGATATATGTCTGGTGTAAAAATGACAATTAATGTCAAAATTAAGAATAACAAGGGCTCTGACAAAAACTGCCTTCCCTGGTGTTGGTTGCACTTCTTACTCTTGTCTTCCTCCATGCATCCATCTACAATAAGGGTAATATAAAGAGAGAGTTAAAAGTGGGGCCACTGTAGGGCTGCACGATATATTGCATGCGATTGTCATGCGCATTTCTTCAGTAAAGCCGGTTCTGTGATTAGTATTAAATCTCCATCACCTGCTTTCCAACCCAGTAGATGGAGCGGAAGTTAATACACAGAGCCGTAGTTCACTGACAAGCTATGCAATTCGTGCTCATAATCACAGATGAATTGCCTTTGATAATGAACGTGATATTGTGTAGCTTGTCAGTGAACTACAGCTCTGTGTATTAAATGCCGCTCCATCTGAAAGCAAATACTTTTGCTTTTTATTATTTATATATCCAACAGCACTTGATGATGTAACAGAAACTATGGACTCTCTTTTTTCTAGCACTTTAGATACGGTTCCTCCTTTACGCTTAAAGAAGATTAAGGAAAAGAGTCCAACACTGTGGTATAATGAGCACACTCGCACCCTAAAGAGAGCAGCCCGGAAAATGGAGCGCAGCTGGAGGAAAACAAAACTAGAGGTATTTCGTATTTCTTGGCAGGAAAGTACCCTATCCTACAGAAAATCTTTAAAAACTGCTAGATCTGATTACTTTTCGTCTCTTTTAGAAGAAAACAAACATAATCCCAGGTATTTATACAATACAGTGGCAAAATTAACAAAAAATAAAGCATCAACAGGAGTTGACATTTCCCAACAGCACAGCAGTAATGACTTTATGAACTATTTTACTTCCAAAATTGATACTATTAGAGATCAAATTGTTACCATGCAGCGGTCAGCTACAGTATCACATCAAATAGTGCACTATAGATCCCCTGAGGAACAATTCCACTCATTCTCTACTATAGGAGAGGAAGAATTGTATAAACTTCTTAAATCAGCTAAACCAACAACATGTATGTTAGACCCTATTCCAGCTAAACTACTAAAAGAGGTGCTTCCAGAAGTCATAAATCCTCTTTTGGCTATTATTAATTCGTCATTGTCATTAGGATATGTCCCCAAAAACTTTAAATTGGCTGTTATTAAGCCTCTCATTAAAAAAGAGTCGATTCTTGGACGATTCTTGGATTCTAATCGAATGCGATTCATCTGCGATTATAAACGCGATATTGCCTAGCTTGTCAGTGAACTACGGCTCTGTGTATTAACTGCCGCTCCATTTGAAAGCAGGTGATGGCGATTTAGCGCCAATCACGGAACCGGCTTTACTGACGAGATGCGCACGAGAATCGCATGCGATTAATTGCACAGCCCTATACCCCATGTTCAATTGCAAAATTAAATGAATTAAGCATAAGTATCCCTACCAAATCCCAAATTTCTAAATATAATTAAGGGGGAGACCATCTAGACCTGTCGATTTGCCCTTTTGAAGGCTTTTTAGAGAGATGTGGAGTTCCTCCATACTTAATGGGGCCTCCAAAGATTATTTATCCATCTGTGAGATCCGAGGCAGTTCCAAATTATCTAAATACTGCTTACAAATTGGTTCATCAAAATCTGTTTCGGCTTTATACAGATTTGTGTAAAAACCTTTAAATATTTCATTAATTGCCACAGGGTCCGTGGTGACCTGATCATCCGATGATTTTATTGCGCTAATATATGCCTTAGACTCGCATTCTTTCAACCTAAGGGCCAATAAATGACTAGGTCTCTCTGATTAGAAATAATATTTTTGCCTAGTCCTATGTAAAATAAATTCCACCTTTGAGTGTGAAAGTAAATCATATTCTTCTTTTAAAGAGGACAGCTGTGTAGCCTGTTGCTCAGTAAAATGTTTTTGTAGCATTTTGTAATAATTGGATTTTATTTTCTAATTGTGTAAACTGGTGAGTTTTCGCTTTGGCAAGAGTAGAAGAGAAAGATATACAGAAACCTCGTATAAGACACTTATTCGTTTCCCACAGTATTTGAGGATCCACATCAGAGGGCATATTAATTTCAAGAAATTCCTTAATATATTCTTTTAAAATCACCACCCACCACTAGAGGGCAATCAATCTGCTCAAGAAGAGTTTTGGAAATCTGTGTAAGGAATGCACTGTCTGTCTCATTCGGACCATAAATAGAGATCAATGCTAACCTATTATTATATATTTTAAATCGGATAAAAACAAATCTACCGTTCTCATCACTACCAAGGTGTTCAATTGTTAAATTTAACTTCCGGTTAACAAGGATAAGCACCCCCTTAGTTTTATTGAGAGTGCAGGAAAAGGCTGCTAACTTATAATACTTATTCTGGAAACGTGCCACGTCAGATTGTTTTAAATGTGTCTCTTGTATTAGGGCACAGGATATAGATTTACGGTGTAAATATTCTAACATACGGGTTCGTTTAACAGCAGAATTTAAACCATTCACATTCAGTGATAAAATATTTAGAGTATGCATTGAATATTCATAATCCCAAGACTGTATTCAATAAATGAAAAAAAAAAACAGAAGCACTTCCATTCCGTAAGTAACATGCAAACGCTGATGTGCATTTTAGATACCAAACCTCCTAGGTGAAAAATCCTTTTAGAAATAGGGTAAAATAAATAAAAATATAAATGTCTGTTGTAAAAAATAAAAACAACATAGAAACATGAACAACCGACAACCATAAACAAGAAACAACTCAGACCGCACATTACCGAGAACGTAGGTCTGATTGAGAAACAAAAAATAGTGATGGTACGTGACCGATCCACTTCAACACAAGACATGTCCCACGAAAGGCTCACACAGCCAAAAAAAAATTGTAACTAAACCTACTCTCCATTTGTCCCCTCCAAAAAAAGAAAAAAGGGGTGTTAGTCTTACCAGCAAAGAGATCGTTGTACCGGATAGATAGGGACAATATCCCAATAGGAGAGAGGAGAGAAGAAAAAGCAAAAAAACAGGTTCAGCAAGCATCCATGTCCATCCTGCCATCATCCCTTCCTGGGCAGCTAGGACCGTGAAAATAATCATCTTGAATATTGAGAGTCCAGTGGATACATTTATCAGAATCTGCCAAACCCATTTTACATATTTTGTATTGTGTTGTTAGATGTGTTCTGTGTATGATTTTACAGTGCCCTCCACTAATATTGGCACCCTTGATAAATATGAGCAAAGGCAGCTGTGAAAATAAATCGGCATTGTTTATCCTTTTGATCTTTCCCTCAAAAAATTCACAAAATTCTAACCTATCATTGAAGTAAAACAATTGAAAGTGGGGAGAAAATCTCATGATGAAATAAATGTTTTTCTCCAATGGATGTTGGCCACAATTATTGGCACCCCTAGAAATTCTTGTGAGTAAAATATCTCTGAAGTATATTCCATTCATATTTAAATTTTTTAGCACACCAGGGTGACTAGGAGCATGAAATTGTCCAGCCATGACTTCCTGTACCACAGGATTATAAATATGAGGAACACAAAGACCAAATTCCCTTAATCATCCATCACAATGAGAAAAACCAAATAATATATTTCTGATGTGCAGCAAAAGATAATTGAGCTTCACAAATTAGTGAAGTGGCTTTAAGAAAAGAGCTAGAGCAGTGAAAAATCCCATTTCCACCATCAGGACAATAATTAAGAATTTCCAATCAACAGAAAATGTTATGAATCTGCCTGGAAGAGGACGTGTGTCTATATCGTCCTAATGCACGGTGAGGAGGAGAGTTTGAGTGGCTAAAGACTCTCCAAGGATCACAGCTGGAGAATTGCAGAATATAGTTGAGTCTCGGGGTCAGAAAACATTAGAAAAAAATTGTCAAACAGTCCCTACATCACCACATGTTGTTTGGGAGGGTTTCAAGAAAAATTCTCCTAGCTCATCCAAAAACAAACTCCAGCATATTCAGTTATCAGACATGACTGGAACTTCAAATGGGACTGGCTTCTATGGTCAGATGAAACTAAAAAATGAGCTTTTTAGCAGCAAACACTCAAGATGGGTTTGGTGCACACAGAGATAAAAAAGTACCCCATGTGTACAATGAAATATACTGCTGTATTTTTTATGTTGTGGGCCTATTTTTCTGCTGGAGGTCCTGAACATCTTGTTTAGACACATGGCATCATGGATTCTATTAAATACCAACATATAAAAAAATCAATAAGTGACTGACCCTGTTAGAAATCTTATAATGGGCCATGTTTGGATTAGGGGTCGACCGATTATCGGCCTGGCCGATTATCGCCGCCGATATTAAGCATTTTTACGATAATCGGTATCGGCCATTTTCAAAATCGATGTGCCGATAAAATAATTTAATTTTGAAACGCGCTATTTGGCTCTGACGCAGCCTGTCGGAGCTCATCACTCTGTGGGCTAGAGCAGTCTCCGCCCACCACGCATCTGATTTGTTGGGAGTCACGAGTCCGACCAATCAGCGTGGGAGACTAAAGGCACTCTCACACCGAAAGCGCTTTCTGACTGGAGCTGCTTGTTTCAGTTGTCTCTCAAAGGCAGGAGCAGACGTTGCTCAAGTTGTAATAAATCACAATCCACTACACTGAAGTTGCAAAACACCTCAATATTATCTACTTATGGTTTCCGTGATGGGGAAAACGCGGACGGAATCGCGGAATCCAGTCATATAAATAGAGGTTACTGTATAACGCGGAGTCACGGAATTTGTCAAAGTTTGGATGAATTAATCAAAAGTAGGTCAGTAACGTTACACTTAAATCGACTCGCGCTATGGACTAGTATCTGTAAACATTAAGCCTCAAAAAGACTATTTAAATATGAATTGTGCATGTGCTGCGTGTCTCTGTATATGTGAATGGCACAGACGCGCGGTTTTTACTACACACACACACACACACACACACACACATAACGCTCGCAGTGTTTTCAGCATCTGCCGTCTCACTAAATGAGGACATAAATACTTGAACAACATCCCCAGAACTGCTCTGAGAGTTACTTCATGAGCATTTGACCGTTTCATTTGAGTAAAAAGATCGTCATATCATACATAGGCTACAGAAGCTTAAGAGTTCCTCACGGCAACCCGTCAAAATAAAAGTTCGGTTTATTTACTAATACAACAATTATTAATACTTTTGTTTAAAGAATAATCACACAATATGCTATTTCTTCCATGTTTTCATTTTAATAGTAAACCCATTTCTTTGCCAAAAATAGAGTTTAACTCTCATTTGATTAAAAGATAAATTAAATTAATGTTTTATGCCTTCATTTGCACTGCACTATAAATTAAAACTAATAGAAATTACTGTCACATAGGCCAAGATTAAGATACTGTCACATAGGCCAAGATTAAGATACTGTCACATAGGCCAAGACTAAGTTATAGGCTATTGAACCAAGTGTGCCTATAACAGGCTATTAGTGTTATAGTTTCATTAAAATAGTTACGGTCTTCTTAAGGAGCTATGAAGACAATTAAATTATTTACACTTATTATATACATTGTGCTTTTTAAGTTAATCAATTGATGTGCATTAGATGATGAATTGAATAGTCACCTCTTGTAGGTTATGATTTAATCATCATAAAATAATTAATGAAGAATTATGAGAGGTTATGCTATTATTACACATACATTTCCAACATGTAAATTAGTGAAGCCAAATACTTACATTTCCCCAAGCTGTTTAGCTGTAGTACAGTATTCATAGGCTTAATCATGAAGCATACAGTGGCCTAGTGCTGCACGATATATTGCATGCGATAGTCATGTGCATCTCGTCAGTAAAGCCGGTTCTGTGATTAGCAGTAAATCTCCATCTCCTGCTTTCAGATGGAGCGGCATTTAATACACAGAGCCGTAGTTCACTGACAAGCTACACAATATCACGTTCATTATCAAAGGCAATTCATCTGTGATTATGAGCACGAATTGCATAGCTTGTCAGTGAACTACGGCTCTGTGTATTAACTTCCGCTCCATCTACTGGGTTGGAAAGCAGGTGATGGAGATTTAATACTAATCACAGAACGGCTTTACTGAAGAAATGCGCATGACAATCGCATGCAATATATCGTGCAGCCCTACAGTGGCCCCACTTTTAACTCTCTCTTTATATTACCCTTATTGTAGATGGATGCATGGAGGAAGACAAGAGTAAGAAGTGCAACCAACACCAGGGAAGGCAGTTTTTGTCAGAGCCCTTGTTATTCTTAATTTTGACATTAATTGTCATTTTTACACCAGACATATATCGGTTCAAAATATCGGTTATCGGTCTACTTGGTCTGTAATAATCGGTATCGGCATCGGCCCTGAAAAACGCATATCGGTCGACCCCTAGTTTGGATCTTCCAACCGGACAATAATCCAAACACAAACCTCAAAAACAACACAAAAATGGGTCACTGAGCACAAAACCAAGCTTCTGCTGGCCATTCCAGTCCTCTGACCTGAACCCTGTAGAAAATGAGTGAGGTGAACTGAAGAGAAGAAGCTGTGAATCTGAAGGATCTGGAGAGATTCTGTATGAAGGAATAGTCTCTGATCTCTTATCAGGTGTTCTCCAAACTCTTCAGGCATTATAGGAGAAAACTCAGAGCTGTTACCCTGGGAAAAGTACATTGCAATAATTGGGTGCCAATAATTGTGGCCAACATGAACTAGAGAAAGTATTTCTTACACAATGAGATTTCCCCCCATTTTCAATTGTTTTAATTCAATGATAGGTTGGAATTTTGTAAATTTTTGGAATGAAAGATAAAAAGGATAAACAATGCAGATTTATTTTCACAGCCGCCTTTGCTCATATTTATCAAGGGTGCCAATATTAGTGGAGGGCACTGTATATTGAGTTCATGAGTTCACCTGCCCATCCAGTCCTGATGGTTAATGGTAAACGAACTTGGCTTGCTGTCCTTAATGGAGGCTCGAACACGAGGCTCAACTTGAGTGCCGAGTTCAACCCCCCCCCTACCCCTACCCCTACCCCTACCCCTATTGCGGTACTACCTAGAGGGAGAAAAACAGAAATAGAGGAGGAGATGGTGAGGGGGAGGGATGCCGGAAGAATTTACGCTGGGACGACACAATGAGAGCTGCTTATATAGGCTCATAATGATGATTGACAGGACTGAATGATTAGGTTCCTCCCAAAACCTACGTTTGGAACTACATTTAGTTGTATTTTGGTTGTTCTACTTGAATTGAATGTGTTGATTGCTTGTCTAGAATTGAATATATTGTATCTGTAGATATTAATAAAGTGTATAGTTTAGTCAATAAGTTTCTTGAATTACTGATCTTGTGATAATTGTTGTTGGTGTTAGTTTTTGATTTGAAAATAATAATAATTATTATTATTAATATATATATATATATATATATATATATAGAGAGAGAGAGAGAGAGAGAGAGAGAGAGAGAGAGAGAGAGAGAGAGAGAGAGAGAGATATTTGCCTAGTTTATATTTCTACGTCAGCTCTGGAAATTCAGTGAATTTGTTTTCTATCACAAGTTGATGTAAATGTGTGATTCCTGTGCTGTTCCATTTTTTTATTGAACATTGGTAATTTATTGATGGTGAAATCAGGATTATGCCATAAAGGAGAAAGGAGGTGTGGGGAAAAAAAGCAGAACCCTTTTTGGTCCTAAATAGAACCCTTTTATAAGCTGCCACAACGAACCATGCTTTGAAAAATGTTTACAAACAGTCTTCGCTGTTGTGCACAAATGGGAAAGAAATTAACCTTTTCAAAACTTTGAATCAGCTGAACCAATTGCTTCACAAAATGATTCACTGTATTGACCCGGAAAACCAATCAAAGTCAGCCATCTTGAAGGACATCTCAGTTCTCTAATGGTACCATGGGGAGGCAAGGAACGAAATGTGAGGATGCTTACAAAGGAGTAATAAACAAGGATACAAAGGTGTATCCAGTGCGGAAACTGATGCATGTATAAATTCTCCTACTTTCTGACGAAATGAACTGTGCACATTTTTCTGTTCATAATGGACAGATAGTTTACAATGAGTAAAATTATTTTAACAGATTATTCAATAATTAAAAGCTTACTTGTAAAAGGAACTTTTGAATGCTAACAAATGTCATTAAATATCAGTTCAAAATTACCCAATGCTCTTTTTTTATATTTACAAATGTTAAATAAATAAATAATAGCTTAAAAAGCACTTCACAAACTATTCTTGTTAACATATTATTCATTAACTCATAATCACAGTCTGTAAAGGTCACATATTTGTGACCTTTCATTTATTAATTATTTGTTCATGTTTTTGCAGTACCCAATCTGAAGTTAAAACTGTTCATCATTTGTAAATGTTTATAATTATGGGCAGGGGTGCCGTAAGGGGGGGGGGGGGAGAGTTAGGAGATTCTAAGGGCCCGACGATGGGAGGGGGCCCCCGGGAGGGGGCCCCCGAGGAAGAAACATGATTTCTACTGAGGGGAACGCTAGAGCCCTGCATTTCAGCCCGGCCCCGACCGGGCTTCGACCGGGCCAATTTTCACGTCATAATTCAGACGCGGGTCGGGCCTCGGGCCTGTTTTAGGCTTCTCCTTATTTTTATATTTTAGACATCCATCAATTAGTGATGAAAAAGATTGCCGCGCTAGTGGAAACAACACGAGACCGTGCTGCTGCTGCTGTCAAGAGTGGCTCGACAGTGTTTAGTGTCCAGCAGCAGCAGAGAGCCGTCAGCGCAGCTGAAGAGTTCTGCATTCAAATACACGCAATAAAGCTTGCCATAAAGCCCCAGCAAAAGTAATTACCATGAATGTGTCGGGGGAAATAGTAAGGAGATATTTGAATTATTTACTAATAAACTAGTGTTTTCTGTGTCAGTGTCGCAAAGATGAAGAATCAGATGATGATCCTGACTCACCGTCTCCTCATTAGAGTGCCTTTAGAGAGAAGTGCATCTTCACGGATTATAATGAAAGAGTTTTTGTTTTCGATTTGATTTATTTCGTTAAGTAGTAATTTAAAGCTTTCTATAGATATATTTATCATGTCTGTGAGTCATGTATTCGCTGACTTTCTGTTCATTTTTGTGAAGAGCTCCTGTTCAAGACGAGACGGCACATCATTGTTTTCTTTATTTTATAAAATTATTTTATATATTCAGGGCTCTAGACTGCGACCATTTTTTGAGAGTGTGCGAGTAAAAATTTGATGTGGTCGCACTTGTGCTAGTGCATGGTCTGTGCTGCTCCAAAGCGCGCAGCTGCCAGCGGCGCAGCACATTGTAGCAGGAGAAAGATTTCACTGATCAGGTGCAAGCGCTTCAGTAAAGCCTGGTTTCACAATGCACGCCAGAGCAGAGGCAGCGCCGAAGCGGCGCGTATGCAGAGCGGGAGCAGCGCACGCCCATTGTGCTTTCACTCGCCGCGTTAGCACGAGCGCGAAGGTGCGTGCAGCGGACGGAGCGCAGCGGAGGATTTGGTTTTCAAACTAAAGTAAAAGACTGCTTCTTAAAACAGAGAAGGTGAACATGTTGGTATTCTTGTAGAGAAAACATGCAAGTCATGTCAGCGACAGCCAGTTTAGTTTTACTTTTTGTTTTCATTTTGAAAAGCTTTTTATCTTTGCTGTTTACCTCATGTTACACTATGGAGGCTTTCCTTATTTTTTAAATATTATTATTATTTGATTCCTCAGTGTTTGCTAAACATTCTGTTATGTATTAGTCGGTATAATACAGCATGTGATGTGTCCTATGCCATACCTCCTCTTATTTGTTTTTGTTAATAAATGTTATGTAAGCTAGTTTGTCATTGTAACATACTGTTTTATTGTTGTTGTGCTTTTTAATTAAGAATACCAATGAATCCATCTTTTGTTTTAGTCTTAAAAAGTGAAAGGTGTATAGATATAAGCAAAACAGACCATTATCTTTTATTGTAAAGCCTGACACCAAGATCCTGAAAGTGAAAGCAAAAAAAAGGAATTCCTGTCACAAAATTTAAATCACAAATAATACTGATGAAAAAGAACGGGTTGAATGTTGAACACTTTCGTTACCATATACTGTAACTATAAACTATGATAAAAGTTCATCAGCATGCATTGATTAATCAAATGTTGTATCAAATTTTATTTTTTTTTTAAATTGGCGACCGCTTGTGCGGCCAACTGAGAAAGTTAGTGTGACCAGTGGGAAGAATGAGTCTAGAGCCTGATATTTTATAAAAAGTTTTGTAAAGTAGACCCTTTACAGTTCCGAATTATGTATTACTCTTAGGTTTATGAGCAAAAATTACTGCAAGTTGTTTCCATTGAAAAATAAATGCAATTGATTGCACTGGTGCCTGCATGTCCTGTGCTTTAACTTCCACTCTCCGCACAAACTATTGGATGCAGCGCACATTTATCTAGGTTTAACGTTAAAACATTGTTATATGCTTGAACTGTTTTAGTATATCTATAGATTTTATTTTAGGCAAGTCATGATGATTTGAGAAGGCTAAATTGATCAAATATGGCTATGATCAGCTCACTGTCTGCCGCTGGCCGCTTGTTCGTTACTTAAATAAGTTTTTTCTTTCTTAAACTAACAAAGAAAATGCTCCAAACGTTTTTCTAAATTAACTTTATAAAAATAAACTAAACGAAATATTATCTTTTTGCCATTACATACAAAACTGAACAATTTTAATAGCTGAAACAGTATAATCTGATTTGGGAGAAGGGGAAAAAAAGACAGGCTCGGGAACGCAATCGCGATTTCTACCGAGGGGAATACTTTCTCACTTAGAAAGAGTCTGGAGAATAATGAAATATAATTTCTCCCTTACATACAAAAGTACCTAAGCCTAAATCTCGCCATCACAGAAAACATAATTTTGTATGATTTATAAGCCGGTTTCCTCAAGAGGACCTAAAAATGTCCACAAGGTCAACATTTACTGGTATAACTATCATTGTGGGGTCATTTCGTCCCCACAACATATAGGATTACCAACACACACACTTAATGCAAAAAATAAATAAAACAAATACCCCACAAAAGTATCATTCCATGTACAACAAATGAGCCCTTTTGTAAAACATTACCAAACTTTGTTACTTAAAAACTCTCAAACCTTTACTAGCACCAACATTAAACAGGACCGAAAGGTTTCTTCTAACATCTTACTCCAACATTAGTGAGTGCAAGTTTGACAAAATAAATAAATAATAAATTAAATAAATAAACAAATAAATATAAGAAATTAATGAATTCCAAATCAACTTGCTGTGAAGTGCTGTTTGTCAATGTCCCAGAAGTTCTCCATCGGCAGTAGCAGTTCTACTGACAGTTCAAAGCAAAAAAAAAATACTTTGAGGGAGGAAAGAAAGAAAGAAAGAAAGAAAGAAAGAAAGAAAGAAAGAAAGAAAGAAAGAACAGGTCCCCCTCTAATCATCATATATTTTACAGTTAACAAACCAAAGGAAGAGGACAACAGATCACGATTCCCCCTCGGCTAGGGGTATCACGATTCACGATTTTTTGTCATGTTGGTTTTTCTATTTTGCAAGTTGTTTGAGCATTACAGCCAAACTAATTTCTCTATTATAAAGACAAAGCCTTTCAAAGTAACTAAATATAAACAAAATATAAAACAGTATGGCAGATATTTAGGCCAAAGTGGGTGAAGATAAAAATCTTTGTCATTATTTTATCTTTGTTATTAAAAAATGAGAACAAAGATACACATTACACATACACATAATATACAAATAAAATAAACAGTGTTTTATTTTCAGGTAGGCTACAATAGGTGTATTTAGCAGGAGCATTCAAGAAACTGAATGAACAAATATAAAAATAAAACACTATATAGATTGATTCCTTTTAAAGAAACTGTATTAAAGTTTTTCAGTCAAGAGTAGTGATTGATTTTTCTCTTTGTGTTTGGTGTTTTATTAACATTAAAGGAATAATTCACCCAAGAATTAAAATAGGCTAGTGTTTTGTTTTTATACCTTCATTTACTCACTCAAAATTAGTTTTAAACCTCAGTTTCCTTCTTCTGCTAAACATAAACGCTATTTTGAAGAAGGTGGAAAACCAAACAGTTGCTGGTCCACAGTGTTCCCTACTGTCAAAGTCAAAGTGGACCAGCAGCTATTTGGTTACCCACATTCTTCAAAATATCTTCTTACTGATGTGGATGTATGTGGCGCCAGAACTGCAGCTGATAGAATGTGTGCTGTAGCAAGATGCAACAATATTTCTTCAAAAGCAGATCGTGGAGACATTTTTATCAGGGCCGCTGCTGGCCAAATGGGTGCCCTAAGTAAAAAAAAAAAAAAAAAAACTACCATAGGGGTCAAAATAGAACTTTAATAAAATATAAAAGTAAATAAATAAATAAATAAATAAATAAATTGTATTATTTACAAATTACAACTGTAGCTCTAGACAGTTACCTGTGGCAGTAATACAGTTGTCTGATTGATTTTATGGTCTCAAGCATTCAGAAATCACGCAAAAGAAAATTAAGCAGTTTTACTACAAAAACCATGGTTAATTTTTGTAAGGATTGTGATGTCCACATGTTTTTTGTTGAATAAATTATAGAGGCTGTGTCATCTATAGCAAAAAGGTGGCCAAAAATTTAAGATTAAGTGGATATTTGAATTAAATGTTTGGTCAATAGCTTATTAAACAAGGATATGATCATCCTGTAAGTATAACAGCAGCAATTACCAGGCCTTTGGCTCCTTTTACAGGCATTTATAACATGTAATGTTGAAAAAAACAATAGACTCATCACAAAATTAGTAATGGTTTTACTGGTTATAATCAGGGACTTGTATTGGTTTTAATGGAAACTGTAATGGACCCTGCTGGTCTCTACTGGTAATTGGTCACCTTCTATTGGTGGCTTAATTGTTAAAACCAATAAATCCTAATGGAATGTGTCCCAAAAAACACTACAGAAAACCATTTTTTAATGGTTTTAATGGTTAAAATTTGATGGTTTGTAATGGCATTTGTGATTTATTTGTGATGGTGTTAGAATTTTCTGTGATGGTTCTATTGTGTTTTTTTCAGCAGGGTTGCCTCATTGTTAACACATTTTAAAGGCTGTTGTTGGCTTAGGTCTGTTTTTATAACCACAAAAATATATATATATTGTCTTAATACTTCTTTGATTGTGAATATAGCCTACCTGAAAGTGACGTGCGGGCTTCGTTTTCATCTTTTTTTTTTTTCTCGGCGCCGGACTGCTGATGTCTTTTCACGGGCATAGTTGTCCATCAATTATGATCATCTGCATTCAGCCGCAAGCATGAGGTGCCAGCGGTCGCGGAAATGACGCGTTGCGGTTTTTTTTGTGTGCATCTGGGATGGTGCCCCCCTGGGACTTGGTGCCCTACGCAAACTGCGGCGGTACTGATGTCGTCCACGATGTCGTTCATATCGCACAGACCGGACGCAAGGGCATAGCCAGTGCAGTTACAATCCATATGATTATAAAAATAATCCAAACCTAACTTGTCCAGTTTTCCACGATGTTTCAAACAACACACAAACAAACGCACCGACCATGCTGTTGCAGCTAACGTATGTGCCAGACCAACAGAGCATTGTGAGCATAGCAAGGCATCGTTCAACAAATTTCTTCTTCTTTTTTTTTTTTAAACCTTGATTTTTGATATGATTTTGAGTCCGGCCCTCAGTGAGTTGATGATTTTGGTTTCTATTGACCATTGTCACATAATTTTGTTCTCAACTATGGAATCAATTTAATGCCACATATATATGCAAAAGAATAAAGTTTTGCAAAAGAAAATAAAGTTTTGCAAACGAATATGAAAGTATTGAGAAAAGTAAATGTGCTTTTTGTAAACAAAAATAAAGAATTGCAAAAGAAAATGAAGTATTGCAAAAAGAAAATAAGTTTTGCAAACAACAATAAAGAATTGCAAAAGAAAATTAAGTATTGCGAGAAAAAAAGAAGTTTTGCAAACAAAAATAAAGAATTGCAAAATATAAATGAAGCAGAGCAAAAGCAATGATTTTGCAATACATATTTTCCATGGCCATGTCTACTAATTTATTTGCAACGCTGCTTTTATTTTGCGTTTCAGTCAAGTTTGAGTTTGCAATACCATTTTTCACTTTGCGCTTCACGTTTCTGCGCGTCTCACTTTGTGGCACTGTTTTGACATGGGGGTGGAGTCAAGGGACGGGGGCGTGTACAACAGGCCTGGCCACGCCTCCCTGGAAGTGACGTCATCGGCCCGAGACAGATCACAACTCATCCAGGCACCATCATTGAGTTTAGGTATTTACTGTTTTGTATTCTGGTTGTGTATGTATTTTATTGCTTTGCCTGTATCCCCTGTGAATGTTATTTTTAATAAAGAAAAAAAAAAAAAAGGCACCTTCATTGAGCAGAGGTGGATCGTTTCCTTTTTATTCACTAGATATAAAACATGCATGTTTTCATTTTATTAACTTTATTAACAAATCTATATGTGTATTAGCAGCGTTTGCTCAAGTTAAAGAAGTTGTTAATATGAACATCTGCTGTTTATTTCTCTCAATGTGCACACTTTTATAGCATTAAAATGTGTATTATTTCATTTGGTAAACTAAATGTGTATTAACAGTGCTTGTTTATGATCTCTTCACCTGTGGGAGGACGCCAGCGCACAGCGGTCTTTATTTACATTAGTTCAGAGTTACTGCTAGTTTTAATGTAAACGAATGCAAGATAAAAAAGTCCTGTCTAGAATATAGAAACGTTACCTCATTTAAACAAAGAAAATTACGTATTCTTCCTGTAGTTTGTATTTGTTTTTGTCTTCCTCTTGTTTGTATGTAGCGGATGGTTTGGTTGTACGTTGCTATCCGGGATGAAATTAATATAAAAATGTGGCAGGTATAATATACTTGTCTGGCTCCCGAACAATAATAACTGATTGTTTTTTGTTTTTTTTCTGCTTTCCTCTTTGAGGTTTTCGGTCTGAGTCGAGTACAGACTGAGTGCCATTCTAGTCGTCAATGTTGCGTGGTCTTGCGGTTAGGACTTTATGTCATCGCGCGTGTGGCCGGGGTTGGAGTCCCGTTCCAGATAGTTTTTTTTTTTTTTGTGTGTGAGTGCGTTTAACCTTTATTATATTTTGGGACAAGACGACCTCCGTTACAAACTTATACATCATTAAAGATGTCTAAGACTCAAGCTTCAATCATATCGATCTCGACTTCGTTTTTCATTTACATAACTCCTGGCATAAATTAAGAAATGACTGTCACTGGAAGATGCAAAAAAAAAAAATGAAGCTTGAGTCTTTTTGGTTTAGTTTTGCAGTGGCCACGAGATATTAAGTCGTGGGAATGTGATAATACTGTATGTTGAGATCCTATCTCGGGAACAACATAATTTTTTCGTGGCCACGAGTTTAATCATGCATAAACAAACCCGTGTGACCATAGCAACCTGGGATTATCAGAGATTGATCAAATATATTTATCCATCCCACAGTCCGTTGATCGTGACTTTTTATGTAATATAAATGTGTATATTAGGCTATTATTATTAGTGGTGCTTGCCAAAGGCAAAGCATCACTATTGTTATCTTGCATACTTATTATTAGTGGTGCTTGCCAAAGGCAAAGCATCACTATTGTTATCTTGCATACTTATTATTATTATTCTTCTTCTTCTGGACAAAACTTCGGTTCGCTACTCCTCCTACACCGTTTGTCACAGACCCATGAATGAGGCGTCAAATCGTGCGGCCTATTGAGGAATGGTGTGCTATATCTTTTATAAGCGATCGGGCGTACGATAATCGTACAGGGGGCGAAAAATCGCCCGAAAAATCCCATCGACTTAACATTGCGGCCAACTTTGACGAGTCGTAGCTCAGAGCGAGAATTTCGTAGAAACATGTGAATCACCAGATTTGAAGAGGCTATCAAGCTGTGCGAGAACATACCCCGCAATGGGGTATAAGTTGTACCCCTGGGGCACAAGAGCGCCCCAAATTTGCCCCATTGACATACTATGGTGAGGGATGGCCCATGAAACAGCACACGTTTTTCCTACTATGGTAATTTACATAGGAAAATTGCATTGAATATAACTCTGCATCACAATGTCATAGAGACATGGGGGAGGGCTCATTTTACTCAGGCAACCAATCAGACTCTCACGATCATTATGAAGCTGTGAAGCCACGCCCTAGCAACCATTTAGAGCACCCTAGCAACTGATCCCATAGACTGCCATTATAAAAGCCCAGATGGATATCTTTAGATCACAGTGTCATAGAGACATGGGGGTGGCCTCGTTTGACTCGGGCCGTAAGCAGCAAATCATGTTTCACCATCGACAATTCCTAGCCATGCCCTAGCAACCACTGTCGATCACCCTAGCAACCCAAACCCAAAGAGGCATATCTTCAAATCTGAATGTCATAGAGACATGGGGGTTGGTTTATATCATTCATACTGGCAAGCAGCCTTTGGAGTATTATCATTGGCAGCTGCCAAGCCACTCCCTAACAACCAAACAGAGTACCCTAGCAACCGTCTAGCAAGACCTATATCTTTGCATCAGAATAAAATACAGACATGGGAGTTGGTTCTTTTGACTCATGCTAGCAAACCAGACTTCAAACATGCTAGTCATGCTAGCAGTGAATAGCTAAATGCTAATAGTCATTAGCTAAGTGCTAATTCAGGTTAATTTAATGCTAAGAACTCTTTAAAACTCCATAGTAACGATCTATGACAACTAACAACTGCCTAGCAACACCCTAGGAACCACCCCGGTACCATAGCAACCACCCAGAATACCCTAGCAACTGCATAGCAACACCCTAGCAACCACCCTCATTACCCTATCAACCGCTTAGCAACACCCTAGCAACCACCCTGGGTACCCTAGCAACGGCCCTAGCAACCACCCCGAGTACCCTAGCAACCACATAGCAACACCTTAGCAACCACACTGTGTACCCTAGCAACGGCTCTAGCAACCGTCCTGGGTACCCTAGCAACCAGCCAGAGTACCCTAGCAACCGCATAGCAACACCTTAGTAACCAAACTGTGTACCCTAGCAACGGCCCTAGCAACCATCCTGGATACCCTAGCAACCGCATAGCAACACCCTAGCAACCACCATGGGTACCCTAGCAACCACCCTGGGTACCCTAGCAACCACACAGCAACACCCTAGCAACCTGCCTGATTACCCTAGCAACCACATAGCAACACCCTAGCAACCACCCATAGTACCCTAGCAACCACATAGCAACACCCTAGCAACCGCATGGCAACACCTTAGTAACCATCCTGGGTACCCTAGCAACCGCCTTAGCAACCACCTCGAGTACCCTAGCAACCGCATAGCAACACCCTAGTTTTTTTACAACATTAACAAGCAATATCTTAGCACCAAAACATAATAGAAACAGCTACATGCTAGTTAGCTAAGTGCTAATTCAGGCTAATTTAATGCTAAGAACTCTTTAAAACTCCATAGTAACGATCTGTGCAACTAACAACTGCCTAGCAACACCCTAGAAACCACCCCAAGTACCCTAGCAACCAGCGTGGGTACCCTAGCAACGGCCCTAGCAACCACCCCAAGTACCCTAGCAACTGCATAGCAACACCCTAGCAACCACACCAAGTACCCTAGCAACTGCATAGCAACACCTTAGCAACCATCCTGGGTACCCTAGCAACCGCCCTAGCAACCACCCTGTGTACCCTAGTAACCGCCCTAGCAACCATCGTAGGTACCCTAGCAACCACCTTGATTACCCTAGCAACCGCATAGCTACACCCTAGCAACCACCCCAAGTACCCTAGCAACCACATAGCAACACCTTAGCAACCATCCTGGGTACCCTAGCAACGGCCCTAGCAACCACTTACAGCACCCTAGCAACCATCTTACAACATTAACAAGCCATATCTAAGGACCAAAACACACTAGAAACATAGGGCTTGGTTCTTTTATTTATGACTAGTAAGTAGTCTTTAAATATCACTCAATAAACTCTATAGCCACACCCTAGCAACAATTTACAGTACCCTAGCAACCATACATTCATATAAATAAGCCATATCTCAGCATCAGAACATCATACAGAGATGGGGTTGGGCTCTTTTGACTCGGGTGGGACATCACTCTCTAAATATCAACATGGTAAATGTGTACCCACACCATAGCAACCATTTAGAGCACCCTAACAACCGTATAACTATAAAAGGAAGCCACATCTCAGCTCCATAACATCATAGAGACATGCTGGTTGGCTAGAGTGGCGAGTTTTGCCACGCCAAGCACCACTCACATTTTCTTCAGGAAATGTACATATCTAGTTATTATTCTTCTTCTTCTGGACAAAACTTCGGTTCGCTACTCCTCCTACACCGTTTGTCACAGACCCATGAATGAGGCGTCAAATCGTGCGGCCTATTGAGGAATGGTGTGCTATATCTTTTATAAGCGATCGGGCGTACGATAATCGTACAGGGGGCGAAAAATCGCCCGAAAAATCCCATCGACTTAACATTGCGGCCAACTTTGACGAGTCGTAGCTCAGAGCGAGAATTTCGTAGAAACATGTGAATCACCAGATTTGAAGAGGCTATCAAGCTGTGCGAGAACATACCCCGCAATGGGGTATAAGTTGTACCCCTGGGGCACAAGAGCGCCCCAAATTTGCCCCATTGACATACTATGGTGAGGGATGGCCCATGAAACAGCACACGTTTTTCCTACTATGGTAATTTACATAGGAAAATTGCATTGAATATAACTCTGCATCACAATGTCATAGAGACATGGGGGAGGGCTCATTTTACTCAGGCAACCAATCAGACTCTCACGATCATTATGAAGCTGTGAAGCCACGCCCTAGCAACCATTTAGAGCACCCTAGCAACTGATCCCATAGACTGCCATTATAAAAGCCCAGATGGATATCTTTAGATCACAGTGTCATAGAGACATGGGGGTGGCCTCGTTTGACTCGGGCCGTAAGCAGCAAATCATGTTTCACCATCGACAATTCCTAGCCATGCCCTAGCAACCACTGTCGATCACCCTAGCAACCCAAACCCAAAGAGGCATATCTTCAAATCTGAATGTCATAGAGACATGGGGGTTGGTTTATATCATTCATACTGGCAAGCAGCCTTTGGAGTATTATCATTGGCAGCTGCCAAGCCACTCCCTAACAACCAAACAGAGTACCCTAGCAACCGTCTAGCAAGACCTATATCTTTGCATCAGAATAAAATACAGACATGGGAGTTGGTTCTTTTGACTCATGCTAGCAAACCAGACTTCAAACATGCTAGTCATGCTAGCAGTGAATAGCTAAATGCTAATAGTCATTAGCTAAGTGCTAATTCAGGTTAATTTAATGCTAAGAACTCTTTAAAACTCCATAGTAACGATCTATGACAACTAACAACTGCCTAGCAACACCCTAGGAACCACCCCGGTACCATAGCAACCACCCAGAATACCCTAGCAACTGCATAGCAACACCCTAGCAACCACCCTCATTACCCTATCAACCGCTTAGCAACACCCTAGCAACCACCCTGGGTACCCTAGCAACGGCCCTAGCAACCACCCCGAGTACCCTAGCAACCACATAGCAACACCTTAGCAACCACACTGTGTACCCTAGCAACGGCTCTAGCAACCGTCCTGGGTACCCTAGCAACCAGCCAGAGTACCCTAGCAACCGCATAGCAACACCTTAGTAACCAAACTGTGTACCCTAGCAACGGCCCTAGCAACCATCCTGGATACCCTAGCAACCGCATAGCAACACCCTAGCAACCACCATGGGTACCCTAGCAACCACCCTGGGTACCCTAGCAACCACACAGCAACACCCTAGCAACCTGCCTGATTACCCTAGCAACCACATAGCAACACCCTAGCAACCACCCATAGTACCCTAGCAACCACATAGCAACACCCTAGCAACCGCATGGCAACACCTTAGTAACCATCCTGGGTACCCTAGCAACCGCCTTAGCAACCACCTCGAGTACCCTAGCAACCGCATAGCAACACCCTAGTTTTTTTACAACATTAACAAGCAATATCTTAGCACCAAAACATAATAGAAACAGCTACATGCTAGTTAGCTAAGTGCTAATTCAGGCTAATTTAATGCTAAGAACTCTTTAAAACTCCATAGTAACGATCTGTGCAACTAACAACTGCCTAGCAACACCCTAGAAACCACCCCAAGTACCCTAGCAACCAGCGTGGGTACCCTAGCAACGGCCCTAGCAACCACCCCAAGTACCCTAGCAACTGCATAGCAACACCCTAGCAACCACACCAAGTACCCTAGCAACTGCATAGCAACACCTTAGCAACCATCCTGGGTACCCTAGCAACCGCCCTAGCAACCACCCTGTGTACCCTAGTAACCGCCCTAGCAACCATCGTAGGTACCCTAGCAACCACCTTGATTACCCTAGCAACCGCATAGCTACACCCTAGCAACCACCCCAAGTACCCTAGCAACCACATAGCAACACCTTAGCAACCATCCTGGGTACCCTAGCAACGGCCCTAGCAACCACTTACAGCACCCTAGCAACCATCTTACAACATTAACAAGCCATATCTAAGGACCAAAACACACTAGAAACATAGGGCTTGGTTCTTTTATTTATGACTAGTAAGTAGTCTTTAAATATCACTCAATAAACTCTATAGCCACACCCTAGCAACAATTTACAGTACCCTAGCAACCATACATTCATATAAATAAGCCATATCTCAGCATCAGAACATCATACAGAGATGGGGTTGGGCTCTTTTGACTCGGGTGGGACATCACTCTCTAAATATCAACATGGTAAATGTGTACCCACACCATAGCAACCATTTAGAGCACCCTAACAACCGTATAACTATAAAAGGAAGCCACATCTCAGCTCCATAACATCATAGAGACATGCTGGTTGGCTAGAGTGGCGAGTTTTGCCACGCCAAGCACCACTCACATTTTCTTCAGGAAATGTACATATCTAGTTATTATTATTATACAGCCCTGGACGTTAAGAGATCGAAATGAAGGGAACATAAATCAAATACATAACAACGAATATAAAAATATTACCAATAATAATAATAATAAAATACATGGACTTAAAAGACTTGTGGGATGGATAAAAATGTTTTCTTGCCGGCCTATTTTATTATATATACTTTATATAACATTTATTTATAATAAACTTAATTCGAATGCTGTCTACATCGTGTTCAATACAGTCCGGTTGCCTATGGTTAACACTTCAACCACCAGAGGTCACTGTATACATAAAAGTGCCAGCGGGTAAACTTTACCCATGCCGTGACTACTGTTTTGATATGGCTAAATATGTCACTGTATTATGCCACTGCCTTCACAATGTCTAGACTCTAGAGTCATAAAATGATTATTTTTAGTCATCAGCTATGTTTTTGTCCTGTTGTTTTAAGTTCACAGCTATTTTTAAGCAGGTTACACTAATCACTTTTCTTAATGATGAATATAAACCAGCCTGCAATGACAACGAGAATTACAAGGAAATAAATGGCAGCGGCTAGCATATTTTCTTAGTGATAGATACTATTTACACTAACTGCAAATAGCTATAGATTCTATTTACACTGTTGAAATAGGAATGGTCTGCTATTTATACTACTTATTGCAAATAGTGGCAGTTATTTGCACCTCAGTATTGTAGTACATTATAAAACAGCAGATTTTCATATTAACAACTTCTTTAACTTGAGCAAACGCTGCTAATACACATATAGATTTGTTAATAAAGTTAATAAAATGAAAACATGCATGTTTTATATCTAGTGAATAAAAAGGAAACGATCCACCTCTGCTCAATGAAGGTGCCTTTTTTTTTTTCTTTATTAAAAATAACATTCACAGGGGATACAGGCAAAGCAATAAAATACATACACAACCAGAATACAAAACAGTAAATACCTAAACTCAATGATGGTGCCTGGATGAGTTGTGATCTGTCTCGGGCCGATGACGTCACTTCCAGGGAGGTGTGGCCAGGCCTGTTGTACATGCCCCCGTCCCTTGACTCCACCCCCATGTCAAAACAGTGCCACAAAGTGAGACGCGCAGAAACGTGAAGCGCAAAGTGAAAAACGGTATTGCAAACTCAAACTTGACTGAAACGCAAAATAAAAGCAGCGTTGCAAATAAATTAGTAGACATGGCCATGGAAAATATGTATTGCAAAATCATTGCTTTTGCTCTGCTTCATTTATATTTTGCAATTCTTTATTTTTGTTTGCAAAACTTCTTTTTTTCTCGCAATACTTAATTTTCTTTTGCAATTCTTTATTGTTGTTTGCAAAACTTATTTTCTTTTTGCAATACTTCATTTTCTTTTGCAATTCTTTATTTTTGTTTACAAAAAGCACATTTACTTTTCTCAATACTTTCATTTTCGTTTGCAAAACTTTATTTTCTTTTGCAAAACTTTATTCTTTTGCATATATATGTGGCATTAAATTGATTCCATACTCAACGAATTACACAATGTATATATGCAAAGGTCTTCGACTTGGAATATTTTGTTCATCAAGATCCAATGTGTTATTTAAGTGTTCCCATAATGTTTTGAGCAGTGTATGTACAGCAGGGATTTTCAACCCTGCTCCAGGAGAGCTACCGTCCTTCAGAGTTCATCTCCAACCCCAATCAAACACACCTGAACCAGCTAATGGTGTATATGGCGATTGTCACCTCACCAAACCCGGTAAACAGGTCTCATCCGTCATCTCATATCCTCATCCATCACATCTGCTTGTCGGAGAAAGGTTTAACTGGTGTATGAACTAATGTTGATATCTATGGAATTTTAAAGTAACCAACTAACCTAGCTGTTTTTATTGTTGCTGTTTTATTCAATTTTTATTTCTAAATGTTAGAACAGTTTGATATCAATCTGCATATGTGGTGGACATTAGTTATGATCATCTTTGGTATCTTCTTTTGAAGGTATCATGAGTAAAACAGCTCCATATTTAACAAAGCACATACAAAACACTTGAACCAGAAGCAACGAGACCTGTTTTAGAGACTACATGTCTGTTGCACATAACTTCCATTAAGATGATCAGGGTTACTTCAAAATTACATGCAGCTTTGTTGGAGCAGGGTTGAAAATGAAGTCTCCAGGAAGGTAGTTCCTCTAGTAGTAGGGTGGGAGACAGTATGTGCACTAGGCTGTCATTTGTTTGTATTGCACATGGACCAAACTTCAAAATAATTTCACTCTGCAAGAAATGTGAATGTTTAACTGAAATTAATGCTTGGATGTAAATGTTTTAATGAAAATGTATTGAGTTTATAAACACTTGTCATTGCACTTAAATATGAACATCAACAAAAGTACCTGTTAATTAATTTGGGTTATGTGTTACACATACAATTGTAATAAAGTACAAAGTACAAACATTCCTTAGAACAAGACCTTGCATAAAACAGTGTAGCATATTGCTGTTGAAAGACACTATGGGATGCAGACAAATCTGAAAATATAAGGGAATGTGTGAGCTAAGTTAAATAAGCGCAGTTAGCATGTCTGTGGATGGGGGCATGATCCCTTTGGGTCCTTGGGACTGAGAACTTGACATCCATTTTTCCCGGAAACAATGGCCAAGAGAACCCCGCAGCATCACTGCTTAGAATTGATGTATAGCTTTCTCCTAGTAACAGAGATTCAAGTTGTGTTTATTGATGAAGCAGCAGACTGTGTTAGATGACAGCAGTTTTCCAAAGTACTCAGGGGCGTATTACAGAAAGTTTCTTATCTTATCTTAACTTAAGATATGATATGTTAAATTAAGATTTTTCACAAATTTGTATTACAGAAGCAAATCTTAACTTGATTTGGGATTCTTATCTTACAAAATCGTATCTTATCTCTAGTGGGGAAATCTTAAATGCATTATCAAGTTCAACAATCCACTCTCAGGTCTGTTACCAAGCAACCAACACTGAGCCAGCTGCTGATGAGTTAAACAAAAGCTACTTCACTTTGAAAATCGCCTTTTGCAAAAAAAAAAAAACGTAAGGAATTAGTCACTTGCACTACAACTAGTAATGCTCCGTGACACTTTTGTTGGTCTCTGTAATGCTGGCTGCAGTTCCTGTTGCGTGGCAGTCTGTAATTACTTTTATAAGTGTTTTGTCATCAAAATGTAACATCTTCAGGGTTCTCCAAGAGTCTTTCTACCATTAAACATCTCCGTTCTTTATTTTCAATTATTAATAAATGTAATACCATTGTTGGACAGCGCAACTGTAAGCAGTTTTCCGTTAGCTTTCAAATAATTTTGAAGTTAGGACAGCTGTGTGGTTGCCCTAAAGTTAAGACAGTTTTTAGGATTTTTTGTCAAGTTAGGAGGTTTCTGTAATACCCCCTTCCTATCTGTAGTTAAGATAGGATAACACACTTAGGAAATACTGTTCTGTAATAGCTCTTGTCCTAAATGTGGTCCTAACTGAAATTACCATGGTTACCAAACAGATAAAATGAGATTTTAAAGTTAGGATATTTCTGTAATACGCCCCCTGAGGCCATGTGGCTATGTTTAACATTGCAGCATGACGGTTTCTTATGCAATGCCATCTGAGGGCTCAAAGGTCATGCACATTTACCTGAGGTTTCCTGCCTTGCCCTACACAGACTGAGATTTCCCTGGATTCCTTGAATCTTTTCACAATATTATGCTAGCTAGTTGGCGAAAGACCCAAATTCTTTGCGATTTGGCATTGATAAATGTGATTTTTGATTGGTTTGACACTTTTCTCATGAAATTTGGCACAAAGTGATGAGCCATGATCCAGCTTTGCTTGCAAAGACAGATATGCTCCTTTTATACCCAAACATGATACCCGCACCTATTACCAGCTGCTTACTGTGAACTGTTTCAAAACAGATTAATTTGGATATTCTATAAACTGTTCACTTTTATTTTGCCTTTGTCACAACTACACTGAAAAAAAACCGATTTGTTGTCTGAACAACCACTAACGTTACTTATAAAAGTAAATATATTAAACACAAAAAAACGTAGTATTCATAACTTTTCAATGTCTACTTAACATATAGTGCATGTAACGCAAAAATATAAGTTACAAGGTGAACTTAAATGTATGCATAAATAAAATGAAAAAACATAAGTCAGATCAACTAATATTACAATTATGTTAAAATTAAGTAAATCTAACATAAAACTTTAAGTATTTGACTGTGAGCCACGTGACATGCAAATGCTGTTTCCAGCCAAGGAGCCATTTTGTGAAGCACATGTGAAGATGGTGAGAAGGGGTAAGTTTAATTTTTTGTAAACTAAATATAATATTAGATTTTGGCGTTTTACCATCAATGAACACTTGTTTTTTTGTGTGTGTGTGCGCGCGATATTTTCTGAAACGCAACGTGATGTAGACGCTGAAAAGAGGTAAGTTAAGCTTTACTTTGTCTTTTTAGGCCTACTCGTTTATTGCGTTTGTGGTCAAAAAAGGAACTTTTAAACTGAATTTCTGAATCGCTGATAATGCTTCAGTTATTAGAAACGTGTTATGAATACTTATGAAAACGTCGAGTTTGTTACTTTTGAGGTTTGGTTTATATTATATTCTAAAATATATTGGCTGCATGTCCATATATATGCACGATAATGCGATCTCGATTCAGACACACAGGCACAATTATTCCTAAATGACAACGATTCCTCTGTTTAATAAACCTTCGAAATTATGATCATACAGTAAATTTAAACCTGCGTTCCCTCTGCCACTGATCTGGAGAGAGCGCCATAAACTGACAAGGTAGATGGATCTCCAGGACCAGGATTGAAAATCATTGTTTTAAAGTGTTTGATTTTAACATTGTGTTGTTTCTGTTATATTTAATTTTAATTATGTGAGGCAATATTTAAAGTGGGAGAAAGTGCCAGATTTGACCTCAAAAGTAATGTATAAAAAAAATGAAACACTAGCATTATCAGTTGTTTTGTGCTGTCTAAAAATACTGTTGTTTTTCTCTCCATCCATCTTTCCATCCATCCAGCTGTGCAACAAGTTATGGTGCAAGAACTTAGAACAGAATAATTGGAGGTAACAATGTAATCATTTTGTTTATTTACTAATTACTTTCAGCAGTTTCACTGTCATTAAAGATGAGTTGGTCAAATAATGCCTTCATTCCCAAACTCTATGGAATCACTGTATAGTTGTGATTTTGTGTGTATGGTGTTCCTGTGGCTCAGTGGTAGAGCATTGCGTTAGCAGCACAAAATGTCGTGGATTCAATTCCCAGGGAATACACATACTGATAAAAAAAAAAAAAAAAAAAATTGTATAGCTTGAATGCACTGTAAGTCGCTTTGGATAAAAGCGTCTGCTAAATGCATAAATGTAAAATGCATCATAACAAGCCGCATTTTGTTTTACTTTTCAGACCTGTGGAACAACCTAGAGAAGTTGTAATTCGATGCTTAATTCTCCCTCTCTGAAAATCCTGAGAATCTCATCAAGCATTATCAGGTGAGCTGAGCATCTGAAATCGATCAACAACCAAGTTGCGCTCCAAACCTAAATAAACAACTTATATAATGACAGTTATGTTAAATTATGTTAAAATTAAGTAAATCTAACATAAAACTTTAAGTATTTGACTGTGAGCCACGTGACATGCAAATGCTGTTTCCAGCCAAGGAGCCATTTTGTGAAGCACATGTGAAGATGGTGAGAAGGGGTAAGTTTAATTTTTTGTAAACTAAATATAATATTAGATTTTGGCGTTTTACCATCAATGAACACTTGTTTTTTTGTGTGTGTGTGTGTGCGCGATATTTTCTGAAACGCAACGTGATGTAGACGCTGAAAAGAGGTAAGTTAAGCTTTACTTTGTCTTTTTAGGCCTACTCGTTTATTGCGTTTGTGGTCAAAAAAGTAACTTTTAAACTGAATTTCTGAATCGCTGATAATGCTACAGTTATTAGAAACGTGTTATGAATACTTATGAAATACTTATGACAGTTAATTAAATTAAACCAAAATAGATAGAAATAAAATGAATGGCTGTAAGACACTTTATTTTAAAATATAAATGTAAATTTCAAAATATTGTCTAATTTTATGTTATTTCATTGCAATGTATTTTTTGCACTGAGAAACAATCTGAAAAATACCAAGTGGTGTAAGTAAATACACATTTGCTAAATTTTTTTTTTTTTTTTTTAAGGATACTCATGGGAACAAGGAGGAACTGGAACAGCTCACACTGAAGATCATCACGAAAGGTGGCTCAACAGATGATCCTTTACAGACTGGGATGGTGCTGGAAGGCATAGAGGTGATGACAAGATTGGCAGGTGTTGCGAAAGCTTGTGTTGTTCTGCTTGCCCTAATTTATGCAATTAATCTGAGTTACCCCAAAGAGCTCAGATACTCGTTTGAATTTTTTCAGAAGGTTCTACTGGAACTAGACAGTGGCAAGCTTTCTCCAAAAGTTTACTCTCTGAAGAACAGGCTTTGTTAAAATGAAAGATATCGATTGTGTTGTTCTGTATGGAAGCATATAGGTAGCATAATTCATTTTGAAATGTAATACGTAAAATGGCAATGTTTTTCTATATTTAAATTTACATTTTCTCATACATGTGCAATGTTTGTGCAAAATGAAAATGTTATTATATAATTTACATTTGCCATTTCCTACACTAGTTTTAATACACAAATTAAAAACATATTTTAACACTTTATAAATTGCAAAATGAAAATATATTACCCAAATTGATCAGATATGTTTAGCATGTCCAAGCAAAAACTGTTGCAAAATTAATATTTCAATGCTGTTTTTCTAAATGCATTTAGACTTACGGCTAGGACACTTGGTATTGCCTTTTCATCATAATACCACGTGATAATTGTAGCAATATGCAGTGAGAATTTCAGAATGCATTCCGAGCCAAAGGTGCAGCAAAATGGTGATTTAAATGTCTTTTATTTTTCTTAAATGCTTTGAGACTTACACTTAAGATGTTTCAATTGCATTTTCATCAAATATCCTGCGATAATGTAGTTTAAGTCAATGTGGATTTGAAAATGCATTCCGAGACGATCACGCCCCCGACCTGTCAATCAATACATCGAGGTGGTGCTCGGCAACAGGACGCACTACAGGTCAATATTCACCATTAACCAAATGCTTTTCACCTGCCTCAAGATCTCTCACTTTTTACACTCCGATTGATGCACGAGATCAAACAGACAGTACAATTCTACAGTTATTTACCTAGTTTTCACTGTACCTTACATTTTATTCTTCACTTTTAATCCATAATAGATCGCGCGTCCTGAGGCACCTAAGCGGCTTTATCGCCTGCCTCAACATCTCACTGTTTGCACGCCGATTGATGCACATAAGTAAATAGTGCAATTCTACACTTATTCACCACCTTACTTTATAATTTATTTTATAAAATTTTTAATTCGTAATATAGTGTTCCGTGGCACCTAAACATCATGTGCCTGCCAAGATCTCTCACCGTTTACAGCCACCGGACACCGCGATTGATGCCTGTGATTTTTAATCTCACCTTGGCTGTGGCTGTTCTGTGACAGCTGCGCCTACATCTGACTGGTGAAGTGTCATCTGGGGCAGGCAGAGTAGTAGCAGTAACAGCGTTTTCTGTATGGTCACGTGCATCAATTGGAGTGTAAACAGTGAGAGATCTTGAGGCGTGCATGACGCTTCGGTGCCACAGGATGCGCGCTCCATTATTATGGGTTAGAAGAGAGGAAATATGAGGCAACACCGTGTCTACACCAAATGCGACAAAAGATAGTAGGCTATTGAACCCATTATAATCGGTGATGCTGTCTACAACTGTCGCGTCCGGTGTAGACATCATGCTGTTAGGGCTGGGCGATATATCTCATGCGATATGCATGCGCATCTCATCAGTAAAGCCGGTTCCTTGATTAGCGGCAAATCTCCATCACCTGTTTTCAAATGGAGCGGCATTTAATACACGGAGCCGTAGATCACTGACAAGCTACGCAATATCGCGTTCATTATCGCAGATGTAAACAGTGAGAGATCTTGAGGGAGGTGAAAAGCATTTGGTTAATGGTGAATATTGACCTGTAGTGCGTCCTGTTGCCGAGCACCACCTTGATGTAATGATTGACAGGTCGGGGGCGTGATCGCCTCAGAATGCATTTTCAAATCCACATTGACTTAAACTACATTATCGCAGGGTATTTAAAGAAAATGCAATTGAAACGTCTTAATTGTAATTGTCAGTGCATTTAAGAAAAATAAAAGACATTTAAATCACCATTTTGATACCCTTTTGCTGCACCTTTGGCTCGGAATGCATTCTGAAATTCTCACTGCATTTTGTTACAATTATCACGTGGTATTATGATGAAAAGGCAATACCAAGTGTCCTAGACGTGAGTCTAAATGCATTTAGAAAAACAGCATTGAAATGATAATTTTGCAACAGTTTTTGCTTGGACATGCTAAACATATCTGATCAATTTGGGTAATACATTTTCATTTTAATTTTGCAACTTATAAAGCCTTAATGTTTTTAATTTGCATATTAAAACTAGTGTAGGAAATGGCAAATGTAAATGTTTCATTTTCACTTTGCACATGTATGAAAAAATGCTAATTTAAATACAGAAAAACATTGACATTTTGCATATTACATTTAAAAATGAATTATGCTACCCATGTGCTTCCATAGTTCTGACCATTATGACTTGAAATATGTTTGTCACAAGACATGTTTAGCCATACGCATCTGGCTCTAGTACAATGTTAGTCTGCAAACGTTTGATCGCAGTCTTGTTTTATTCTTAGGATGTTTGTTGCGTGTTCCAAAAGTAAATGTTAGAAAAATGTGAATATAAAGTATTGCAAAGGGTGAAAAAAAAAATCAAGCAAGTGACCTATTGTAAACTTTTGTGAAGATTACAATCTCTGTCTTACAAACAAAACAAAAAGAAAGAAAATGCTTTTTCTAGTTTTATTAGGAATTTTGTTCCAAAAGTAAATGTTGGAAAAATGTAAATCCTTTAAGAAGTGTTGCAAAGGGTGAAAAATCAAGTAAGTGACCTGTTGGAGGTGAACTTCCATTTGTCGATTTGTCACATTTTGTTGTACATTCATGATGTGTGGTTTCAGGCTTCAACTTTGTTTGCAGCCTGTCAAAAAATAAACTGAAATGCTTTATTTTGTGTGATTTGCGTGTTTAATTTATATAAGATATTGAATGTACTGGAGCAGTGCAGTAAGCAGATCAAAAGCTGAAGATCTAAAATAAGTTAAAATGTTAAGTTCAACTCAATTAATTTTTTAATTAAATGAGCTTAAATGTTAAGTAAACACAACTTGCAATTACTTGGTAGATTCTATCGTTACATATTTTTTTAAGTAAAGAATGTTGATTCAACTCAATTAATTATATATTTTCATATAAATGAGCTTAAATATTAAGTTAACACAACTTAAAATTACTTGGTAGATTCTATCATGTTGCATGTTTTGAGTAAAGAATGTTGAGTGAACTCAAATATTTAAGTTCATATAACAAAGATTACCTTGTTTATTTTAAGTAAAATTGTTCCAAGTTGGGTTTACTTAAAAAGTGTGATGCAAAAATGGTGCATATATATTTTAAGTAAATCCAACACATCATTTTTACCAGTGTACTTTTGGAGTGTGTTGCAGCCATCAAAATTATTCTGCCCACTGTACAGGTTCACAGCATTCATGCTAGTGACATTTCTGGCTGTGAAGTGTGTTTGCTGAGAAGATTGTGACTCTAGGCACAAAGGCAAGAGGTTTCCAGTGGGACTGTATTATTTCACAGTATTAATGTTCACCTGCCAAAATTATACTGCACTGCCCAGTTTCACATTTCTGGCTGTGAAGTGTGTTTGATGAGGGAATTGTGATTGCTTCTAAGGGAGAAGTCTCTATTTCTCACCAAAGCTGCATTTATTTTATAAAAATGCAGTAAAAAAAATATTAAATTTTGTAAAATATTGTTACAATTCAAAATAATTATTTTATATTTTAATGCATTTCCAATGTGATTTATTTCTGTGCTGTCACAGCGGACATAACTCCATTACTTAAGTCTTCAGTGTCACATTATCACAGTTGAAGACAGCTGTGCAGCTTATTTTTGTAGAAATTGATACATTTGTCTTCCATGATTCTTTGAAAAGAAAAACTGTCTTTGCTGTCAATTATGATAAATGCTTAATGTATATATGGCATAAACATTTAACAAGAAATACTGAAATTATTCACAAAAAGCTTTCAAAAGCAAACAGTGTCAAACTTTTTGTTTATTTCATTCAATTTTGTTTTAAATTGAATTAAAAAACAACAACAAAACAGTTCAGTATATTCTCAAGATATTTCATAAACAATGTATCAGTCAATTGCTACATAAAAATCAATACAATTATTATTATCATTAGTAGTAGTTGTAGTAGTAGTAGTATTTTAAATGAAAAGGGCATCACTAACATATATTAAAATTATAGTGGGTTTTCTTCAACGCCATTGCTGGGAGAAATACTGCCCATCTAGAATGCCCAGAGACAAGCAGAGTGATAAGTCCCTGTTCTGATACTGGTAAAATATCAGCACTCCTGGAAAGCATCTCAGCCAATCAGAATAGAGGACCATATATATGTTATGTAAATATAATTTGAGAAAAACAGATGTTTTTGGAGGATAGCTATTAGTAATACTTGTACCAAAGGCTTACTTGCAATAAACTCCAATTTAAGTTGTTTTTTGTTTTGTTTTTCACCCTGAAAGGGAAGCAGCCATTGGTAAGCCAAATCTGGCTAGCTTTACTGGTTGCAGAAATTATTGTGGCTTTATTTATTTATTACTTATTTATATATTTATTATAGAAATATAGAAGTGATGTTGTTTTTAAAATTTGTAGGCAGTATGTGACAAAATGTCTGCCAACTAGCATGGTACTCAGTAATTATTATGACCACATTGATTTTTCAACACTAAATAACATCTAAAGCATTGATGCACTTCATCCCATATTGACAGATATTTTATTTATATCATCCTAAAAGCTAACCTTTTCTCAAGTTAAAAAAACTAAAACGAAAAAATAATAATATCTGTAAATACACACTGAACTAAAGTTAAACACTGACATGAACAGCAAGGTTTGCATTACATATAAATAAACACTATTTAATATACATACAATATCCACTGTCTCACAGTAAGAATTCATTGCACTGGCAGTAGAAAATAAACTTTCACCACTGAAGTCTCTGGACGGCAGTATTCAAAGTTTATGTTTATGGTCACTCGTTGTGGTCCACAGGCTGTGCTGGATTGAGGTACTGGTCAAATTCACTGCGGTCAAGCTGGTCCAACATGTCCGATCTCACTTGTTCTAGGTAGAACTCCAGAGAAGGTCCACCCAAACACAGTACACATGCACATACCTCCGTTCCCCATCGATCACAGAGTTCCACCCCATTCTGCTGCAAAGAATGCTGCGAATACAACAGCGACTCTGAGTAAGTAGCCAGAGGTAGATGTACAGAAGGAGAGTTCAGTAATGTTGCACCACCATGGAACATCATGTTTCCATTTGATGATGTTGCTTCAAAGTGGTATGATGAAGAGTGGTTTTCGAATGAAACCCCACTGTGTGGGAGCTTATAGGAGTTTATTTGATTGTATGGTTTCTGTGCGACTTGACCTTGTAACATATATCTAAGGTGAAAAGAGGCATTTGGAGAACTGACAGTCTCATTTGAAGCCGTCTTGCTGCCACGCTTGTTGCACTTTCGTCGACGGGGCCGGTATTTGTAGTTGGGATAGTCAATGGTATGTTGGATTCGTAGTCTTTCTGCTTCTTGCATGTAAGGACGCTTCTCTGCCAGAGACATGGCCTTCCATGTCTTACCTATAACAAAAACAAAACAAAAAAAATGTTTTAGTTTAAACAATATTAGAGTAGGCTATGTATAAGTTACGGATATAGTAATATTAGACTGATCATTTTATTTCATATACAAAAAATATCAAATTCATATTACACTAGGCTATTACAGTTCTAACCGACAGAATGTTTTAATTTAACACAAGTAATTACAGAAAAAGTGTCGCACTCACCAAGTATTTTACTGAGGTCAGTGTTCTCCAGGTCAGGGTTTAGCTGCGCTAGGCGTCTGCGCTCCTCTTTGGTCCAGATGATGAACGCATTTAGAGGACGTCTCACTCGAGTTTCCACGGGCGCTTTCGCTTCAGGGCTTGAGCAGCTGAATTCAGACTCTACCGACACCGGGCTTGATGGACCCGACGCGGGGCAATGAAACGTCCTACGCGGCTCTTTCTGCTGATGTGGCACGTAGTGGCACTGTTGATTCTCAAGCATCATTGTGGGGTCCATTTCGAGTTCGGGGAGCATCCGGTCGAGATACATTCTGTTCAGTTCACCCTGGTGCACCTCAAAGATCAAGCGGGGCTTTAAAAGGATAGCGGACCAATGGGGGCGCAGAGGAGTGGATAAAGGTGTGAAGCGCCAGAAGTTTCACCTTGGTGATAACGCTGATGTCCTTGTTGCGAACGAAATGTGTATATAAGAATAAATAAATAAATAAAATTTGATAAATCCGTAGCCTGTCCAGTAGACAGGTATCAAAACATTCATCGTGAATTTCCATTAAATATCTCTTGTCGAAAAAAGGGATGCTCATAGACTGCCAACAGAAAAAGCAGCTAACGGAAACAGAAATAGCTAATTGAAACCATAATTTAAAATCCGAATAAGTTTTAATAAACCTAAAGCCAATAAATTAATAAAACAGTTTATCAGTTTTTTTTTTTTTTTAAATAGGATTGAAATCCCATTCCCAAGATTGTTTATACCATCCAACAGACAATTTTTCCTTAAATGTTTCATAAAGTGAAAGGAGAACGTAGGATCTATCATTACAAGATCAAATCACATCGCATAATAAACTGTAAGCGCTGCCTTATTACCCTTCTTCTACCTTTCATTTCAGCTCCACAAAGGTATTTCTCTATTACGCCGTGGTCTGTACAAATTACAAGTATAAATGACACAGGATGCACTGCAATGATATGATATCACTGCACTTCGATCATTTTTGAAAAATGTTACAAGTAGCCTATTCCAGGGCTGGACTGAGGTTAAATGTCGGCGCTGCACAAATCCAGCCCACCCGGACCACGAGTTCCTCGTGCATGTTTTGCTGGGTCATAGGGCCTTAAATTGGAGTAAATAAATGAATAAATAAAACGGGACAGAAACAATTAATGATAGATATTACTGAATTCTCAGCAAATACAACTAACTTAACTTTGTCACATAGAAAGGCAATTGACAGTAAAGCAATGATTTTGAGCTAGAATGCAGAAAATTTACTGCTATTAAATTCTCTCATTGTTTCCTCACTCTCATGTCGTTCCAAACCTGTAAGACATACTTTCTTCTATGGAATACAAAATAAGATATTTTGTAGAATGTTACCAAACCATTTTGGATACCCTTGATTTCTACTGTATGGACAAAAATGTCTTGAATTTCTTAAATGACCTTCTTTTATGTTCCACAGAAGAAAGACATTTATACAAATTAAACATTTGTAAATAGTTAACACTTAATTTATATAAGACACTGATCATTATCTTTAATCAGATTCTATTGAATTAGCATTTTACTTCAGTTAAAATTAATTAAAACTATTTGTAATGTGAAATAAAAAAAAAATCAATAAAGATGTAGAAACTACAAAAACAACTTCTATAAAAGAAAAACATTCCCCAGTATTTAATATAAGTAATCACAGTAACATTTATAATAAATGCATTCAGCCAAAACAATAGGCTATTTGTGCAGTGTTAATAACTGCAAGTTACATTTCTATGGTGCTTAATTGACGAGCTTGAATTTTTTGGTAGGCTATTGGCTTTTTCAATTTACCTCGGCATGCAGTTTACATTGTTGTGGTTGCTTCCAGCCAGCATTACTACAGAACCTTTAATGTTCTCATATCACACGTCTGTATAACACAATTATGTGTCATATCCCGTTCTGCTTTTAGGCGCGGCTGGCGAATGCATAGAGTAGCGCCGCTTCACACATTTGGAGTAGGCCTATTTGCTTTTTGCAGTTTCACATGCGCTGTAATTTAAAAACAGCGCCTAATATGGGGGAGGTCTCCGTCGCTTCTGCGATCGGCCCAGTACTCGACCGGCCCATCGGGAATGTCTCGGTGCTCCTGATGGCCAGTAGCATACATGCCTGAAGTATTCTAATTAACAGGAATGACGATTAAAACAAAGACCTAGATAAATCATAACAACAACTAAAGGTGCACGGTCATATTTATTTATTTATTTTTATTTTTGAGTCAGTAGGCTAACCTTCATCAAAAACTCTGCTTTTAAATAAAATGAATTCAGACACTTGAAGGAAAATCCTGATTGATGACTGATAGATAGGCTAGGTGTTGTAGGCCTAATACACTATTTTGTGTACATTTGAAATTATACTATATTCATATCAGCCCTACATTAGACAGAACTGTCATTCTATAATTGGCTATATTAAAATCCCCTACACACTGCCTAACAGACAACTGAGCTCAGAGACTTTGCCAGAGGCAAGTCTGATGCACCTGTTGCCCTTGTGTTGTAAAAGATTCGTGCTGGTTGTAAATGCCCTCGGGCAGGGCAGTCAGCTATGGCAGCCATAATAGAATCATGAAAAGCTTTGACACCTTGATTAAACACAGACTCAGAAATAGCCGCGCAGTTAATTCAATGACGGCAATGATCAAGGTTTAGATTTTATCTTACGGTCTGGCCCACGAAGCAACGAAACCAGCGGCCTGCCTTTGACAAAGCTATAAGAGAGGGCTGTTCGTTAATCGATACGATTTGAGAATAATACATGTTAGACAGTCTAATGGTACTGGAGCTAATCGAATTGAAGTCGAGCGTCTTGTTTTATCATTTGGCTCACAAAACCCACATGATTGAGTAGGCCTATTTGTTAATTGGAGACTAATTCGATCTCCTGATGATTATGATGAAAAGCTGTTAAACTTTAATCTTAAAAGTAGCAAAGGCTACATCATAAAAGACCTCCTTAACAACATTAAAATATTTAAATTTCACTAGAGTGAGATGTAAATGCAATACATAATTTTATTTGAATTTTGTTTTCTTTTGATATTGATTACATCTGCCATCTATTAAAATGCGGTGCAGATTTTGAGTATAGTTTTAGCGTTTAATTATAAAATTAAATTATAGTAAATAAACAAACAAACAAATAAATAAATATATTTATTTTAAAAACCTGCTGTCTTTTGATGCCAAACTAATTTACATTTGAATGGTGCGAAATGGCACCACACCAATAAACATACATCTTTTGTGCATAATGCTTACACTAATAAATGATTCCTTTCTTCTGAACACTTTGGTTGTTCACACTTGCTTACACTGTCAGATTTACGACTGGAATCCACATCCGAGCATAACATCGCTTGCGCTAGGCTGCGCTGTAGTTAAGAGTGATAATGGGGTTAGTTAATTAGTTTGAGCGACTCAGCGTGAATACAATAATGTTAGTTTCGGTTGTTTTCGATTCAAAGTCCAAAATCGTTTTAGAGTTATTGTTTGTTTTGCTTAAAAGCAGGGGACCTCTGAATCCAATAAATTCAGACATGCCTACCTCACTATCCGGCAAACCTTTTATTCTTGTTTCTGTGATAGCAGTTTGTGATTGTAGTACAGGTGTATGAGCATATATATGACCCAACTCAGGTACCCTCAACAGCCAACCTCTGTAGTGCCTGGGTGTGTGTTAATTCATATCTATAAAATATGTGATACTCTTGAGCTTGATTGTATTAATTGTCCTTATTGTGTGAATGGGTATATTGTCCTGAGCACACTGTTACCTTGTATCATTCAGAATAACAAAGAAGAAGAAGAAAAACATCCTCAGTGATTAAATTGTGAATACAGAAGCTTGCATACAGTGCTGTCTGGTGGAGCGCATTAAATAACCAATGTGTACCTAGCATTGTATTCGCTCAGCAGGTAGTGGAGACAGATAACTGACAGATAACAAACATACAGTATTCAATTTGCCCAGTCTCTCTCCCTCTTCTCTTCTCCATCTCTAGTATTCTCTGTTAGTCTGTCAAAGTGAACACACACGTGTGTGAATGTATTGCCCACGCCTCCTCCTCAAACAGAAGTCTGGTCTGCAAAGCACACACACACACACACACACACACACACACACACACACACACACATGCCAACACACAATGGATTACAAGACCCCTGTTGGGACTCCATGCTTACAGAGCCCTCATTAGTGAAACACAATGGCACCCCGCCTCTTAAAGATCACTCAAGTAACAGACTCAACAGAATCTCCATAGATGACATGATCATTTATAAATTATGATGTAATTTATACATATATTCCCTATAAACTGACAATGGGATGCTTAAAATTAGAATCCAGTTGTCAGACATCATACAGTACAGTGAACATAGATCTGAACTGTTTTTTGTTGTTGTTGTTTTTTATTCTTTCGTTCTGTTTAATCTAATAAGAGAAATGGCATACATACGCCATCCTTTCTCTGATACGGTATGACTTTTTACCCTTGCAAGGGCTAGAACCCAATACATCAGACCATTTTTCTAGCTAGGGTCACACTGAGTGGCTCATCGTTTTAGTGTATATTTATATGTGAAAGAGACAGGAATGTTATAACTTACAGGTTTTCAGTGGTAGCCTACTTGATTGTATTATTTGGTATGTGATAAGACTGTTATCAGTGTTGTCCATTGTTCACTTCTCAGCAAACTGTGATCAACTACTGTATGTCACAGCAGGCAAATGCACTGTATTCTGCTCTTATCCTAACACCTACTTATCACACAGACATTTGTTTCAGTCTTACTGCTTTTGACTTTGACTTATATAGCCTACACTTATATATATTTATAAGACGTATTTTGTTAGTAAAACCCCCACTAAAGAGTGTAGTCATATTATCCTCATAAAATGTTTTAATATTATTTTTAAACAGTCCTATTTAGCACTTCCCTCAACTCTCATTCGGTGTCATATTAAGCGCAGCGCTTGTAGGGGTGCGCGGAGCACAAACTAACGCGGGTTAGTTGTAAGTTGTAACATACATGGTTTAAATATTTCCACACAACGAGGCTGAATCCAGCTTCTTATTCACAGCTTCTTACTGACGCTATACGTTCCACCTTTAAAAAAAAAGCGATGCTTCCGCGTTTGTAGCTACTTACTCACGCTCAATTTAGGGACCGTGCGGTTTTTCCTCCTTTTTTTTCTCTCCATGTATTTTAAAGGACCGTGTTGTTTTTGTGGCTGTTTTCAGAATGAAAGAATAATAAATTATTTTAAAATGCAAATAACACTGATATTTACTTAATTATAAATAATATAATTACAGTATTCTTTAATTACTGAACTTCTCATCAGCTCAGGACCATGTCTTTTTTCGGCAACCTGTTACTGCGTCTATTTTTAGAAAAGAATAATAAACTATTTTGAAATGTATATTAGACACCAAGATATTAGTGAAAATCACTTTAAGCCTCTTATGAAGACCTCAGATGACCCAACACCTTTGAAAAGATGACACTCCCCACCCCTTCAGAACAACTCTGGATGATTATACAAAATAAATATGTTGGCATTGCTTTAAAATGCACATTCATTTTGCTTGAATGCATATGATATTTGCAAATACTGTAATTTGTAGCATCTTCCTGCTGTATTTTCTGATATAATCTCATAAAAGACGATTGTGATGTTGTAACATATAGAAGCATACATAAATAAAATAAATGTGAACTAAACTGAGTTGAAAGAGCCAATGCATTGTTCGTTACTGTACCATTTTGAAGTTCTAGACACAATCTGACAATACAGTTAGAAGAGCCATTGCAGTATTGGCCCAATTGGAGGTGCTATATCTCAGCTGGCTTTTAGGATGCGTTAAAAGTTATACCGGGGCCTTATTACCAAAGGAATTGACTGTTACCATGCAAAATTGCAGACATTTTTACTGTAGCATTTTAAAGTAAAAATGTCTGAAATTTTGCATGGTGACAGTCAAGTGCCTTGTGAATAAGGCCATAGTAGAACTTTTAACGCACCCTCAAAGGCAGCTATATAGAGATATAGCGCCTCCAATCGGACCAACAGTGCAATTGCTCCTGTTGCTGCATTGTCATATCTGTCAAATTCATTGGTCCATAACTTCAAAATGCTACAGTAAAAATATCTGAAATTTTGCATGGTGACAGTCAAGTGCCTTGGGAATAATGCCAAAGTATAACTTTTAAAACACCATCAAAGTCAGCTGAGAGATAGCGCCTTCAATTAGGCCAATGATGCAATTTATCCTTACTGTATTGTCATATCTGTCAAATGTGTAGGTCCATAACTTCAAAATGCTACATGTAATATGTCTGAAAATGTTCATGTTGACAGTCAAGTGCCTTGGAAATATGATTCCAGTAGAACTTTTAATGCACCTTCAGAGTCGGCTGAGATACAGTGCCTCCAATTGGGCCAATAATGCAATTTCTCCTGTTAATGTATTGTCATATCTGTCAAATCCATGGCTCCACAACTTCAAAATGCTGCAGTAAAAATGTTTGAATTTTTGCATGGTGACAGTTAAGTGCCTTGGAAATAAGGCACCAGTAGAATTATTAATGCAACCTCAAATGCAGCTGAGATATAGCGCCTCAAATCGGGCCAATAATGCAATTTCTCCTGATCTGTCAAAATTATGGGTCCATAACTTCAAAATGCTAAAGTAAAAATATCTGAAATTTTGTGTCAAGTGCCTTGGAAATAAGACCCTAGTAGGCCTATAACTTTTAACGCACCCTCAAAGGCAGCTGAGATATAGCGCCTCCAATTGGGCCAATAATGCAAATTGTCCTGTTATTGTATTGTCATTTATGTCAAATTCACGAGTGCACCCTGGACGATGGGGCGGGGCGACACATTAAGGTGGGGCGACACGTGTCGCTCCGCCCACCCCCAATTTCATTGGTTTATAATACAGCAGAGTTTATTGGTGTAGAAGTTTGCGCATGAGCATTCTATACGTTTTTATGAATGATCTAGCTGTTTGGCTGTACTACAGAAATATTAAGTGCTAACAACAGCGATTTTAATTAGAATCAATTAGCAAATGTGTTTTTTTTTTTTTTTAATTTATGACGAATTAGTTAGATTAAGTCCCTATCAAACGCTTGGTGGCGGCATCTCCGTGTACTTCGGGCAGAACAGAGCTGTGTAATATGAGCTGCTCACGAGTCTGGGGAACAAATTCTTAATTCGTGGCCATAATATAGTTCTACCTAGCCTCACCTATGAGAAATATAAATTGAGATTGAGATTGAGAAATAGTGGTCCTCAATCTCAACAGGTGGGTTGCACGTTAAATTAAGTCAGATATTATTGCACTTTTCACAGTACACGAAGCAGACATACTTTAACATTGAGCAGTTTTAGCTGGGCGATGTTGATAAAAATGATCCACTGTTTGAGATTTAGCTGTTTTGTATAATGTATATTTATATGTAGCCTATTCTTTATTTTAGGATCGGTAGATAAGCCCAAACCTAGGATATGATGATAATTAACTGTAGTTCAGTAAGGCATAGGACAAACCCGCAAATGGTTTTATTTTAAAGAACAACTGCGGTGACAAATCAGACAATAATACCAAATAGTCCATCAGCGTGAACTGGTGTTTTAAAAAAGTGAAAGTGAATATGAAAGTGACGTGACATACGGCCAAGTATGGTGTTATGTGTGGATAATGGGAATGAAAACCTTGCTTTTTTTGCATATAGGCCTATTTTAAATGCTTTTGTTTACTAAAACAGCTGTTATTAAATCTGACCTACTGCAAATATTATTATTAATGTGCTTTAGTGCGTATTTAAGCAATAAATGTTAATTTTCCCTGCAACATTTTTATTTATACTTTTATATATAGGCTATGTACAAATTAACTGACTGGTTTTGTGGCTCAATCCTTTAAAAAGAACCAGGAATCACTGTAGGCTACTATATTAGGCCTACTGATTTGAGATTTTTAGTAGTTATTATAGTCTTTAGTAAATAAAAAACTATTAATCACAGAGAAGGTCTCTTTTACTCATTAAAAGTGCTCACGTACCTATTGCACAGATTTACAGCTCTGATTTCAAAGCAGCTTTACAGAAAATGCATGTTTCTGTTACAACACTACAATAGTCTTTTATGAGATGATATCAGAAATTATAGTTGGAAGATGCTACAAATTACAGTATTTACATATATGCATTTAAGCAAAATGCATGTGCATTTTAAAGCAATGACAACATGGTAATTTTGTATAATCATGCAGAGTTGATGTTCTGAAGTCCTTGGAAGGGTAGGTGTCATCTATTCAAAGATGTTGGGCCATCTGAAGTCTTCATAAGAGGCTGGATTCAAGCTGGAGCTGCCTTAATATTCTTACAGTCATTTTCACTGATATCTTGGTGTTATTTAAATTTCAAAATAGTTTATTCTAAAAATAAACAAAGTAACAGGGTGCCTAAAAAGGTGAATAAGAAAAAAACTACACAGTCCCTAAGTTGAACTGATGACACGTTCAGTGATTAAATAATAGCCTATTGTAATTATATTTGATGTGCCATAACATTTTTAATGTCCATTTCCGATGATATCAGTATTATTTTTATATATATATATATATATATATATATATATATATATATATATATATATATACACACACACATATATAAACACACACACACACACACATATACACATATATATATACATACACACTGCCCTCCAAAAGTTTGGAAACGCCCTAGAAAAGTGGGGTTTTGGACGATATCACACTTCCAAGCTTGACCCCAAGCACACTTCCAAGCTGTGCAAATCCTATTTGGAGAGGAAACAGTCAGCTGGCATCATGTCTGTCATGGAATGGCCTCCCCAATCACCCGACCTCAACCCAATTGAGCTACTAGGAACTGGACCGTGATGTCCGTAAGAAGTGTCCAACCAGTGTGAATCATCTTTGGGCAATCCTTCAGGAGGCTTGGAGTAATATATCAAGTCAATGTTTGAATAAACTGACAGCTCGGATGCCCAGATTATGCAGAGCTGTAATAGCTGCTAATGGTGGATATTTTGATTAATCGAAAATGATTCTTTTTTCTATGTAAAGTGCTTATGTAATAAAATATGTTTTCGTAGTTTGTGTTGTCCCTTATCAGTGCAAAATTATCACAAATTAAAAAAGGATTCATGCCAATATAGTCCAAAACCCCATTGTCTAGGGCATTTCCAAACTTTTGGAGGCAGTGTGTATATATATCATTTGAAAGCTTAAAACCTCAGAATTCATCCTGTGCAAACCATTTGTAAATTAGACAACGAGTTAACATGGAAATGGTACTTTAAAATCTTTTAGCGTCTCCTTCCCTTATTGGGTGGAGTCAAGTGTCATACAAAATGTATTATGGTCTTTTAGAATCAAAATTTTTATAATCTTGACAAAATACATAGTCGGAAAGGTCTGAGTCTCAAGATTCCATATTTGGTGGTTATTTTTTTTAAATAAGTAATATTGACAGAGAAATTTAGACATTTGTACTGTGACTGGAGGGGCCGTCTTCGGTTCACTTAGTTTTGTCGTGGCCATGAGATATTAATTCGTGGGAACGTCATATTAACTTGTGGGAACGTGATATGTCGTGGCCACGAGATGCTATGTTGAGGGAACGACATCCATTTCTCGTGGCCACGAGTTTAATGCATAAACAAACCTACGTGACCATAGCAACCCGGTATTATCAGAGATGGATAAAACATTTTTATTAACATTAAACATTTCATTTAATATTTGTATATATTATTATTATTATTATTATTAGGTTATACTGTATTAACTTGCTATATTTTTATATTTATTTCATATAAATAATATTTTATTATTTCCCTTTTCAATTCGTGTATTGCTTTACCTAATTAACGTTCTGTATAATTATGCTATTTGCTACCATATATTTTGCAAATACTGTAAACGCCTGCCAGAGTGCCAGTGCATGATGATAAATGAGCATGTTATGTTTTCATTTACAAATAAAACTACGTGAATGATTCCACAACAAAACACTAGGCAGTGGGCTATAATATTAATAAATATTAATTTGCAGAAAAAAAAATAAAAAAGTTAAATTCAACCTTTAAACTGCATTTCCAATAGGATATAAATTCCAGTCAGCATAATCAAAGCTTTAGGGGGAGACCAGGGATGAAAGTAACACATTTTGTTTGAGCTTCAGTAACTCAGTCATTGTTTGTGCTAGATCTCTCAAACTTTGATACCGTAGCCACATGTGTCTACTACAAATAAAACTCACTTGGACGTGTACTGCATAATCACAGATTATGTGAGTTAATGTCAAATACAAAGAGTTCCGTTGTTACAACCTACCCCACTACTGGGGTGAGTTGTAACACAGGCTGGGGATAGGTGTAACAGTGTTATTTCAATTTGCTGAAATAAGACCCACACTTCCACATTATGAAATAACTATGAAATATGAAGAACAAAAAATAATCAGTTTTGAATAAAGTGAACCATTTAAAGTGACAAACATTATATTCTATTCCTTTTAGGACTTTAAATTTAGCACAAAAACAATTGCTGTGTGTTTGTGTGAGTGTGTGTGTGTACTGTGTTCCTGTCACATAAGAGTTCAGTCATTAGCTGTGTTGCCATCTAACAATTTTTATGTGAATTTTGGAATGCTGGATGGAAATGTCAAGATGCGCAGAAATTCTAAAAATGTGCACAAAAAACGTATGTGCTCATTTGAGGTGGATAGTGTTTTTATCCAATAAAAAGGTATGCTCATAAACTAAACATTTTACATAAATCCCTTGATGTGCAACAAAAACCTCACATGACTTTGCCTCAAAAGAGAATGTGATTGGATAACTGGACTCATTGGAATCATCATAAGGAGTTTGTTGTAGCATTTTTAATGAACTGTTACAACTATCCCCACCCCAAACGGCCATAGTTAACTGTTTTAGCATGTGTAGCAAGTTAGCATGAATGCAAAGTATCAAATTAAACTAGAGAAACAGCTACTTTAGGTTATGTAAGTCAAAAGATTGCATTTACAACACAATGATTGCTAGGCAAAAAATAATCTTAATGAAAAATATCACTTTCTTTCCTGAAAATCTTTTTTTTTGGTCATAAAATCTACAATGTTGCTCACATTCACATGCCACTTGTCCTGTAACATTACAAATGTGAATGGAGTGTATGATATTGATGACATGACCACAGCTCTTTTCTGACTTGTCAAACTGACAGTGTTACAACTAACCCCATGTTACAACACTCCCCGGTCTCCCCTATGTCGAGCATTTACAGTATGGCTTATTTCAGAACGTTATGTAAAGAGATCGAAATGAAGGGAAAAAACGAATATAGAAATATAATAATAGGCTAATAATAATAATAATAATGACGATGATGATGATCATGATGATGATAATAATAATAATAATAGCTAATAATAATATACAAATATTACGGAAAAAGACGATCAGTTAATGGACACACAGCTAGCAAGACTGGATTTTTTTTTTTCTTGTAGGTGCATTTTATTTTATGTAGGCCTACTTTATGTAACATTTAGCCTATTTGTGATAAACTTAATTCGAATGCTGTTTACATCGCGTGCAATTGCATACAGTCCGGTAGCCTATGGTCAATATAATAATTTAATTATGTAATAATTTCTTAATTCAAAATAAACTATTAATGATATCCCTGATAATCCCGGGTTGCTATGGTCACGTAGGTTTGTTTATGCATTAAACTCGTGGCCACGAGAAAAATATGTCGTTCCCTCAACATAACATCTCGAGGCCACGACATAAGGATTACCTCGACAAAATGATCTCGTGGCCAAGACATAATATCACGTTCCCACGAGTTAATATGTCGTGGCCACGACAAAACTAAGTGAACCGAAGACAGCCCCTCCCGGTCACCGTAGCCTACATTTGTGACAGAAAAATGCATAAAAAAAAATAAATAAAAAAAATCTATGGAGTTTTGATGGCACCCAGTGGTTATTTGTGGTATAACGCCCTAAATAAATTCTCACAGGAACCTCGTTTTTTTTCCATCTCACCTGATGACCCAAATGAAGCTGAGACCTCTTTCCCTCTATACCAGGGGTGTCAAACTCAGTTCCTGGAGGGTCCCCTCTACTCCTGGTACTACCACTCAAGATGCTTTTCATTGTTTCACACTTATCTCAGGAAGGTGCAATAGTAATATGGGATAGTACCATCTAGTCCTAAAATGTAACTATATCAACTTCAAATTTGGAACATAACTTATTTAGACATAAGGCTTTAATTTTATAGCAATTTTGGATTCTAAAATATTTTGTAAAATATTTTATATAAAATAAAAAATGGTAAAGTGCATTTTCTTTACAGTAAATTTAAACTTCTATATTTTGTTGATACTTTAATATTTTTAAATGATTCCACTTCTGCAGTAATCTGCAGATTGTCTTCTTAAACAAAGAGTCCAACCTTAGGTCTGTATTCCAAAGTGTTTATGAATTATAACAATTTAAGTTTGGATAGTGCACTTTCACGTCTACATGTATGTTCAAAAATGGGGGGTGGCACTTAAGGGGTTAAATTGGACAGTGTAATATAATTTAAACTTTATCTTTAAAAGCAATCAAAATGTTTTTAATATTTCAAAACACATTCTCATGTTAGCAGACAGATTAGGTACATTTTCAACATGTGACCAAAAATTCCTCATAAAATATTATCAAAATGTTCATCTGACAAGAGGTGACATAGACCTGCAGAGCTGGAAACCTGAATGTGTAGTCATTTTAACTATCAAATACATTGAATCAGTCAACAATTGTATTAAAACAGTAACACTTTACAATAAGGTTCCATTAGTTAATGTATTAAATAACATGAATGAACAATGAACAATACATTTATTACAGTATTCATTAATCTTTGTTAATGTTAGTTAATGAAAATAAATCGGTAATTGTTAGTTCATGTTAGTTCACAGTGCATTAACTAATGTTAACATCACAACTTTTGATTTTAATAATGCATTAGTAAATTCTGAAATTAACGAACTAAGATTAATAAATGCTGTAGAAGTTTTGTTCATTCTTAGTTCATGTTAACTAAAGTAGTTAATCGTATACGCAATATGATATCAATGAAGAAAAAAATATTTGTGATGTTTTTCCCGCTTAAAATTGGACACTATAACAATATCAATAAACATTTTAATTATTTTTTAAATTAATTTTTTAAAAGTTTACCAAAACATTATAATCAGTATTGATTCAAACTTCAAAGTAAAAATAAATAAATAATAATAATCATAAACTTATCCTAATATGCACCTTATCCTTACAAGCATGCACATACACACATAAGCATATGCATATAAAATCTCCTTCACTAATGACACCTCATTTGCTTGTGGGGAAGCAATTTCTCTCAACAGAAAAATCATAATATGTGTAGATATAGCATGTGAATTACTATTCTTACATCATTATAAAATCGTGCAAGAATTTAAAAACATTTAGATAATTCTGTGATCAACATTTTTTAAAATTTCTTTTAACACACAACATCACAACATAACATCCACTCAAAACAAACAAAACAACAGACACATACTCAACACCCTAAAAGTCCAGTCAAAAGGAAGAGAGAGAGGAAGGGAAAAAGAAAAAAACAAACAAGTCATTCCTTTATATAATCATGTACTGTATGTTAAAGAAAAAACACTGCGAATGCAGTTACAAACAGATAGCCGACCAGAAGATGGTGCAATCCAGTCCCGCATATTAAGTATGTCTCTTGTATCAGGGCACAAGAAATATATTTACGGTGTAAAAATTCTAACACATGGGCTCGTTCAACGGCAGAATCCAAACCATTCACATTCAGTGACAAAATATTTAGTGCATGCATTGTATATTCATAAACCCCAAATTGTATTCAGTAAAGGAAGAAAAGCAAAAGCACTCCCATTCTGCAAATGAGATGTAATCGCTGGTGTGCATTCTAGATATCAAACCACCTAGATGAAAAATCCTCCCAAAAATAAGGTAAAGAAAATAAAAGTATGAATGTATGTTGTAAAAAATAAAAATAACACAGAGACTGAAACAAAGACAACTATAAACAATAAAGAGCTCAGGCCGCACATTACTGAGAACGTAGGTCTGATTGAGCAACAAAAAATACAAAAAAACAACTCAGACCGCATGTTACCGAGAACATAGGTCTGATTGAGCAACAAAAAATACAAAAAACAACTCAAACCGCACGTTACCGAGAACATAGTTCTGATTGAGCAACAAAAATTTGTGATGATCCGTGACCGATCCACTTCAGCGCAAAACGAGACTCCCAAAAGGCTCACATAACCAAAAAATCTTTGTAATTAAACCTACTCTCCATTAGTCCCCTCCAGAAAGAAGGAAAAAAAAAAGGGGGGGGGGGGGTTAGTGCTTTCCTGTAGCTCAAATGGTAGAGCATGGCACTAGCAACGCCAAGATCATGGGTTCGATTCCCAGGGAGAGCAAGAGCTGATAAAAATGTAAAACTGTAACTTGAATGCAATGTAAGTCGCTTTGGATAAAAGCGTCTGCTAAATGCATAAATGTAAATGTAGTCTTACCAGCAAAGAGACAATTGTATCGAATAAATATGAGCAATATCCCAGGAGGAGAGAGGAAAGAAGAAAGAAAAAAAGAGATCTAGCAAGCATCCATATCCCTCCCGCCGCCATCTTCTTCCGGGCAGCCGGCATCTCCTCTATCCCGGCCATCAAGCCCCTCCCGCCGGGCTGAAGAGAAGGCGGCCGCCGCCTTCCCGCTGCCTTGTGGAGCCGCAGCAAATGCCCTCTTCTGTGACAGGGAGCTGACAAAATCCTCCGACTTCCGAAGAGAGTCGAAACTTCTCTGCTCACCCCCGTGCTGTAGCTTAATTACCGCCGGATAAGCGAGGAAGGGCTGGAGACCATGCGCCGTCATTGACCTCAAAACCAGGACCAAGCTTTTTCTCCTGGCGGCTGTGGCTGGACTAAAGACAGGAAGATACAGTAGTGTGACATTGTCCTGCGTGCATTTCACCGGATAAGCCTGCCGAGCACCTTTCAGGATCTCTGATCTGTCATGCCATCTTAGTACACGGAAGATGAGAGTATGCGGCCGATCAGAGTTTTTCCTTCCGTCATACATGCGATGTGCCCGGTCAATCTCAATGTTACGACCTTTCAGGGAAGGGATCCACTTGGAAAGATTAACTCTGAGGAAACCAGCCACATCGGAGCCCTCCGCCCCCTCTGGCAACCCCACCAGCCGTACGTTATTCCTTCTGCTCCTATCCTCAATATCCGTAATCTTCTCGGTGAGTCGCTTCAGCTGATTTCTTAAGTCCGTGACTGCCCTCCTATCCTCACGTGCAGTTGCTTGAACGGAATCAACCCGGTCACGTGTCTGCTTCGTCGCGCTAGCTAGCGCCTCCAGCTCCACTCTCAGCTCTTTAACAGAATTGTTGGTCACCTGTATGTCCACTTGTATGTCCGCACGCAGTTCACGCAATGCTGGAGTCAGCACGGAATTCACCGCATCTCTTACTGTCGAGGCCATAGCCGAATCAGAAGTGCTTTGCTACTCTTTAAATGCTAGCTTGATACCGTTAGCGACAGCATCGTCGATATCCTCTCTGGAGATGGTGAAATCTTATTTTTTTTTTCCTTTATTGGCGATTGCCCAATCTCTCTTTTCCGATCGCCTTTGACTGTTGAAGTACTCATGATGGATCCGATGCAAAGTGGTTCGAAATTTACTGACAGGATTACAAAATATTTGACTAAGTCAGCAGAGCGAAAGACTATGCGTGCATCGAAGTCGAAGGGTGTAGGGAGTGAAATTATTTCCTTTATGAAATTACCTCCTGATAAAGCCAAAACTCAGGAATTCACAGATACCATGCAATAAAACCATAAAACTAATCTGGAGAAGAGATCTCCAAAGACAACAAACAGCACCACTCCCCTTGTTCATTTACGACACCCACTGCTCTCCCTGCCCTCACTGCCTCTGACTCTTTCCCCCTCACTCTTCTTCCCCAAAAGCAAGAATGTCCATATGCCACAAACGTTATATCTTGTGAATGTTGTTTCTTCCTTTTCATGTTTGGTATCATTTTAAAGGTCTCTGTGCGATTGGTAAAATGGTCTCAATTTCACAGTAGTCACTTATATTATGAGAAATATTGAAAACTTAAGTGAATTCTGTACTTCTGTTGTAGGCGGTCTCCTTTCAAAATCTGATAAACATTGCTCTACAGGTGTGACCATTTGGGGCACGAGAACAGCTCCTACTGAGGTTTCTCATCCCCCATACATAGATGCAATCTGTTTTGGGGCAGAGAATAAATGTTTATGGGCCTTTTGTTCTGGTAGTATTTAAGGGAAAGTTGCAAATCAGTCATGGCGATTCTGTAGCCAGATCAGCCCGTAGTGTGGAATGTATTTAATATGATCCATGCTATGTATCTTTCTGAAGTCAGGTACACATTTTTACTCTTAGATTCATCTTTAAACAACTGATGTTATGTATTTTCTTATTTATGAATTGGCTTCTTATTGTTTCATTATATAATTGGCATGACACGTTTTTACCTGACTAATAATAAATTGTTATATTTGATTTATTCTGATCTCTTCTGAAATATTTTTTTTCAAGTAGATTAATGTGTAGGGGTATTTCCACAAAGCTGCGTTCAGGACAGATTACACCAATCACCAATGGATGAACCATGAGGGCATCATGAGGGAGACATTGGATTTCTGACTGCCACTGGCGTAACACGGTGTAGCTCTCGTGGTTATAAGAAAAAATACACTTTTTGTTATGAGTATGCAGGCGCAGCTCACTTAAAGGTATTATATCCACTCTGCATCCTCTGAGTATGTTCAGAACTGACGAGTTTGTGTCCGTGGATGCACTATCGTCCGAAGTGTTAATTCCTGTGTGATACCTGGTCCCTAATGAACGAATAATTGAAAGTATGGGATTTCTAGAATAATCAAATATCTAAATTAATGTACAATCGATATCTGTGATCAGTTTTTAATTAATAATATTGCCTAAATTTAAAGATCACTTGAAATTGGAGTCAGATAAAGCACAGAGCTAGATTAAAATTTAAACTAAATCCTGATAAATTCAGAAGCGCAAGTAAAGACCGAACATGTATTAAACCTTCGACCAGGCCGCTGGATTCCGCTGTTTGGACTAGCGGGTGGATTCTTGCAGTTGGTGATATTCCCTAGTGATCTCCCAGTCTCAGGCGAGTGACGTCTTTTCAGCGCAACATCCAAAAAGCTCCGGAAAGAGGTTTGAGCTTCTCTCTTTTCTCCTGCTGCTGTGGTAAGTCAGTTCTTATTTACCTTTTTATAAGTGTCGAGGGAAAGTTTAGACACACCCCATATAGACATGGGGTGACACAATCAGTCATGGCGATTCTGTAGCCAGATCAGCCCGTAGTGTGGAATGTATTTAATATGATCCATGCTATGTATCTTTCTGAAGTCAGGTACACATTTTTACTCTTAGATTCATCTTTAAACAACTGATGTTATATATTTTCTTATTTTTGAATTGGCTTCTTATTGTTTCATTATATAATTGGCATGACACGTTTTTACCTGACTAATAATAAATTGCTATATTTGATTTATTCTGATCTCTTCTGAAATGAGGGAGACTTTGGTTTTCTGATTGTCACTGGCGTAACACGGTGTAGCTCTCATGGTTATAAGAAAAAAATACACTTTTTGTTATGAGTATGCAGGCGCAGCTCACTTAAAGGTATTATATCCACTCTGCATCCTCTGATTACGTTCAGAACTGATGAGTTTGTGTCCGTGGATGCACTATCGGCCGAAGTGTTAATTCCTGTGTGATACCTGGTCCCTAATGAACGAATAATTGAAAGTATGGGATTTCTGGAATAATCAAATATCTAAATTAATGTACAATCGATATCTGTGATCAGTTTTTAATTAATGATATTGCCTAAATTTAACGATCACTTGAAATTGGAGTCAGATAAAGCATGGAGCTAGATTAAAATTGAAACTAAATCCTGATAAATTCAGAAGCGCAAGTAAAGACCGAACATGTATTAAACCTTCGACCAGGCCGCTAGATTCCACTGTTTGGTCTAGCGGGTGGATTCTTACAAGGGTCACATGATCCCCCCACATTTAGATAATTCTAATTCTTTCCTCACAAATATCATATACTTGTATTCTAGCCTAGTTTGTCTGCATGGCCTTATGCGATTCCATTACGGTACAATGTTGCCTTGAGGCAACATGCAGTTTTTTTTTGTAATTTCCTATGATACATTTGATGATATATTATGTAAAGTTATTGAAAATACTTTTTTTTTTTTACTTTCCAATGAAATTACATTCCAATAATTTTATGTTGTTACTTTTTTTAAATTTATTTTATATTACACATGACATGGATTTGTCTGCACTCTGAAAAATTTCTGTGTCCAAAATATCCAAGTCCGAGTCCACCCGAGTCCGTCCAAGTCCAAGTTCATTCACAATTGCAGTCCGAGTCCAAGTCCAGAGTCCAAGTCCACAACTCTATGTTTTTTTACAAAAATGCATCGATTCACTACAGGAGGCCTTTATTCACCCCCGGGGCTGTGTGGTTTAATATGGATGATGCGCTTTATTTGACTACTTTTGGACTGTTGAACAAAAACACCAGCCCATGCCGTAAAGCAAGGACAATTTTTAATATAACTCCGATTGGATTCGTCTGAAAGAAGAAAGTCATATACACCTAGGCTGCCTTGAGGGTGATTAAAACATAGGCTAATTTTCATTTTTGGGTGAACTAACACTAAGCATGTTGATACATCACTGGAACACAAATGATTAATTTTCTCTCATCTCAGAACAGTATGTCTGCTCTACATTTGCTATGGTAACAAGGTAACTTTTAAACAATGTTTGGAAGGTTACTTTGTAAATGTAATGGGTTACAGATTACAAGTTGCCCTATTTCAAATGTAATAAGTAGTGTAACTATTTTAATTACTTTATTAAAGTAATGTAACTGATTACATTTGATTACTTTTCTAAATTTCTAATGACTGCTTTCAACTGTTAATCCTTTTTCAAACATTTAAAGCAGACAGGGTTAACCTTGCAGCAGTACTCAACACTGCATACTGTCAGACTTTCAAAATCCTTCATGGCTTGACTTATGATTATATAATAATTAAATTTTAAAGCACAGCCACCACAAAATCAAACTTTATCACCTCTTTTTACCTTGAGATCGTTCTGAGGTTAAATACAGATTTAAAATCATAAGATATAGTTTAATAGCTATAATACTGTTTTTGATATCAAATCTTTGCATAGCTATGACATGAACTGGCATCTAACAATTTTTTTGGGGAAAAGAAAACAGTTAATCTTAAAAAATAAAACATATACATAAACCCAAAAAGGAAATAAAACAGTTATCGAATATGTGTGTGTGTGTTGAAATTATTCAGATCCAACCCCCTTTGTAATTGTTAACAGTTTTATAAGTAACTGTAATTTAATTACACATTTTTTTCTATGTTAACTGTAACAGATTACAGTTGCATTTATTTTGTAATTAAATTCTGTTACATGTAACTAGTTACTCCCCAACACTGCTTTTAAAAACAGTCATATGAACAAATAAAACAATTAGTTGTTACCTCTATCCATTTACATCAGTGTTCTCAAACTCAGATCCTTGGAGGGCCACAGCTCTGCACAGTTTTGCTCCAACCCTAATCAAACACACCTGATCCAGCTAATCAAGGTCTTCAGGATTAGAAACTTCCAAACAGGTGTGAGTTAGAGCTAAACTCTGCAGAGCTGTGGCCCTCCAGGATTTGAGTTTGAGAACACTGATTTACATTGTATATCATCTCAATTTCACCTGGATCTTAATATTCACATTCAGAAATCTTAACAAATGATACAAAAATTATCAGAACACATATGATCAGAATACAAACACACTGTATTATGTATAGATATGTGTTGGAAAGTTTTTGTGTCTCTAAAGCCCGATTCGGACGGTAATTGTTTCTCATATGGACGTCTGTAAAAATAAATTTACATATCACCTCAATGATAAAACTCATGGATTCGGATGGCGATTTATTCACAGTGGAGGAGCGAGTTCTATGATCCTGCGCACCCGGGAACGCGTTGCTCACGTGGCCAATCACATGATTGTCTGCTGTAAATAAAATTAATTTTATTTACAAATTTATTCTTATTATTGTGTAAAATGTATTTTAAAATACTTATTATTTTGTAAAATGTATTCTTATTATTCCAAGCATATTTTATAATATTTATTATTTGATTATTTAAATCTCCTGTCTAAAAATCGGAAAATAGACACGCTATAGTTGTATATAATTATACACGATATATATCTGTTTATAATACACATTTTAAAATTGTATTGCATACCTGCTGCTGCCATAATAAAGACCCATTTGAAAGTTTATGTGCTTTTCTTCGCTTTCTGCTCCCAGTCGCTGTGGTTGAGCAGTCATGAAGTATTGTTCTTTTAAATACTTTCCAGCATTTCAGAAATAATATGTAAATTACACCGAAGTACAACGTTACGGTGTTCGGGAGTGCTCAAAAAGGGATTAAACACTGAATTTTGAATCGATTTCTTCTCGTAAACTCAGAGATGTGGATTCGGACGGCAATTAAATTACCACACGACCTTTGTGTTTGTCAAAAAACAGTGGGTAATTCGGCCGGGGATTTTTACGGGGGTGGTGAGAGAAAAACACCGACATCCTGGATTCGGACGGCAATTAAATCACCAACTATCCCCTGTATGTATCACTTACGTCCCCCTGAGAAACAATTACTGTCCGAATAGGGCTTAAGCTGCACTCTCAAAGGCTATGCTCACACTGCAGGCAAATGTGGCCCAAATCCAATTTTTTTGCTCACATGTGACTCAGATCTGTTTTTGTCATGACAGTGTGAACAGCACAAACTGCATGGAATCTGATCTTTTCAATTCCGATTTGTGCCACTTCGGCCGCATTTACAGGTCAGATGTTTTGCAATGCGACCACAGTGTGAACAGTCATGTCGGAATTCATGCAAATTTTACATCATTATAGATCGACATTTATCATAATTCCGTGCTGATGGGAAGTGTGATGTGTCAGAACTCATAAGAATTGCAGTGACAACTCTATATACAAACAAAACATGAGGGCTCAAAAAGTTTCAAAACTCTTCTGCGTTTTGTCACATCCTTGTCTTTATTTTTCATATTGCCTGCACATAATTTCGCCGGCTTCTGCAGCAGATCACACTATAAATAAACACATAATCGCTTTCTGTGTTCACTTCCATATGACAGCGCGCTGCACAAGTGTTGCCAAATCCACAGTTTCCGGCCCTGCGGAATTAGGCTACTTTTTCCACTGTTGCCATGGGATGTTTTTCAACTTCGTGGGTTGACGCGATCCCACTAACGCGATATTTACCCCCCTGAACATGGTTGGGCTAGTTTTGGACTAGTTTTGAGAAAAAAAATAGGGTGGATTTTGCCCTGTTCGTATTGTTCTTTTGCGCATGCGGGTCAGTTCAGAGAACCATGATCTCTTCACACTGTAAAACTGATATTGGCCACATTTAAAACAACAATGTGAACAGCTACACAAAAAAATCGGATCTGAGAAAAAAATCGAAATTGAGCACTAAGACTTAGTTCACACTGCAGGTCTTAATGCTCAGATCGGATTTTTTGCTGAAATCCGATTTTTTTGCATTGTTGTTCACATTGTCATTTAAATGCGACTGCCATCAGTCTCATGTGTGAACCGTATACGGCCCTGAAGTGACCTGCATGCACAGAAGAAGACGTGACGTCAGACGCAGCGTACTGTGTTTGCGGAAATAAAAATGTATGCTGCTCGTGTTAGCGTGTGTTTAGCAATTTTTAAGTTAATGTGCAATCGGAGCCTAAATAACTAAGTGATATTATTGTCTATATATTGTCTGACATTGTGATTTTAATCTTCCCGCCTCCTCCAGCGCAGAATTGTGACGCCTGTCGCATTTCAATGACGAAAAATCGCATGAAATGCAACATGGCCGTTCAGACTGAAGTCGCATTGCAAAAGATCGGATATGTATCCGATTTAGGACCACATATGAAAGTGGCCTGGGCCTTATTTGAAAAAATCGGATTTGTGCTGTTCAGACTGTCATAAGAAAAACAGATATGGGTCACATTTGGGCAAAAAAGTTGGATTTGGGCCAAAAGTCTGCAGTGTGAAGGCCAAAGTATACTTCGGCCGTCTGCGTCCGCGCACCATCTGCATTACGTCATTTTTGTCATCAGGAGGGCTCGCGGACAGCCGCGCACCTCGTCCGCGTGCAAGCAATTTTTTGAGACCGCGCGGATGGTGCGCATACAACAGAGCATGCGCGAGGTGAATGTTGAGACATAGAGCAAGTCAAGTAGGTGGTACTGCAGTGCACATGTGTCAAGCTTGTCCGTCCGCGCTCATCCACGGTTGAGTATAGCTCGCAGTGTGAACGTAACCAAAGTAAGTGCCACACCCCTCTCAACCTGTTCATTTTCCTGTTAGACCCAAGCTCCACCCAGCCAATCAGGACTGCCACACAGACTTTATTAGCTGCACCTGTGCCCACAATGTGCTCTTAATATTAAGAAGAATAGAAGAATAAATTATAATAAGATTACGTATAGGTCATACTGGACTTAATGGTAACTTATATAAAATTAAAAAAGCACCACAATGGGTTATGCAGTCATTGTAATGTATAAGAGACAGTTGAATATGTCATATTATATTGTACAGACTATGAAAATGAAAGACAAGTGTTGTTTCAAAAATTGCAAGAAAAAGGAATCATTAAAAAAAAAAAATCTGTTGACAAGAAAACAAGGTATGAAAGATGAGGTGTTGCAATATACAACCCCAAATCAGAAAAAGTTGGGACAGTATGGAAAACGCAAATAAAAAAAGAAAGTAGTGATTTCTAAATTTACTTTGACTTGTATTTCATTGCGGACAATATGAACACAAACTATTTCATGTTTTGTCTGGTCAACTTCATGTCATTTGTAAATATACATCCTTTCCTGTCATTCAGACCTGCAACACATTCCAAAAAAAGTTGGGACAGGAGCAATTTAGGGCTAGTAATGAGGTAAATTGGTTAAATAATGATGTGATTTGAAACAGTTGATGTCAACAGGTGATTGTAATTATGATTTGGTACAAAAGCAGCATCCAAGAAAGGTCTAGTCCTTTAGGAGCAAAGATGGGCCGAGGATCGCCAGTTTGCCAACAAATACGTGAGAAAATTATTGAAATGTTTAAAAACAATGTTCCTCAAAGAAAGATAGGAAGAGATTTGGATATTTCACCTTCAACAGTGCATAACATAATTAAAAGATTCAAGGAATCTGGAGGAATTTCAGTGCGTAAAGGACAAGGGCGCAAGCCTAAGCTGAACAACCGTGATCTCCGATCCCTCAGGCGGCACTGCATCAAGAATCGTCATTCATCTATAAGCGATATCACCACATGGGCTCAGGACTACTTTGGCAAACCTTTGTCAAGTACCACAATACGTAGTTACATCCACAAATGCCAATTAAAACTGTACTGTGCCAAAAGGAAGCCCTATGTTAACAGTGCTCGGAGGCATCTGGGATGGACCATCACACAGTGGAAACGTGTACTGTGGTCAGATGAATCAGTATTTCAGGTATTTTTTTGGGAGGAATGGACGCCGTGTGCTCCGGACCAAAGAAGAAAAGGATCATCCAGACTGTTACCAGCAACAAGTCCGAAAGCAAGGGTCTGTCATGGTATGGGGTTGTGTCAGTGCCCTTGGCAAAGGTAACTTGCACTTCTGTGATGGCACCATTAATGCTGAAAAGTACATAGAGATTTTGGAGCACAATATGCTGCCTTCAAGAAGACATCTTTTGCAGGGACGTCCATGCATATTTCAACAAGACAATGCAAAACCACATTCTGCACACATTACAAAGTCCTGGCTGCGGAGGAAGAGGGTAAGGGGAACTTGACTGGCCTGCCTGCAGTCCCGACCTGTCTCCAATAGAGAATGTGTGGCGCATTTTGAAGCGCAAAATGCGACAACAAAGACCCCGTACTGTTGCCCACCTTAAGACTTGTTTGCAGGAAGAATGGGACAAAATTACACCTGAAACACTTCATCACTTGGTGTCTTCAGTCCCTAAACGTCTTTTAAGTGTTGTGAAAAGGAATGGCAACATTACAAAGTGGTAAATGCTTTACTGTCCCAACTTTTTTTGGAATGTATTGCAGGTCTGAATGACAGGAAAGGATGTATATTTACAAATGACATTAAGTTGACCAGACAAAACATGAAATATTTTGTGTTCATATTGTCTGCAATGAAATACAAGTCAAAGTAAATTTAGAAATCACTACTTTCTTTTTTTATTTGCGTTTTCCATACTGTCCCAACTTTTTCTGATTTGGGGTTGTATAAAAG